>CM052885.1:50801572-50896541 GCA_028534135.1 Potos flavus | reverse complement strand
AAACAACAGATGTTGGCGAGGATGTGGACAAAGGGTAACCCTCCTACACTGTTGGTGGGAATGCAAGCTAGTATAGCCACTCTGGAAAACAGTATGGAGGTTCCTCAAAAAGTTGAAAATAGAGCTAACCTACGACCCAGCAATCGCACTACTGGGTATTTACCCTAAAGATACAAATGTAGTGATCTGAAGGGGCACGTGTACCCGAAAGTTTATAGCAGCAATGTCCACAACAGCCAAACTATGGAAAGAACCTAGATGTCCATCCACAGATGAATGGATAAAGAAGATGTGGTATATATATACAATGGAATACTATGCAGCCATCAAGAGAAATGAAATCTTGCCATTTGCAACGACGTGGATGGAACTAGAGGGTATTATGCTAAGCGAAATCAGTCAATTAGAGAAAGACAATTATCATATGATCTCTCTGCAGTCAAATGCTCTACCCCTGAGCTATACCCCCAGCTCATATGATCTCTCTGATATGAAGAATTTGAGAGGCAGGGCGGAGGGTCGTGGAGGGTGGGGGAGGGAAATGAAACAAGATAGGATCAGGAAGGAGACAAACCATAAGAGACTCCTAAACTCATGAAACAAACTGAGGGTGGCTGGGGGATAGGGGCAGGTAGGGATAGGGTGGCTGGGTTATGGACACTGGGGAGGGTATGTGCTATGATAAGTGCTCTGAAATGTATAAGCCTGATGATTCACAGACATGTACCCTGGGGCAAATAATACATTATGTGTTAATAAAAAAAAAAAAAAAAAAAAGAAAAACATTTTTAAGCTCAAAAAAAAAATGGAGAATTACATAAATCATATGGCAATATTCTTGTTACTGAGTACCATTACTCTGTGACATCTTGGTTTAATGATAAAAATAATACAAATACACATTACATAATTTCCATAGGATTTAAGAATTTCATCCCTGAAACAAGGAGCAGCTGTGTTGGGAGTAGAACACATGCAGGAAAACAAAATTGGGGATCTTGACTCTGTCATTAGCTGGGAAATTACTCTTAGGTAAGTCATTTAATCTCTGAGTCCTTGTTTCCTCATTTAAAACCGGAATATTAATAACCTCCTCTCTGAGGTTTTGTGTGGATTAAAGGAGGGAGAATTATGTGAAAGCACTTAGCAAACATTTATACTGTACATAAAGGTTTTGTTTGTTGGTCCTGTGTTTCACAGATGGGAAAATTCAGAGAAGTCAAGTGACCTGCCTAAGACCATATATATCTAAGAACATTTTCTAGTGTACTTACCACTATATTTTGCTCACCCCACAGACTCTTGCAGGGGGCCTATACATCATTAGTTGCAACAGGATGGATATGAAATGTGACTGGTTATATATGTAGTAGGAGTTGGGGGTAGTGTAGTGTGGACTGTTTTGTGTGTAGTTCAGCACACAGAGGAAAAGGTTAGTTTCAATTTATATCTATATCTATATAGATATAGATATATATCTATATCTATATATATATAGAGAGAGAGAGAGAGACTAACCCCATGTGGCCCACTAACTCCTGGGTTACTGCACCCGCTCACCCCATCCGCCCAGTAGCCACTAGACTAATGCCCTGCTCCCTGCTCAGGGTGAGGAGGTCTCCCTTCCCACCAGACTCCTGGCAACAAACCACAGTGGACAAGAGACTCCCAGATACCCTGGCTTTCTGGATCAGGGGTATCTAGAGGCTCCCCCTCCAACACACTGTGGCACTTTCAGCTCAAGATGGGGATGGCACACTGGGCGCCTGAGTGGCTCAGTTGGTTAAGCGACTGCCCTCAGCTGAGGTCATGATTCCGGAGTCCCGGGATCGAGTCCCACATCGGGCTCCCAGCTCCCCAGAGAATCTGCTTCTCCCTCTGACCTCTCCTCTCATGCTCTCTCTCACTTTCTCTCTCAAATAAATAAATAAAATCTTAAAAAAAAAAAAAAAAAGATGGGGATGGCACAGTCCATTTCCATCTGACCCCAATTTTTCTATACCTGCACCCAGGGCCCTACAGGGCCCCACAGCAGCCACTACTAGGTGAGGGTAGTGAAGGGGAGGCTGGATCTGGCTCTAAAAATCAGGGAGTAGGATGGTGGGGAGTGGAGAATCCATCTGGGAATGTGGTGAGAGGTAGGACTATGCACGAACTAAGGCTCCAGGCTTCACTGTCCCATCAGACTTCATTTACAAAACACAAACTTGAACATGAAAGTATTAAGAACTTCAAGATGGTGACCACAGAACATTAAACCATAAGCATGGAGCCCCTGTCAGGCTGTAACCATGAAGGTGGTCCTGCTTGAGAGCTTAATATGCCAGGCAGATTGGAAGCTGATATCCACTATTACATATCAACGGACACACCTCTGTTCCAGAAGGGCTTGATTATGACTCAACCCAGAAGATTCAGACAGAAAAAGATTTATTTCTCTCCAATCTTTGCTTTCTATGGAGTTCTGTAGAATCTCCTCATCCCACCTCTAACAACTTCTAGAATTTCTAGGAAAGTTAAGTTCCTAACTTTCAGATTCCATAACTACTCATTTTGGTTATGAAAATTCTGTCTGTTGAAAGACTTGAGTTTCATTCTCAATTGAAATCTCATTTCCCCTCCTTCCAATGCAGAACTGACTTGGGGCCCTGATTATCAGAGAGCCTAGTTCTGAAATGTCTCTCCCTTCCCTCTTCCAAAGCTGGACTTTGCAGTGTTAGGCAGGACAGGCAAGTGACCAGAACAAAGATCTCTTTCTCTCTTGGTAGATTATTGCTTCTTTCTGGATAACATAGTGGTTCTGAAGATGTGTGACAGTCATCCCAATCCTGCCTTCCTTGAGTTCTTCCGAGGCAAGGCTTGCCCACTGCAGGAATGCCTGTAGTGACAGATTGACCCCAGCTCCACCTCCTGCACAGACAGCCACCACCTAGCCCCTCAGTGGTACATTGCTGGGCTTCCTAGTGGGCTCTCTTATTCCTCCCTTGACCACTGGACTTGGAGTGGGAGGGGAGGCTTCTCCTTCTCCCCCAAAGAGGATGAACTACAAGGCTTCTATTCAAGGGTAGGGTGGATAGGTGAGATAATGATCAGGGATAAATCAGTTGGTTTGGACTGTTTCAGGAATCTTGGAAAAGGTGAGTTAGTAGCTATCGTATAACATATGGTATTAACCCATCTTGTTTTAGGCTGGGCCCTAGTTGCTAATTATTCCCGAGCAATAATACTAACCTTTTAAAAAATTCATGCATCTAACAAATAGGAATATTAGAAGTCAGCCTGGTTCTTCAGGACCACTGAAAGAATGCCACTTCTTTGTGGCCAAGATTCAGGGCAGAATTAAAATGCTGGAAGTTGCCTTAAGTGGGGGCATTATGGACCAGGTCAAGGCAATCAGCCCAAAACCAGGCCAGTAAGTCCAAGTGTCTGGGAGAGAGTAAAGGCTGGTGTAGAAATCAGAATCTTTGGAAAAAACAATGGAGTGGTAACTGAGGAGAGTAAGGAGGCTGCAGAGGAGGATGGATGCCTTTTTCTATAGGTGTTTTCTGTGGTCCTTGGCCCACTACGGTGAACAGAATAAATGAATTAAAAGCAGACAATCTGAAGATTGACATGAAAATGATATTTGCACACTGAGGAGGGTAAGGAAGAATGCATTCATTATCTTTTTTAGAATAAGCCAATAAATTGGGCATTTCTTGTTTGACTCAATGCTGGTGTATATAAGAACTACATAAAACAATGAAAATAGCATACAATTGTGGAAAGTTTCATTCATGTATCAAAAATATCTGTTGGGTTTCTTCAATATGCCAGACCTATTATGTATAGGGGATATAGCAGTGACCTTGACAAACAGGATCTTGATACCTTGAAGCTCTCCTCATCTTATCTAGATTTCTATATTTAAAACAAGATCATCTATATAACTAACGTGATTTTTTTTTTAAGATTTTATTTATTTATTTGACAGAGAGATCACAAGTAGGCAGAGAGGCAGGCAGAGAGAGACGGGGAAGCAGACTCCCTGCTGAGCAGAGAGCCCGATGCAGGGCTCGATCCCAGGACCCCAAGATCATGACCTGAGCCGAAGGCAGAGGATTTAACCCACTGAGCCACCCAGGTGCCCCATCTAACGTGATTATTAGATCACAAATTTTTGAGTAGGGGGTATGCCTTATTCATCTCATTATTCCTAGCACCTAATAACCTAACCAATGCATAAAAGATACTAAAAAATATTTGTTGACTGAATAAATGAATTCATTTGCAGTGAGAATAGCATAGCTCGTGAATTCATCTAAAATACATTGCTAATTTAATGACTAAAACTTCATGAAACCAAAATCCACCTCATATAATCTAAAATGTAACAACAAGAAAGTATTTTAATTAATGAAGTTACATAGTAAAATATCCTTATATAGGATATATTCAGAAATTAATGAGAAGTTATTTTTGTTGTCCTCCATTATGGCAATTCCTCTGTGCCAACAGTTTGCTGCTAGAAGTTGTTTTCCAAAATGGAATCTTTAAGTAGTAGGTTAAATCCAGCTGGCTTCAAATGATACAGGGTTAGGGGAGGGGGGACAGATGGCCACATCTCTGAGGAATTTTATGACTTCAGTGATGACCGACTGAAATTCCTAAACTCTTATGAGAAAAATTCTATGTTCCCTGAGAATTAGTTATTTTTTTATTGAAGTAAAATTCACATAACATAAAATTAACCATTTTAAAGTATACAATTCAGTGACACTCACAATGTACACTCACAGTGCTGTGCAACCATCACCTCTATCCAGTTTCAAAACATTTCATCACTCCAAAAGGAAATCCCATACCCACTAGGCAGTCAATCTGAGAATTATTTGATCTTTGGCTCCATGTGATAAGCATTAATCCTATTTACTCTGTAACGGAGAAATAACATGAGAATTATTTTCACAAGTATATGAAAAGTATAAAAAGTATAGTGCAAAAAGTATAAAAATAGTAATTTGATAATAGGGTTTGCTGGCCGGGCAGGGGCCCTCCTGACCTCTGATTCTGAGTGTGTGGTGTGGTCTGCCCTCCAGAGGGGCAGCAGTTATATCTCCCCACAGATCTTACAGCCTCTGAGAAAGCTGCCTGGGTGACCCTAGAAGACCAAAATGTCAACTGAGTTTTGAAGAATATTTAAGGTGTTCAGATTTAAGTGATTTAAATTACCAATAACCAGGCAATCAGGAGAGAGGGTAAGTGGTTTAAAAAGGCCAAATGTGGATTCAAAGTTTATAAATGGGTTGGAAAGGGAAAAAGCCACAAACGCTACACTAACAGCCTCCAGGAATTGCCTCTTCACAATCTTGATTCTATTGATGGAGAATGTTTGCTGGGAAGGGACTCATGTATTTAGGGCAAAGACCAAGAATCGTCTTGGGAGAGGAAATCCATCCTAAGTGAAGAGCCTAGAGGAAGAGCTTCAGTCAGAAACAAAAGTTGAGTCACTAAAAGGGCATGGTTTTTCTGATTCAGTGTTATATGTGTAATTCAGATTCCTCTCCTAGCCCAGATTCTCTTGGGGCTCATATTGGGGTGGGGTAGGGTGGGGGACATGGTGACTAAAAGTTGAAAATGGAAAGAGCTGCTTCGCTGAAAAGGAGGAGTCTTGGACTAGACCAGGGCAGCTCATCCATTCAACAAATATGTGTAGGAAGAACTAAGTGTTGGGCATTTGTTAGATAAGGAGAATATAATGGTAGCCAAGACAGATATAGTCCCTGTCCCGAAGAAGTTTACAGTCTAGAGGTAGATATTTAAAATAGGACTACATAAATATTGATTATTATAAAGGCTAAAAAGGAAAAGGTTAGTAGCAATGGTAGTACTTGATAGGGGAATCTAACCTACTCTGGAAGTATGGAGAAGGCTTTTCTGAGGAAAAACATTTTAGCTGAAACCTGGAGTTGGGAAAGGTGTGTAAACTTTGTTTTTTGTTTTTGTTTTTGTTTGTTTGTTTGTTTGTTTTGAGGTGGGAGCAGCTTCAGTGGGTGCAAGTACAGAAGCTGGAGAAAGAAGCAGCAGGACACAGCTTATGAAGAAGCTGGCTACTTCTCTATACTTGCCAAGCGAGTGTCCTGTCCCAGATGAGGGAGAGTCTCTCCCAGTTGTAAGGCTATGGGATGTGAACTCAACCAGGGCCTTGAAGCGTTTGGTGAAAGGATTGGGCAGGTTTCCTGTTTCTCCTTCAGCTAAATGCAGTAGGCCATTCATTTGGCCATATCACATGTCTCTGGTTCCCATGTAACACTGTCTCAAAGATGTGGATTCAAACTCTTTAGGAAATTCCAGGATTATTCTAGAAGCTAGATCAAGTCTCCTACCAGCAGCCAAAAACTAAGGCATGTGATGCTGGTACAACCAGTGTACTACCTAGTTAATACTTTCAGTTCAATTCAGGAGCACATGTGTTTATATATCTGCATAAAAAACCCTCACAACAGTAATTCCTTAGTGGTAGGAAGGATGTGGTCATGTTTGTGCTTTCCCTAAAAGAAAAGCTTCACCAGGAATGAGCGACCCGAAGAGTCATGAATCTCTCCGTTACATCAGGGCCAGGTTTCCTAACAGACATTTGGGCAGAATAACTATGGGTGGGGAGAACACCTCCAGCCATTCTTTGCTCAGGAGGCCAGAAAGTTGTCCTTGTTTAGAGCAGTACGTATCTTGGCACCTGGCATAGTGCATACTATACGGTAGGGAATCAGTAAAGATCTTTGTAATGAATGAGTAGAGGCTGAGCACAGGGAGGGCACGTCTGCGAAAATAGATCGCAGTCAACCCAAAAGATAAGCATGTTCCATTCACAGAGACATGAGGAACCAGCAGCAAGAGCAGTGATTTTCATCCCTGCACATCATGGGGATTTAAAAAAACACAGATACAGTTTTATTTCAGATGTGTTTTTAAAAGTGTATCTATAAAGAAATTAGGCTAGAAGTAAATATGCCCAAATATTAACTTTTTGATGGTGAGATTATGTGCAGTTTTTATTTTACTCTTTGCTATTGACTTCTGTATTCAAATGTATGAAAGTAACTTAAAAAACAAATACAACTGGGTGATGGACATTGGGGAGGGTATGTGCTATAGTGAGTGTTGTGAATTGTGTAAGACTGATGAATCACAGATCTGTACCCCTGAAACAAATAATACATTATATGTTAATAAAACAAGACAAAAACAAAACACTTTACTGAGGTATAATTGATATACAGTAAACTGCATATGTTTAAATCATCAATATGATAAGTTTTAACATATGAATACACCCATGAAACCCCCACCACAATCAAGATAATGAACATAAGGATCACCCCTAAAAGTTTTCTTGTGTCCCTTTGTCCTATCCCTACCCCATCCCCAGGCAAGCACTGATCCATTTCCTATTACTATAGATTAGTTTGGGTTCTCTAGAATTTTATATAAATGGAATTCTAAAGTATATATTCTTTCTGTTTGGCTTTTTTTAATTCAACTTAATTATTCCAAAATTCATTCATGCTGTGTCTATCAATAGTTCATTCCTTTTTACTGGTGAGTAATATTGGATTGTATAACTATATATGTGTGTGTGTAAATATACATATACATATGTATATATCCATATGTATGTATATACATTCACCTGTTGATGGACATTTGGGTTGTTTCTAATTTTTAGTTATTACAAACAAAGCTACCATGAACATTTATGTTCAAGTCTTTGTGTGGATGTATGTTTTCACTTATGTTGGGTTAATACCTAGGACATAAGTATAAATACCCAGGTAGGTACATGGCTTAACATTTTAAGAAGCTGCCAAACTGTTTTCCAAAATGGCTGTAACTTCTTACCAGCAATGTATGAGAATTCCAGCTGTTCCATATCCTCTCTCCAACATTTGGTATGGTTAGTCTTTTGTATTTTAAACATTCTAGTGGGTGTACGGGTATACCACTATGGTTTTAATTAGCATTTCCCTTATGATTTTTTTTCCCCTTATGATTAATGATGTTAAGTATCTTTCCAGGTGCTCATTTGCCAACTGAATATCTTCTTTGGTAAAATGTCTTTTCATATCTTTTGTCCACATTTTTATTTCTGTGTTTGTATGTGTGTATGTGTGTGTTCTTATTATTGAGTTTCGAGAGTTCTTTATTAATCTGGATACAAGTCCTTTATCTGATATGTGATCTGCAAATATTTTCCTACGATCTGTGGTTTGTTTTTTCATTCTCTTCATAGTGTCTTTCAAAAAGCAAAAGTTCTTAATTTTGAGGAAGTCCAATTTACCAATTTTTCTTAGGGAAAATCCTTTTGGTGTGGCATCTAAAGAATCTTTGCTTGCCACAAAGTCACCATGATTTGTTTCTTATTTTTTCTTATAGAAGTTTTATAGTTTTAAGTTTTACATTTAGGTCTATGATCCATTTTTTTTAAAGACTTATTCGTTTATTTGAGAAAGAGAGAGTGAGAGCATGCTGGGGTGAGGGGTAGAGGGAAAGGGAGAGAGAATCCTCAAGCAGACTCCCCACTGAGGGTGGAGCCCAACATGGGGCTTGATCCCAGGACCTGAGATCATGACCTGAGCCAAAATCAAGAGTCAGCCACTCAAATGACTGAGCTACGCAGGCGCCCCGTCTATGATCCATTTTGAATTAATTTTTTTATGTGGTGAGAGACATGACATTTTTTGTTTTGCATATAAATGTCACACTGTTTCAGCACCATTTATTGAAAAAACCAAAAAACGAAAAACCACCACAGTTTCTTCAATGAAGTGCCTTGTACCTTTGTTGAAAATCAAAGGGACCATATATGTGTAGACCTATTTCTGGATTCTCTATTCTATTCCTTTGAATTACTTTATTATCTTGACACCAATATCTTTAAGTCTTGCAGTCATGTAGCCTAAGCCTCTCAACTTTTTTTTCCTATTTTGACTTTTCTATATTCTCTTCATTTCCACATGGATTTTAGAATCAACTTGTCAATTTCTACAAACAGCTTGTTGAGATTTTGATGGAGGTTGCATTGAATTTATAGATCAATTAGGCAAGAAATGACATCTTAAAAATATCAAGCCTTCAATCACTTGGGTGTTTTTAAAAAATATGCCTGCTTACTCCTGACGAACTTATCAGAATCTGTGGGGATGGGGCATGGGTACTGTTATTTTCTAAGAAATTCCCTAGATGATTTTATGTGAAGCCAGGGTTCTGAACATGGAGACCTGACACCTCTTTTAGTGGCGTTCTGCCTACTTAATATTCCCAAAGGGAATAAGCCATGTCAAATAACACAGTGAACGATTGAAGGAATCAGTGATGCTGAACTTAAAGAAAAACTTTCAGGGGGCCTGATTGGTTCAGTCAGAGCATGTGATTCTTGGTCCTAGGGTTAGAAGTTCAAGCCCCACACTGGGTGTAGAGATTACTTAAACAAATAAACTTTTTTTAAAAAAAGAATAACTTTCAAGAAGATATGGGTTTGAAGTGCTATGATGTGGAGGAGGAATTAGATTCTTTCTAATCCAACAGACAGAAACTTCAGGGGGTCAAACATCATCTCGGGCCATGGAGGCACTTTCTAACAGTCAATGATGTCCTTAGAAACAGTGGGCTTCCTGGGAGAGGAGATCATTGCAGTCTTGTAGAATGGATAACTATTTGGTGGGATTCATTCATTTAACATTCACCAGGTACGTACTATGTACTAACAGAAAAGTTGCAGAGGCTTTTCAGCATAAGCAGAATTCTTGGAAAATGGCTTAGTAAACTCTGATCTTCTGATTCTATGAAATACTTCTTTAATAATTTTATTTATTTAATTTTTAAAAAGATTTTATTTATTTATTTGAGAGAGAGAAAGATCGAGAGAGAGAGAGAGAGCACGAGCAGGGGGAAAGGGTAGAAGGAGAGGGAGAAGCAGTCTCCTCACTAAGCAGGGAGCCTGATATGGGGCTTGATTCTGGGACCCCAGGATCATGACCTGAGCTGAAGGCAGATGCTTAACAGACTGAGCCACACAGGTGCCCCTTCTTTAATATTTTTAATGAAAATTTCATGAAATAGCTGTGATACCTGGTTGGGCCACAGGTGTAGACTTTGTTATAATTCATATTCAGAGTTGGGGAAAAAAATGAAATACACTATAGATAGGTAACTGTTCTGTGTGAGGGATATGAACACACAGGAACACATAGCATTATGTGGGGGGGACAATAGAAATGGTTTTAATGGGGCAATCTCACTGGGACAAGGAAGCTTAGAACCATGAAACTTCCGTGGAGTAAGTCTACTGTGTTGATCACATGAGCAGAAAAATGATAGTGCGCTATAAAGTTCATGTGGAGGTAAAGTGGCAGCTAAAGTGTTTGACAGATTTAAAAATATATGCAATTAGTTTTTTTAAGGGCACATGGAATGTTAACTATGATTGACCATATTCTGAGCCATACTCTAAAAAGTTTCCAAACGAGTAAAGCCATATAGAACATATTCTCTATTTACAGTGGAATTAAGCTAGAGATCAATAATAAAAATATAATTAGAAAGTTGCTAAGTGGAAATTAAGTAATACATTTCTAAATAACTTATGGGCCTAAGAAATAACCACACACACACACAAAAAGGAAACTATTTTGAACTGAAATGAATATTAATTTCATATTGTGGAAATGCAACATAGTGAAACTGAGATTCAACTTTCATGGTACTCAGAGAAAAGAAAGCTAAAAATCATTCTAAGAAGTGAGAAAAAGAATACCAACTTAAACCCAAAGGAGGTGTTAGAGTGAATTATTTTGAAATTATCTGTATTCAACTACCTGTAGTCTTATGAAGACTAATACAGAGGTTCTTAATATATACTCTGAGAATCCTTGGATGTCCCTGAGTTCAAGGGGCCCATGAAGTCAAAATTATTTTAATAATAATAGTAATAACGTATTATTTTCCTTTTTTAACCTCATTCTCTCACAAGTATACAGTAAAGTTTTCCAGTGGCAACATGACACAAAATATTGCAACAGGTTGAAAGGAAAAGTAGATAAGAGAATCCAGTTGTCTTCTATTAAGTACGATATTTAAAAAGAAGATTTTAAATGTAAAACAATATTCTTATCACTCAATTTTTTTGTTTTAAAAAATATTTCTATTTTCATTAAAATAGAAGAATTTTTATGAAACTATGTTATTTTGTTAAAATGTAGTAAGTTTAAATAAATAAATAAATATTTTTAAATGATCATAATTTAAATTTCTAATATGGTAATGTTGATATGCATAGCCAACACAAACAAAACTTCTTTAAAGTCCTCAATGATTTTTTTAAAATATTTTATTTATTTATTTATTTATTTATTTATTTATTTATTTTTAGAGAGAGAGAGCACGCATGTGCACATATACAAGTGGGCACAGGGGCTAATGGGGAGGGGCAGAGGGAGAAAATCTCAAGCAGACTCCACACTGAGCACAGGGTCTGATGTGGGGCTTGATCTCGCAACCCAGAGATCATGACCTGAGCTGAAACCAAGAATCAGACACTTAACCAACTGAACCACCCAGGTGCCCCATGGTCCTCAATGATTTTTAAGAGTATAAAGGATCCTGCAAATCACTGGACTAAAAAACTGATTTATCACTGGTGAGGTTGATCAAAGGAAAAATAAAAAAGAAGACATGAATCTCTGATACCAGAAATAAAAAGGATGTATAGACATTAAAAAGTACTAAATAGGGGTACCTAGGTGGCTCAGTCAGTTAAGCATCTGCCTTCGACTCAGGTCATGATCCCAGGGTCCTGGGATGGAACCCCACCCAAATCCAGTTCCTTGCTCAGCAGGGAGACCCTCTCCCTCTGCCTGCTACTCCTCCTGCTTGTGCTCTCTCTCTTTCTGTGTCAAATAAATAAATAAAATCTTTTAAAAAAGTAGTAGGATAGTATAAACACCTTTATGCTAACTCATTTGAAATTTTAATGAATTGACAAATTCCTAGAAAAACAAGCTAAAACTGACCAAAGGAAGTAGAAAATATAAATAATTCTATATCTTTGCAAACGTTTAACATCTAATTTAAAACCTTCTACTATATGTTGGCTAACTGAACATAATAGAAATAAATAAATAAATAAATAAATAAATAAATAAATAAATAAAAATATAAATAAAATATAAATAAATAAAATAAATAAATAAATAAAACCTTCCTCTGATATATTCAAAACCTCTAGGCCCAGATTATTTTGCCAGTGAACTTTACCAAACAATTAAAGAAGAAATAACACCAATCTTAAACTATTCAAGAGAATAGACTAAAAGGAGAAACTTGCCAACTTGCTTAATGAGACCAACATAACCTGGTACCAAAACCTCACAGGGACAATACAAGAAAGTAACATCATAGGTGAGTCTCTTTCATGACAGATGCAAAACTCCTCAAACAAATATTAGCAGATTTAATCCAGTCATGCATAATAGGATAGTATATCACAACAAGTTGAGTTTATTCCAGGAATGCAATGTTGGCCTAATATTTGAAAATCAATCAGTGTAATTCATGACATTAACAGAATTAAGGACATCACTTAAATGCTCAATTCAATAGTATAGAAAAAGCATCAAAATTTTAAAAATTTAGTAATATTATCTCTCTCTCTCTCTGTGTCTATATATATATAATCTTTGTAAAATACAAGTCAGGTCAGTTCCATGCTTTAAAACCTCCAATGGGTTCTATGCCCCGCTTATGAGTCTCTTGATCTGATAGATGTGAGATGGCTCTGTTAGGTAACAACCTTTGCAAAGACACACTAACTCCCACTCAACTATCTCCCTTAACGTACAGGTATATATCCTATGCAACAAGCAGCATAGAGAAGCAGGGAATGTAATCTTGGGCTCATCTTCTGAGTTCTCAAGCAATATTTATCAAAAACCTTTCTAAGAGAAACCATGAATCAGTGCCTGAAAGAAATAAAGATAGATCATTCACCTTTCCTTATAGTCCAGATAATCTAAAGCATATTCTTGCATGGATTTAGATCATCAGAGAGCTGGATACCTATTCTTTGTTGTAATGGTCCCCTGAAAGTTTTGCTTTACTGAATGGCACTTAATCATAATGGGATCAGCTCATATTGGACTACTATAACAAATTGCCCCTTCAAACTTGCTGTCATTGTCCAGGAAACTGTTCCTCCCTTTTTATAAGGTTCCATGGGAGAAATTCATGTCTAGTCTTTGTACTAATATGTCTCTTAAACAATTAGTTTGTTTGATCTTCTACGCATTGAATTGCTGGAAAAGTTAGAGGCAATGTGCAGATCATTATAGCATTCATTTTCACTGTCATTAGGGGCACCAGTTTATGTCCCACCCTACTTTTATTTCTTCTACATACTCTCAAGTTATATTATCTTGGATCCTTGTAAACTATCTTAAAGTCTTTCTGCAACAAGACAAAATAGAAGGAGATAACTAAACAAATACATAAGCATTCAAATAAATAAATACAACATCCCACTACCTCTCTTGTTTTATGCAGTATTGTCATAGCTGCACACCAAAATCATCTTTGAAGTTTTATAAATACTCAGATGCCCAAGCCCCTTTCCAGACTTACTGAATGAAGATCTTGAGGGAAGAGGCCTAGGAATTGGGATTAAAAAATTAAACACAAAACTATACAGGTTGTTCCATGAAAGAAATAATTTGTGTATTGGGCTTCATCAAATTAAGAACTTTTGGGAAGATACTGATAAGAAAATGAAAAACATAAGTCACAGACAGAAAATATTTGCAAATCACACATCAGATAAGAGACTTGTATCCAGAATACATAAAGAACCCTCAAAACTTAAGAATATAAGTAACCCAACACAAAGGTAATGTGAACAGAAGATCTGAATAATCATTTCACTGAAGAAAATATACAGATAATAAATAAGCACATGAGCAGATATTCAACATCACTAGTTATTAGGGAAATACTAATTACAACCACAACACAAGTTAAAACCATATCTATTAGAATATCTAAAATTTAAAAACTTACCATACCAAGTATTAGTGAGGGTTTGGAACAACTAGAACCCTCATACACTGCCGGTGGGAATGTAAAATGTTATAGACTTTTGGAAAATAGTTTGGCGGTTTCTTAAAATGTTAAACATCCATCTATCTTCTTGAAAGCGTATATCCATACAAGAAGTTGTAGCTGAATGTGCATAGCATTCTCTTTGTAAAATCCCAAACTGGAAATAATCCAAATGTCCATCAACAGGTGAGTGAATAGACAAATTATGTTACATCCATACTATGGAATATCACTTGGCAAGAAAAGGAATACACTATTGAGGCACACTACATGAGTGAATCTCAAAGTAATTATGCTGAGTGAAAGATGCCAGACAAAAAAGAGTATGTATATAAATGATTCAGTTTATATAAGGTTCTAATGAATGCAAATTAATCTGTAGTGATAGAAAGCAGGTCAGTGGGAGCCTAGAGTTGGGGGAATAAAAAGGGGAGAAGGGAGGAATTACTGAGGAAACTTCTGGGGTGATAGAGATGGTCATTTTCTTGACTGTGATGACAATTTCAGAGGTACACATTTGTCAGAATTTAACAAATTATACACTCTAAATATGTGTAATTATATGCAATTATACCTCAATAAAACTTTGTTTAAAAGCGTATAGGAAATACATATAGTATAGATAGATAATATATATATTATATATAGATAGATATTGAGCCTTTCTTTTGAGGGGTAGAGATAGACTCTCAGGATACATTACAGTAAAATTCTTAAGTACGTTCAGGACTAAGTGACAAAATACATTTACATAAATCACGAGGCTCAAGTATCTGGAAGACCTAGAGAAACTGAGAAAATACAAGATCTGTTTTCCAAAATGTGTAACCCATTGTATATGTCTACCTTGTGGTAGGATGAATTGTTATAGCATCCAACCATAAAGCACACTTTTGAAAACAAACAAAACTTATGTTTTACTCACATTTCTACAGTAAAAGGTAGGATTTAAGTGTGCTTAGGTAATTATATTCTTTAAGTAGGGAAGGAGCCAAAATAAAATTTCTGAGAAGTCAGGCCCTGTGCTTATCCTGGCATATTCCGATTTTGCAGGAGCCTCAGAGGCAGCGTGTTGCATTGTGGTAGACCTCCTACCTGAGGATAAACCATGATCAATTTTGTAAGTGTGTCTTTCCTTAGGGCTTGATGTTGATTAAGTATCTTGTGAGGAATAAATGGTAAATGCTTTCCATTCTTGAGTGCAAAAATGGGAGGCAGGTTTACCAGAGTCTTTCAAATCACTTTCTCAGATGCACAGAAAACACTGTTGAAAAAAAAAAAAAAAACTTATTCAGCTTCAACTTCTAATCCACGTGTGAGTGTGGGACTTTAAAGCTTAATCCAGTTTCATAATAAATAAAATCTATATGCCTGAATTATCCTTTCATTTCTTTTTCCAGAAACATTTCAAGAACTAGTTCTTAGAATCAAGATATTGTCCTAATCTTTGACATATATTCTTAATAACTCATCATTTTCTTAGGGTTCTAGATTTACAGAGATAACACAGAGTACCTGCCTTCATGTTGCTCACAATCTTTCCCCCAACTACCTATAACAGCTGTCTTCTAGGCACCAAACAATCTAGGGGATTTTGTCTTTTTTTCTTATTTCCAGCTCTATGCCCATGCACTCAGGTTTTCAGCTGCACACCGCTATTTGCTTCTGTCTGGTGTAAGTCACAAATGTGTTGTGTCAAAGAGTGACTGGCAGTCAATGACCTTTCCAGTAGGAGGCCTGGCCCAACACACTTCTGTTTAATAAATGAACACTGCGTCAGTTACTCTACCCTGGAAGAAACTTCCAATTGCCATAAAAAAGCTAGTGGAAAGAGTTCTCTTGTGGGTCAAGGGAAACTATGGATGCCAGAATACAATCTGGAAAGAAGAGATAGAAGGATTATTCTGCCCTTTACCAGAAGGATATCCTGCTGGTGAGCCAGGCCGAACATTATTATCCTCAATTATAAAGGAGAAGATATTTTTCCCATTACACATTTTTCCTTCTAAGAACAGAACTCCCAAGGACATACTTGGCCTAATCAGGAGTAGGGGCTAAAGTATAACAAACCGAAGGTAATTTCAAGAGGACAATCACAGCGGTTCAATCCGCCCACAAGGTCTAATACAAGACACCTGCTGCTTCGTTTACCAATAACAGCCTTCTCAGGACAACACATCTTTCTTTGTTTCCTAGCACGGATGGATAATGTATGCACAGCTTATAAAACAACATTTATTATGCTAACTAACTTCAGGCAGAATGCAAGTGATGAAGAAAATAAATAGCTAGGTAGGTGTGATGGAGCCTAAAAACAGCAAAATAAAACACGACAAAAACCAAACAACATGTGGGACCTGAAAACCAGGCCAAGTAGTCATCTTACATTCCTCTCTCCACAAAGCAAATCACTACCTTCTCATGTTCACTGACTGTGGGTCTGCAATATAAAGTGACAATAGACAGATTAACAGGAGGAAAAACCAGAGTTTATTTATGTGTGCAATGCTCATACAAATAGGAAGACTCTGATGAGTAACTCAAAGGAGAGGATAAAATTTGGGGCTTATATACCATCTTAATAGGTGAAGGGGAAGGGGAGAAAGACAGGTAGGGGAAACCAAATTACTTTTTTGGAAAGATAAGTGATTTTTCATGAGAAAATAAAAGAGGAGATAAAGAATTTGTGATAATGTTTGTCATTATAGGTATGAGTGGTCTTCCCAGCTTCTCTAGGGCCATAAAACGTCATTGCAAAAAAGACTGGGATAGGTTTTACTCACATTCTCCATTCTGAGAATGGATCCACTCTGAAGAGGAATTTACAACAGCCTTCTTTCCCAGAAATTGCTTTTTGTAGTCAGATAAGGGAAGTTCTGAGACATTTTTTTTTTTCTACATCTGTTGAATCTCATCAGCTTAAAATAATCTTTATACAAAAGTGGCATATTTGGGGGCAGCATACTCTGATCCCCTTTGGCACCTACCCCAGAGCAGTCAATCTGCAGACATCGTGTGTGTGTGTGTGTGTGTGTGTGTGTGTGTGTGTACATGTAAAAGGATAACTGGGAAATGCAGAGAGAATTGGGTAGTTAGCCCAGGAAACTCTTCCTTCACCTCTTCCTCGTGTAAATTCATCCTTCAAACTATAGCTGAGTAGTTTCCTTACAAAAAGTCTGGCCTGACTTTGCTAACTTGGCTAAATCCTAGCACCAAATCCTCAGCATCATTTCACATTTGCAGTGTTGCTTTTGTTTGCCCAGCTTCTGTGTGTTGGGTTAGCACCTAACTCCCTTCTTCTCTATCTCCAGGGGGGCAATGACTATGTCTTTTCCCTCATCATTGTATATCCAGCCTCTGGCACTGAGCAGGAGACAAAGTCTGTGGTCAATAAATATTTGTTGAGTGAATGAACAGAAGTGAGGAAGAATCAAGTAGAGTGGGTCATCACCCAAGCAGCTAGGGATCAGCATGAAGGTCCCAGAAAGGATCTCTGAAGCAGTTAGAAGGGGCACTCAAAGGAAGACAGAGAAATCCCAAAGACAAACTTTAGCCTGAGACTAAATAACATTGTCTTAGGTCGGCTGGCATAGGGAATTCCTTTTGAAAATAATGAAATGTGACTGCATTTGATAACAGAGTTTGGGCATAAGAAAATGTGGGTTCAAAAAAGTTCTAATCCTTTCTATAATACCAATCGTATAGACTGAAAAAAAGTAAGTGACAAATATATGAAAGACAACTTTTCAAAGACGATTTTTTAAAATTCCGAACTTCTGAAAAAAAAATCTCCATTTTAAAAAATGCAGCTTCTAGAGGGAAGCCCTGACAAAGATCTTTTTAAAAAAGATTATTAATTAATTTATTTATTTATTAATTTATTTATTTATTTGACAGAGAGTAAGAGAGAAAGAGAGAGCAGCAGAGGGAGAGGGAGAAGAGGTTCCCCGTTGAGTAAGGAGCCGGATGTAGGACCCTTGGATCATGACCTGAGCCGAAGGCAGGCACTTAACCGACTGAGCCACCCAGGCACCCCCCTGACAAAGAACTTGCTACAATAAGAAAAGACAATGAAGTAATGATTAACTCAAAGATTAGGTCCAATTAACCAAAACAAATGTTAACAAACTGAAATGTTTTAAGATTACTGTATTCTTATAAACTGAGAACCGTAGACCATATATGCAATTGTATTATAGTACTTTAATTCAAATCTCTGTTGAAATTGTACAAGGAACCAATGTCGTATTTTAGGACACAGGCTTCAAAATAGGCAAACCTCCATGAATCCTGACATTTTGAGATTACTTAATCTCTGAAAGCCTCTGTTTCTTCATATAAACTGTGAACGTAATTATGCTGCCTCTCAAAGTTGTAAAGATTAAATGAGACAATGTATATAAAGAATCTGGCTATGCTTAGGTTATGAGAGTTCAATAGGTGGTAATTATTGTTAAATAAATGAAACTATCTCCTTTAAGCATTTAAGACTATTTCTTAAAAAAATCTATTTTTTAGATTTCCTCTTTAACTCACTGAATTGGTTTTTTTTCTCATTTGTGAAAAGAATATTTACATATATTCTTTTTCTTCCTAGTCAACACTAGTGAAAATGTGTTCCTTAGGCACAGAGGAGAAAATGTCTCCTTTTTCCTTTCTAGGTTCTTTCTCATACTGGAGGAATTATTTCTTCCTTCCTCACTTCTCCCCCTCTGCTTCTTTTGTGCACAATTAAGCTGGCTACTTAGCATGAGTTCACACTCATTGCTTCTCCCTCCCTCTGGTATAGGGAGCTGAGCTCATTCATTATTGAAGAAGGGTAGAATGTCATTTTTTTAAGTTGGTATTTTGAAAAGATACTAAATTGGCACTTATAAATTAAGAATCCATAAATATTACATGATATACATTTACTATTCTATTTTAATATTTATAAAGTTCTTAATGCAACTCTCCTGCAAATAATTTATTTTCCTAGAGTGCTATGTTTTAAAAAAGGTTTATCATATTCCTCTGTTGTCCTTTTTTTTTTTTTTTGCTTAAAATTAGGCATCTTGCAGATACAGATACTCTTCCACTCAACTGAAGAAAAAGCAAAGGAACTCCTAGAATATCAGATTCATTTTCTGTCCCCTAATTTGAACCTTACAAGTTTTGATTTAGGTCATCTGGAGAAACTTGAATTGTTTACGCTAGGTTTTTATATGATTGTGTAGCAAGACAAAGACATTTTTTAAAAAAAGAATATATAAAGACAGAATAATCATGGTAACAATATATACTTTTTTTTTTTTTTTAGAGCGAGAGCGAGTATGCAGGCATGTGTAAGAGCCGGGGTTGGGGAGTGGGCAGCGAGGAGCAGAGGGAGAGAGAGAATCGTAAGCAGGCTCCATGCTGGGTGTGGAGCCTGACAGTAGGCTCCATCTCACAATCCTGAGATCATGACCTGAGCCTAAATCAAGAGTTGGACACTTAACCGACTGAGCCACCCCGGCGCCCCTGGAATATTTTTAACCAATATATACATTTTTATTAGTAAAAACATCAGTAGCACAGCTTCATGTTTTGAAAACAAGATTACTTATATTGACCTAGCTTCAGATAAACTTTTAAAAGAGAGGTATGTGTTTGCCACAAATTCCTTATTCTAAATTTTTATGTTTCCATTTCATTTTGTTTCTCTAGGCAATTGTCAGTTAAGAAGAAAGTAAATATTTTAATAAAAAAATTCAGTCCCATTATGGAATGTTTTTACAAGGATGCTTCTATGAAGTTTTGAAGAAGGGATCTATATAAGCATTTTAATGCAAACCTTCAGGAATCCTGTATAAATTTTAATGTCTAGGATTTGCTTATGATATAGCTGGTGCCCAATGTGTATGTTGATCACAGCCTCATTAGATTCTGACTTTTATCCTCACCGCCATGAAAATGCTGAACTTTAACCTGTCAGCCTCTCACCTTGTTTTCAATATGCTGAGAAGCGAGTTACTGACTGGTCATTTAAACAACCACAGCTAAGACATGAGATTGTGTTTCATCAAGTAATAGACATGACATAAAGCACTATCAGAGGAAAAAGTCTCAAAAAAATTCAAATTGCATGCACTGATGTAATAACTTACAATATGAAAAAGAATGATTCATACTCTCAAGAGATTAAAATTGTACAAATGTGAGCACCACAAGCACATGGAATTTTTTTTGGAACTTGATAAATTTCTAGTGTCTAGCACAGCTTCTGGCATATAATAGATGCTCAATAAATATATACCAAGTAAATGAACAATCAAGACAATATAAATGAGGAAAGGGCATCATTTCTAGTAGATCCCTGATCCATGATTATCTTAGCCCTCTCCTATGAGTATATCTGCCATGACTTTTTAAAAAAAATTACATGAAGTAGTGTATCCTGGGATCCTAAGAAAAATAAGCACAGAACAGGTAAGTTTAAACTGGGGAAAGAAATTATGGTGCCCACGTTATAGAACGTGCTACTAGGAACTGAAAACAAAAATTTAGAAGGATAGAGTACTTGAGATGGAGCCCTAAGGGCAAGGGTGTCTTCAGTAAAGAAAAAGCAGGCAACTAAGATAAACATTACCAGCTAGGTAATCTTGCCCAGGGCCATCTGGATTCCTACACCACAAGAAAAGTGTGTTTAAGCAAGCAGACTACAAAAATGGACTGAGGAATTCCTCTACCTATACCTATAGGTAAAACTATTGGACAAAAAAAGATGAAACAATGCATTCATTGGAGAGAGTTTGCTTTGATCTTAGACCAAAATAATTTTTACTTACTTAAAAATAACACCTCTTCTATTAATTAAGGGCACTGAAATTTTGAAGAATCAAATATGTGACTTATTTTCATTAGCTTTTCCAGAACAGACTACTTTAAAAGAAATATTCATAACAAATATACATCAGAGCAGCACTACCTAAAATTGAAGGTAAACTTGAGGACTGATCATAATCCAACTTCTATCAATTAAAATTATAGCACATAAAAATAATTGCTAAACTACAGAACCAAGATACTAAGTCAATATGATTAATAAAACTGGGAGCCAATATCATATTATGTTTCTCTTTTAACCTTAGATAGAACTCATGGTATCTAGCAGTCTGTAGGTATATGCTGCAACATTTTATAACCAGAACAATTACACAGTCCTTCAAGGCACATGTGCAAACAAGTGGTATAATTTTCCAGGCCATGATGTTCCAGGAAAGTCAAGTTTTATAAAATAACAAAAATGAGCGATACGTCACTAATGGGTATGACTCGTAGGCCATTAGCCAATGCTCTTTCCAGTAAGGAGTCCGATTAACAGATATAATAAGAAACAGGAAAATTCTTCTTAGTAAATTGTCCAACTTCATATTTTTACACTTAAGAGAAACATATGTTTCAATACTTAGACGACTGAGCAGTAGTGGGAAGCCTGTGAAAATTGTTTGCAGCCACAACTTAGAGTACATCTTTAGGGCTTCTCTTAGAATTCTTTTAAGGACTTCCTTTCTTCCTAATGCTAAATACAGATACACTCCTATTTTAGTCACTTGTACTATTATTTCCTATAATCACTATATTATCTAAAGGGCATGTTTATTTTTACAAACAAAACAAAACAAAACAGAACTACCATAGCTCAGTTGTTCAGTTGTGCAACTGATTTTTTTTTAAAAGAACCATCTTTTTGTTACAACTTTTTGTTATACCATTCTGCAAATGGGTTTCAAAAATGATGATTAGAGGAACGCCTGGGTGGCTCAGTGGTGAAGTGTCTGCCTTGAGGTCATGGTCCCAGGGTCCTAGGATCAAGTCCCACATCAGGCTCCTTGCTCAGTGGACAGCCCGCTTCTCCCTCTGCCTGCTGCTCCCCCTGCTTGTGTTCTCTCTCTTGCTCACTCTAAAATAAATAAATAAAATCTTAAAAAAAAAAAACACCAAAATGATGATTAGATACATACATTTTCTATCTGCCTTGGCTATCCTCAAATTTTCAAATCTCCTTTCTTTCAAGTCAAAAAATGGGCAGAAGACATGAACAGACACTTCTCCAAAGAAGACACACAAATGGCTAACAGGCACATGAAAAAATGTTTATCATCATTAGCCATCAGGGAAATTCAAATCAAAACCACATTGAGATACCACCTTATACCAGTTAGAATGGCAAAAATTGACAAGGCAAGAAACAACAAGTGTTGGAGAAGTTGTGGAGAAAGGAGAACCCTCTTACACTGTTGGTGGGAATGCAAATTGGTGCAGCCACTTTGGAAAACAGTGTGGAGGTTCCTCAAAAAATTAAAAATAGGACCACCCCATGACCCAGCAATTGCACTACTGGGTATTTACCCCAAAGATACAGATGTAGTGAAAAGAAGGGCCATATGCATCCCAATGTTCATAGCAGCAACGTCCACAATCGCCAAACTGTGGAAAGAGCAAAGATGCCCTTCAACAGACGAATGGATAAAGAAGATGTGGTCCATATATACAATGTAATATTACTCAGCCATCCAAAAGGATGAATACCCAACTTCTGCATCAACATGGACGGGACTGGAGGAGATTATGCTAAGTAAAGTAAGTCAAGCAGAGAAAGTCAATTATCATATCATTTCACTTATTTGTGGAACATAAGGAATAGCATGGAAGACATTAGGAGAAGGAAGGGAAAAATGAAGGGGGGGAAATCAGAGTGGGAGATGAAATGAGAGACTATGGACTCCGGGAAACAAACTGAGGGTTTTAGAAGTGGGGGGATGGGGGTATGGGTGAGCCTGGTGATGGGTATTAAGGAGGGATTGCATGGAGCACTGGGTGTTATATGCAAACAATGAATCAAGGAAAACTACATCAAAAACTAATGATGTACTGTATGGTGACTAACACAATGTAATAAAAAAAATTTATTTTTGACCAACCATACTAGAGGACTCTCTATTATTTCTACAGGAAAAATTTTACAAAATTATTGTTGTATGAAGAATACCAAAGAGTATTCAAATGAAAAAATATGGGAGAAGTATTTCAGAGGTTTGTCAGACAATAAGTTAATAAAGATACTACATTATTTTTCTAGATTTTTGTAATTTATGTGGTATTTATCAGCTTTTAGAAGCTTACATCTGTCATGATTTCTTTTATCTATTTTCATACCTGTTTTTTTAAAAAGATTTATTTATTTATTCTAGAGGAGGGGGAGGGCCAGAGGGAGAGTGAGAGAGAGAATCCTAAGAAGACTCCCTCTGAGCATAGAGCCGACATGGGACTCAATCCCATAACCCCTGAGATCATGACCTGATTCGAAACCAAGAGTTGGATACTAAACTGACTGAGCCCCCCAGGTGCCCCTTCATACCTGTTTTTTTTTTTTTAAAGATTTTATTTATTTATTTGACAGAGAGAGAGATCACAAGTAGGCAGAGAGGCAGGCAAAGAGAGAGGGAGAAGTAGGCTCCCTGCTAAGCAGAGAGCCTGATGCGGGGCTCGATCCCAGGACCCTGAGATCATGACCTGAGCCAAAGGCAGAGGCCCCAACCCACTGAGCCACCCAGGTGCCCCCATACTTGGTTTTGATACATAATTTAGTATTCTTTTTCTTAAAGAGGCCTTCAAATTATATAAGTTCAGGTCAAATAAAACATGGATCTGCTTCTACCCAGTGCCTGGCTCAGAACTGGCACATTAGATGGTTTTTAAAAGAATATATAGGAATTGCTGTCAACCTGAAGGTGGTGACATGATATTCAGCTTGTGAGGGATGGGCCAGCCAATACTGAGGTTCTTTAGCATATCCAGCCTCCAAGCTAGACCAGTTTGGGAACTGTGGTGGGATCACACCTGCCAGCAGACATCCTGAACCCAGCTAGTGGGAAGCCAAGATGGCAGAGGCAGAGAAAATTAGTCTGGAGCCTGTCATATTGTTTCACAGTCAAGAAACAATATTTTTCCTTGTGCTTTCATTCTTGAAAGGTGCTGAAGTTAATTAAAATAAATTCTTCCTATCCCCAAAGAATATGCAAATCAAGTTTCATGTGTTTGGAAATTTTTCCCTTGAATTATGTTTCCCATTTGAAGAAAATGGTTACTCTTCCTTCCCTTTAAATGGAATAATGCAAACCATATGTGAGTGGGATTACATCAGGTCCCAAGATATCAATGTTTGGAAATGACTGAAGTCTTTCACACAGAGTCTCAAGTTAAAATATCTTACTTAAGCAAAATGCGTGTTGTGACCTGATATTGCTATTCGTGGTTCCTACTTAGCAATTTTCCCATTCTAAGACAATGCTTAACCTCAAAATTTCTAGAGTGCTTCATTTCCATCAAATGCCAGAAGTCTAGGAAGCTCTATTAACCAAAGACAAAGCAAAATCTAGACACATGGTTAGGCTAACTGCTTCCTGATGGAGATGCTTCTGAGGTACCAGCACCTAGAATTGAACCCACCCAGCAGACCAGATGGGGTTTGATAGGAGAGGTGGGGAGTAGGTAGTCCTCTCTCGAGGTGCTGAGAGAAGGTTGTCCTGAGTTCTGATACGAAGAGTATCAAAAGGGAGGAAATAGAGAACCGAGAGGAAAGCATCTTAGAGGTCCAAGAAGGCAGCATTAAGGAGTCCTGTCAGCAGAGAACTTTAGCCACACGGCTGGTGTTCAGGAATAGACTCTAGTCTCT
This sequence comes from Potos flavus, assembly GCA_028534135.1. Lineage (NCBI taxonomy): Eukaryota > Metazoa > Chordata > Mammalia > Carnivora > Procyonidae > Potos > Potos flavus. Next base: position 50,871,718 of record CM052885.1, on the reverse strand, counting down.
GGGAAGGGGTGACAGTAGAAATTGATAATAACAAAACAGGACTCTGGTTATTGAAGATGCTAAGTCAGATAACAGCCACAGGGAAGAAAAGCAGAAACTCAGTTAACCAAACTGATGCACAAGCAGGTCTTGGAGGGTAAGACAGAGACTTGTAATCAGAACTTGGGCAAGTAATCACAGCTGGGCTAGGAAGAAAGATGACTTGATGCTGAATCCCATAGCATTAGGCTACAGCCCCATAAATCTCTTGTGCTCGAGGTCTGGATTAGATAGCAGGGTGAGCTGAGCTCATGGTTAGGACCAAGTAGCCTTTGCTGAGGGAAGAAGAAGACTGCAGAGACTTGGACCAGGTAAGACCCCACTGATATTAAAGTAACGGAAGGCCCTACCTGTGTACAGGGCTTTTGAAATAAGTCATCAAAAGAGAACATATATGTAAAACCTAACAACAAAAGGGAGATAACTTGAATCTTTTGGGCTACTTCTAAGAAAAAAAAGACCTCTTAGTAAAGGGAAATATTTTTTACTGGGAGTAAGAAATAATTAGGGTTTTTTTAAAAAAAGTATATATTCTTTAGCTTTCCTTTACACATACTAAGGCATGAAAGAAATTAATACAGATGGTAATTAAAGACATTTTCTTTTCTTTTCTTTTCCTTTTTTTTTTTTAATTCAGGAAGCATTAAGTTAGGACAATGAAAGCAGCTTTCTCTTCCTAAACAGACTTAGCAATTGTTTGATGTGCATTCCTCACCTACGAAGCTGATCTGCACATTTTTTTCTCTTGATTCATTGCCTGATGGCCTGTGCCAGTCCTGGCTGTCACTGGGATTCATCATTTACCACCACATAGCATGGCTCAATTCCTGCCTTAGTATGCCAGTTCATTGCTGGGATAGAGTCTTATACCGAGCTCAAGTCCACTTGGATGGGTAACGGATCTGTCTCTGGATCTTGACTCCTGAAAGACTGAATCCTATTTCCTATACCTTTATGTTCTGACTGAGATTCTTCTCTGAAGATAAGAATAACCCTAAACCATGGAAATGGTGGCTTTTTGTCAGGCATCACTTACTGCCTGAATATCTGCTGGAATAACACTGAGATTGGCACCTTCCCACTTCAGGTATTAGATAGGATCTCCATAATGTGTTGTGTGGAATAAAAAACTAAAAACAAAAACAAAAAAACCCCAGATTTAGAAACTGACAGACACAGAGTTGACCTCAACCTGTTACTTGATTGTAGTTAAGTCCTGAGATTTTCTAAGCCTATTTCCTCATCTGTAAAAATGACGATAGTGATTCCTACCCACATGAAAACTGAGAAAATTAAATGAGATAAATATATAAAACATCTACGATAGCCCCTGCACATAAACACTGTTTTATAAATGATAGCTATTGTGATTATTAGGAAATATAAGGAAAAAAATGAAATTAATTCATCCAAAAAATATTTATTAAGTGACTAGTTGCCAAGTATTATTTTTGTTATGGTGAAAGCTCAGGTCTTGATCTCAAGCCCTGCACTGAGCTCCATATCTGCTGAGCTGAGATCAAAAGTCAGACTTAACAACTGAGCTATCCAGGTGCCCGAGTTGCCAAGTATTTTACTGAGCTCTGGAGGGAGGTATCAAGGTGTAGATGACATGGCCTTCTAGGTTCTAGGTATTTGCACCATCAGCATCTTCACCACAGACATATTTGCCACAAGTATTTTTGCCACAAACACACTGGCTGTAGAAGTAATTAGCTGTAAGGCAAATTTGCCTTAAAAGATAAAAAAGTAACTGTTTGACAGTTCAGTTTGACTGTTGGTTTCATCAATTGGCTGACAGTATGATTTCATGTTTCCACTGAGGCAGTACTCCCATTTTTATATGATATAAATCTTAGCCCTCATAAACGTCTGAACAGTGGCAAAGGTTTGAATCCATACTTCCTACAGAACTTTGGAACTTCTGTCAATGGACAATGATAATATATCCAGAACAAACAATAGTATAGAGGGTTTTCATAATGCAAGACAGAGTTCATTTATAAATATGCATCCTAGTATTTGGAAACTTATACCTATCTTAATGAAGGAAGAAAATTCAGCAAAAAAAAATTGCAATGCTAAGCACGGAGATGAAGAAACAAGCAAAAAAAAAAAAGTATAATATTATGAATGAAAGACTTTGAAGACAATGCTTAGGTACAATCCTAAGCATTAGGTACAACATAAATTCAGTTATTTTTGCAGTATTGCCATGAATCTACACTACACATTTCGAACGTATTTAAATATATTACATTTCACAATAATGTCTTTTTTAGTTACTCATTTTTTTCCCTAAGATTTATTTATTTATTTGACAGAGAGAGAGACAGCGAGAGAGGGTACACAAGTGGGGGGGAATGGGAGAGGGAGAAGCAGGCTTCCCGCTGAGCAGGGAGCCCGACGTGGGGCTCAATCACAGGACCCTGGGATCATAACCTGAGCCGAAAGCAGATGCTTAATGACTAAGCCACCCAGGCGCCCCTAGTTACTCATTTTTAAAGTTTCATTATGTTCTTTTTTTTTTTTTTAACAAATGTCCCTCTATTATTTCCTGTGATTTTATCTTTTATGGCAAAACTGCCTTATAGTCAGTTAGTTGTGCAACAAAAATGTGGCAAAACACTTGTGGCAAAAATGCTGGTGGCAAAAATGTTTGAGGCAAAAATATCAGACATGGGTCCCTGTAGTGGGGACAAAGAACAAATAAAGAGGAATCTTCAACACAATTTGCTGTGGATAGTACAATGACAGATGTCAGCTCAGTGTGATATGGATATGCAATAGGAAGGGTATCTAAACTGGAAGAGATGATCAGGGAAGGGCAACCCTAAAGAAAAGAGTCAATTAGAAGGAAAAGAGGAAAAAAGGTGCTCCTGGAAGGAGCCTGAAAGAGTTTGGTGGATGTGGGATACTGTAAGTAGACCGTGAGTTTAGCTGGAATACAGATAGGGAGTAGGGAGGTGAGTCAGAGAGGGAAATGGGAAGGTAAGTAGGGGTCTCTCCTGATCGCCTTTGTGGCTGGGCTAAGGAGTTTGGGATCAGACCTGAGGGCTGTGAGTGGCTGTTGATGGATTTTAAGCAGAGGAGCAACATGATCAGATTTACGTTTTAGAAAAAGCACTCCAAAGGTTTGAGTAACACTGAAAACAAAGGCAGAACCACCAGTGGAAAAGCCTATGTGCTTTTCAAGACACTCAAGACATTCTTCTCTTCTTAATTTTGTAATATAAATATCATGCCAAAATGATTTCAAAGGACAATGAAAAAAATTTTAAATAAAATGTCTTTTACTGAGAGAGTCTGGAGTTTTTTTTAAAAAAACAAAATCATACACCTTCAAAGATGACTAAAATGAAATTCCAGGATCCCTACACATGCTCCCAAATCTATGTTCTTAACACTCTGCCCCTGGTGATCACAGGTCTAACAGCAAATGACTTTTTTGGGGGGCAGGGGGAGGGAGAGGAGGAGGGAGAGAAAGAACATTAAGCAGGCTCCACACCCAGTTTGGAGCCCAACATGGGGCTCGATCTCATGACCCCGAGATCATGACCTGAGCTGAAATCAAGAGGCAGACGCTTAACCGACTGAGCCACCCAGGCACCCCTGAAAATGACTTTATAAATGGAAATTCTATTTAATGTGAAATGCTTAGCCTTCCAAGGATTAGTGTAGAACTATATCTACACCAAACTCTGTAAGTGTTATTGACAATTTAAAATTCTTAAAATTCTCAATTTGGTAAAAATACTTAGTACTTTCATAGTATATGAGTGTGTGACATTTCCATTTTTAGGATGCTGGCAGGAAATGTAATTTTTGAGAAATGATTGTGAAAGAACTTAAGGGAACAGAAGTATAATTACGAGCATCTGCTGAATCACCCATACAGAAGAAATATTAGGTCAAAAATGTTAGAGATTGGTTTCTCATGGGGTCAAGCTGGCCAGATCATACCAACAAGGCACACTCCAGCCAAAGCACATGTCTGAATTGTCCTGTTTCATGTTTGTACTTCGCTGTTTATCTTTGTCCCTCAATATTGCTTTCCACTTGTGCAGTAGACACTGAGGTCATCTCTTCAACATCCCACCTCCTGACATTGTGCATCAGCTCTATGGTTTAAGAAATTGACCTGAGCAACTGAGGCAGGCCCTGATAAATTCGACTCAATCAAGAAAATCTGATCCTTCTTGCCTATAATTAGTCTAGGAACCAATGCTTAAACCAGTCAGCATATGGCATTCCTTTACAGTCTGCTTTAGGAATAGGCACATGACTGTGTATCTAGGCCAATGAGCTATGCCAAGAAGATTGCTTGGAGGCTTCTGGGAAATGTTTTCTCACTCTTAAGTGAGAGTCATTAGAAAAAAACGGTATTTTTTTGTTTTTAAACAAAGAAGCACATATCTGAAATTGTTACTACCATCCTGTGACCATGAAGAAACCACCTTAGGATAGAACTGATATATTATCCTGGGTCCTTGATAACATTGTTGAACTGAGTTTCAACCAAACCTGAAGCTCAATCTACCTCTGAACTTCCAATTGTGTGAACCAAAAAGTTCCTCACTGTTTAAGCCACCACTTTGAGTTGGGCTTCTGTTACTTGTAGGTGAAAGCATTCTAAGCGATGCAATTTTCTACCACTTTTCCCTGTCACCTTCACTTCTAATCTCATGTACAATTTGGCTATCTTTAACCATCAGCACTCTTCTATCTAGTCATTTAGAATGAACATTTGGTTTTCTAGGTAATATCTGCTCCTAGCTTCCTCCACTGGACATTATCATGCAGGATAGACTGTATGAACCCAGTGCATCCTGAGAGGAGCTAGCATGAGGACAAAGTCAATATGCTGAAAAAAGACAAAACAGAAAAATGGGACAAAAAAGCCAAACAGGAGACCTTGATAATGTCATTTAACTGCTAGAGTACACTATTTTCAGTCTTCTTATCATCCAACTAACAAATATTCTCATTGTTTAAGACAATATGAGTTGGGGCATTCTGTTGTTTGAATTTGAAAACAACTGAACTGATAAAAGAATTTGCTCCCAGGGCATCTGGGTGGCTCAGTCAGTTAAGCGGCTGTCTTCAGCTCAGGTCATGACCCCAGAGTCCTGGGATCGAGCCCCACATTGCACTCCCTGCTCAGTGGGGTGCCTGCTTTTCCCTCTCTCTCTGCCTGTCACTCCCCCTGCTTATGCTCTCTCTCTCTCTCTCTCTCACTCTCTCTGTCAAATAAATAAATAAAATCCTAAAAAAAAAAAAAGAATTTGCTAGCAAAATGTAGGACACTTCAAATAACAAACCCCATATTGTGGAATTGGATGAGGGAAAAGTGGTAGATCAGGGGACAATAAGAATCCCACTATTCCAGACTAAGAAAATTATCACTCCTGTCTGTGGGTGAACAACATTTCATTGAATTATCACTTTGTATTAGAGACAGACTTTTAAGACTCTAGTATTCGGGAAAATAATAGTAAGAATGAGAATATTAGCATGTGTTGGCTACTTATGATGGCTTTCACTAAAAACCTATAACAAAGAGTGAAGCTTAGGCTGAAAGCAGAGAAGGACACGGGAGGCAGTAGTAAAAGATGAGCTTAGTTGTCAAAGTTTCTCCTAATTATCTTCTGTTAAATAATCTACATTGGACAAAGATAGCTAATTTCTGTCAAATATAGGATTACAGATGGGACTTCTCTACCTAAATCCATTGTTTTGATAATCTGTCTCAAATGTAGCCATAGAAGACAATGAACAAGGAAGATGCTCTCAAAGGACAGAACCAAGGGCCATGTAGGGCAATGGATTCTCCTAGAAAACAAGAATCAGAGGCTACCAGATTGTCTGACTGCCAGGATGGGCAGGCCTCTCCTTTCTTATAGGATATGATATGAGCTATGGACCAATGTCCACTGAGTGTTGTTTCCCATTCTCTCCTTTTCAAATGAGAGTTTTAAGTGTAGTTATCCTGTTCCTTTTCCATTATTGTATATTGAAAATGTTTGAAGTGTTAAATGTATGTTTAAGCCATGAATCCCTGGATCCCAAGGAACCATCCAAACCTGGCAGAGAGCTCCTGGCCCTGGAGCTGGATGGTTACTGAGTGACTCTGGGTTGTCTTCCACTGGGAAGATAATGAATGTGTCTCATGTAGATATGAACATTTTTAAGACGGTATGTGTGGGAACAAGGAAGTATGAAACTTGACTTATCATATGGGATACTGTTGGTTGTCTATGGCACATCCATTTCCCCCTTCTTCTTATTTAAAGAGCCTACTCCCTTCTTTGTGTTCATGTGCATCAGGAGAGAATCGTCTCAGGCCCATTCTCAAGACAGTCTAGGCCAATCATGATTCCCCTAGTCCCCTTGCTGGAACTCTTTTAGACATGGGTGTGCTGAGAAATGAAACATGAGAAGTTTGCTAGAAGACTTCTGGTCATGATTTCTCTACTTTCTAAAAGAGACACAAGAAAGACATAGCCTCTCTCTGTGTGCTGTACCTTATCATGTCAGGTTATGATACATGGACAAGCTGCAGTCATCTGGTGACCATGAGGAGAGTTTTATACTAAGTACAAAATCGACATACTTAGGAGAGGAAAATAATGGAAAGAATTCACAATCCTTCAGACACTGAATTAAACAGTCTCATAGCTTCTTCACCTCAGGATTTCTTGTTCTTTGAAATAATAAATATCTTTGCTGCTTAAGTCTATTTAAATTGAGAATGTTTTTCCTTGTTGGTCAAAGCAATCTCACTGATATACTATCTCTTTGTTTCACTCTTTGACTGCTGTTTTCACCTGATTAATATTTTATAATTCAAACTTTCCTAGAGACAGCTCATTGAAGGTAGAGCCTGGACACTAACCTAGACACTATATTAAATTTACTTTTTGGAGCACAAAGAATTTATTCAGTCATGCCACACAAATATTAATTCAGACCTTAGTCTTTCAGTATCTGTTATGGACTGAATTGTGTCACCTCTACCCAAATTCATATGCTGAAGTTCTAACCCCTAGTCTCTCAGAATGTAACCTTATTTAGAGATAGGGTCTTCACAGATGTAATCAAATTAAAATGAAGTCATAGGGTGGATCCTACTCTAATATGACAGGTGTACTTATAAGAAGAGGAAATTTGGAGACAGATATGCATAGAAGGTAAATAATGTGAAGAGACATGGAGGAGATAGTCATCTATAAGCCAAAGAGAAAAGCCTGGAGCATATCATTCTCTCACAGCCTGCAGAAGGAATCAACTCTGTCAACACTTCAGTCCCAGGCTGCTAGCCTCCAAAACCATGAGACAATACATTTCTGTTATTTAAGCCACTCAGTTTAAATGTACTTTGTTATAGGAGCCCTAAGCAAACTAATACAGTCAGTGTCTGTGCCATTTCTTCTAGGATGTAACGTAAGTGTTGTATGTAACTGTTGAATCACTAAATTGTACACCTGGAACTAATACTATACTGTATGTTAACTAACTGGGATTTAACAAAAACTTTAAAATATAGATGTAGTTATGTAGGCATAGATTTGGAAGTACTTACTCCCTGTTCTCAAAGAGTTCAATAAAGTAGCTGACTGGGTAGTCACATTTAAACTAATTAAGAGAAAAGTTATTCTTAAACAATTTAGAAGAAACTATTTATAATTCAACAAGTCATATGCCAATTGCAGATCATTCTATATGTGCACTACACAGATTTCAGTTATAAATGTTCATGATAAGTAAATGTTATGCTCATGAGAGGAATAAAGTGGTGCATTAGTCTTAAAATATTTGATAATTAATTCAGATCAGCTTCAATAATTAATCTTAAGTGGTAAGGTTTTATCTAAAAGATTTGCAATGAAGAAATTTTTAAGTTGCTCCAGACTATCAGTAAAGTTCCCAGGATATGGAGATTATGAAGGAAGATTATGAAGGCCATATTAAAATTATGGCCTTTTTCCTCTCTTAGATAATCTAACAGAATACTAAGACAACAATAACAAAAAGATAATTATCCTACAAAGTATGGTGTAAGGAAAAGAAAATTTAGGTGATGAAAGGAAGCTAGCACTAGGAAGGGATAGCCATGGAAGGCTTTCTCTATAGAAAGTAATAACTTTTGTGCTGGGTTTTAAAGGAGAGGAGCAAATTTCATAGAGCCATCACTGGTCACTGTTCTATTTCTCTTCCCTGCTCTGAGCCAGGAGTTAGAATTACTTTTACTTTGCCAAGGAGACACCAGACTCCTCTTGCTACTGAGACTTAACAGCCAGTCCCCTCTCCCTGCCAACGTGCCATGGGCCAAACCGTGGTGAGCTAAAAAATTCTTATAGTCCAACTGATTTCAGATGCCTTTTCAAAAGAAAAAAAATTGCAACTGTTACCTAAGAAATATGAGACTGACGCGCTACCTACTGCTCTAACGAGGCACCTTGTTACCTAAGAAGTAAGTGGTCACAGCACAATAAGATTTACAATTTTATTTGAAGTCTACTTATCTTTAGCTCTTCTAAGTTTGTCTTAATATTATAATCTATTACCTATTTGGGGGAAGCCATGGGATAATTCTTTTGCAATTGAGTTTTTTTAAGGAACGGAATTAAAAGTAAATACCATATTTGACCTTAGATGAGTATGCTGTTTTGAGCCATTCATGTAAAATTAAGCTTCTTTGTAAAAGAGAGAGAGAAATAAATATTAAAAATGCCATTTTCATGTCCAAATCTTTCCTTTATTCCAGCAGAAATCTCTGGTTATGAGAATGAAGCAAGAACAAATATCTTTATTTTGGTTCATGATTAGGTTATATCTATCATAATTAGTTATTGAATTAAAATCTAAGGTATCTTTCTTCTAAATACAGTAATAATATTATATTTAATATCCCTAGAATGTCACATTTCTCAGTTGAAATAACACTAACCTTAGAATGACTTATTTTGAATTTTGGTAGGTCATCGGTGTTCCCAGATCCATCTATGATCTGAAATGTTTTAGAAGTGAGCAAATGTGTGTTTCGTACATTTGCTTAATTAACATACCTACTAAGAATATTTTTACTTTAGAGTCTGACAATACAAATAATTCTCTTTTTTTCTGGGTTTTTTTCCTATTATGTAAATCAATTGCATTTCTGAAGAGCAAGTTTGGTAGAAGTGAACAGAAATGGCCAGGAAATCCAGCCTATGAGTAAATTAATTAAGAAACCCACCAATAAAAAAAAAAAAGTCACCAATATATTATTGTTGAATTCAAGAACAGAAACTGAATACAAAGGTAGGTAAACCATAGAGGGTTGGTAGTATCTTAGAAATAGACTCTTTGATTTCGAAGTGACCTCAAACATTATCAAGTTACAGCTGAGATAACCGAGGCTCGCTGAGATTCAGTGACTTACTGTAAGCATAGAGCATTCTACCCAAACTTAACCAACTGAAATACTAGGTTTGCACCTGCTCAGGAAATGAACCCTTTACACATGGTCATGACACAAAAAAAACTCAAGGTTTTTCCTTTGTAGTTAGATCTTTTATAGCATTTCTAGAAACCCTGATATTTCGAAGGCCCACACCTTGAAATCTATATATGGAGTAACATAGACACTTCAAAAAATGGGTCAGAAGAGGCCATGCCTGCCAACCAGCATTTGTTTTCCAAACTAGTGATGTTTATCATTAATTACCAATGGAAATTTATCAGTAAATTCCTAAATGGAACTATGGCTCATGAGATTCTGGCATTTTCACTTTCACATTTATTCCTTGGCAGAGACATCAACCCGGATAGCCGACAATGCTGTGAGTATGACCTATCAATTTCAAACACACAAAGAAAAAGAGTTTCTGATTTACTGAAAAAAAATAATAAATTTGGTCATCAGATTTATTGCCTGCATTAAATTTGCACATTTATTGCAAGCAATAAACATATGGAATATATGCTAAAAATAAAATGATAGTTCTTTTTGGCAGGATTGGTATAGTGTAAAGCAGAAAAGTATCATCTTTTCATACTATATTGTTGAGTAATACAGAACTAACATACCAAAAGTTGAAAAATTTGGCTGTTTGCTAAAGTAACTTTGAGTAGTGAGTTATATAACTTGCCAGCACTTACCATCTGCTGTAGCCCCTACCTCTTTTTTTTCTGGGTGTTTAAAATGATTTTTCTGGATACTTTTTAGCTCTTAATACAGAAATTACTATTCAAACATTACATTTATTTTATTATGTTTCACTACGTTTATAAAACAGATAATATCTTAGTCCATTCAGTCCGCTGTCATAAAATACCATAGACTGGGCTTATAAACAACAGAAATTTATTTCTCACAGTTTTGGAGGCTGGGAAGTTCCAGATCAAGGCACTAGCAAATTCAGTGTCTAGTCAGATTCTGCTTCCTGATTCATAGACAGCCATCTTTTCCCTGTGTCTGCACAAGGTGCAAGTAGGGAAGGAGCTCTCTGATGTCGCTTTCACAAGGGTACTAATCCCATTTATAAGAGTTCCACCTTCATGATATAATCATCTCTCAAAGACCCCACCTCCAATACCATCACACTGAGGGTTAAGTTTCAACATAGGAATTTTGGCAGGACACAAACATTCAGTCTGTAGCAGACAATAAGGAAAAAAAGTAAGTTATTTCCCAGTAGCTCATCTTTTAATATTACCGAGGAGTTTATAGCTCAGGCTTGAGCTCTCCCTTGATCTCACTCACCACATACTAAATTCAGTGTCAAGTATAGGTAAGGCATTTTCAGACATCCTCTGGGAATATAAACTATTAAACACAAATATACACAATTTCAGTGATTAGTTGTAGATATGTACTTTAATATCACTGACAATTAAATGCTATGCTTTTATATTTAATTTTACGTTGTTTTTTCAATCTTCTAGCTTCAGAAGGTCTTACCACCAGAAAACTACATGCGACAGAGTGAGAAAAATTGGCATTGAATTGAATTAGCTGCCTTTTGGGAGGGTGTAGTTTTCATTCAAAAACAGGTTTATCCTAGATGATACTGCACTTGGTATTTGATTGTGACTAACTATACAATTCTATCTGGTTCAATTCTCCCTTTCATACCCAGAGTAGGGCTGGTACCATATTTTCCTAAGCACATAAAGGAGAAGCATCTTTCTTAGTTCCTATTCCAGGCTTCTGGGGGCATAGAAATGTTCTGAAGAACAAGCCAGATCCTCTCATCCCAACTCCATGTATGTGCCCTTATCATTCTAACTGCAAGGTAGTCAGATCCCACCTTTGCAAAATAATGTTGGTGAGCAGCTAGAATGACTTAGCAGAATTCTTCAGAGCCACAGTGGAACAGCTCTCATCCACTAACCCCTTCTTCGGGCCTATCTCCTTGTCATACATGACAAGAGCATATGTAGAGGCCATGCCAGGATGTCTCTGGCTGCAAATGGGAGCAAAAGGAAAGCTAGTCATGTCATATCAAATTTGTGCAGTTCTATTCTCCCTTATAGAAGGAAAGGTGTCAGGACTAACAATTCCAATCAAGAATTAAGTATACTTTTGACCAAATTGCTTTCTGCTGAGAACTTATCTCTTCAGTGAATACCCCACCTAATCCCATTTAGGATCACTGAATTTCAGAGCTAGAAAGCATCCTAGTGACTCCAATTGGAGTTAGGCAGTTAAAGATCAAAATATTACCTTTATTATTGTGAAGGCTGTTTGGGGAAAGAGGGTTAGGGCTGAAAGCCAAAGGAACTTGCTAATATTTCCTGACTTACTCTGTCCCAACCCGGCCCCCAGACCAAACCTTGAACAGAACTTGATACTGCCTCCATCCTGTCCAGGGCTGAACGTTTATGTGCTTATGTACTTTTTAATAGGTTAACTCTACTCAGTTATAATCTGTGGATTCATGGATGTCAGCTACTAATCAGGCGGGCATGAGGCCAGAGTGTTATTCTGGGGAAATCTTTCTGAAATAAAAGTAGGGGGGAAACACATCACTTCCCAGCATTATGAGGGACAGAACTATAGGAAGTCTGGTGAATAGACTCCTCACTTCATTTCAAAATAATTTGAGAACCGTCTAGCAAGAGTGTACTGTAAATTATTAATAGAGAATGCTAGTCTACTCTCAATAATATATAAAAGACTTTTACTAACCTCTCCCAAACATATTAGCAAAAAGAAATTAATAAATAAACTTTAAACCACTGTAGGGATTTTTCCTTTCAAAGTGTTATCACAATGATTTATCTTACATGTCATACTGTGAATAATTTTAACAACAAACCTATTTTGAAGGAAGTAATGCTGGAAATAGAACTACTCTATATGAAAGAAATTTAAGATTAAAACTAAGATGAGTTTTGCTTACAGTTTAATTCTAAATGATAAGACTTAAAATAAAAAAAAATCATGAAATGACATTACACTGGATTGGTGAAGTTCACAAATATATAGAAGCCATCTGTATGAAAGCAATCAAACCAACAAAGGCAGTCAGTAATAGGTTCATATAATAGGTGTTCAACGTATTTGCTGAATTATTACAAAGAGTGATTACATAAAATATGAAGAAATTGGGCTTTTAACTCTCAACACTAAAACCTTTAATTCATTCAGGGCTCATCATTTCAATAAAATACCTGCGGTCACAAAGCTGTGAACTTACATGTTATGTTCTTTAGTAGAGATGCTATTTGGAACAGGAATTTAGTGAAATGAAACTGGAAGGATACTGAAAAATCATTTGAGTTGCTCAAATTATTAAAAATAGAATATTTTATATGATTTATTAATTTTAAATTTAATAATTTAAATTAATAATTTAAAATTAAATTATTAAATAAATTATATACATTTATATACATTTATTTTATAAATATTTATAAATATATATTTATAAAATATTTATAAAAATATTTTATAAAATATACTTTATAAAATTATATAAATTTATATTATATATATTATAAATATATATAATAAATTAAATAAATTAAATAAATAATTTAAAATTTTAATTCCTTCATAAGAAATAATTTTTCTTTAAATGAATTTTTTTGTCTACTGTATACTTTATTTAGACTTTGGTGAGACTCCAAACCACTCTCTAACATTTGGCTCTTCAATGTAGTAAAGAGAAAAAGGAATTTTTTAAAAGCAATATATAAAATAGTAGCAAAAGACCAGGAGAAACTGCAAACACTAGATTAGTTTTACAATCCATTGAGCATCCTAATTAGAGGTTTTCTACTGCCTTGATCTGTCCTCTTCTATTCTCTTCTGGGTAATCTCATCCACTCTCATGCTTTCAAATACCATCTTATATGTTAATTACCTTCAAACATGTATTCCAGCCATTACCTCTCTCTTGCTTTATTGACCTATATTTCTCTTCCCATAGGACGACCTCTTCAAGAAGTTTACAATGTTGTGTAAAAAAAAAAAAAAATACAGGTGTGTAAAAAAAATGACGGAAGTGTTATAAATATGTGTTAATAATATCAGTTTGTACTGGCTACTATAAGTACAAAAGAAAGAGAGGGAAAACTTCATAGAGGAAATAACAATGGAATAGATGTCTAGGGGAAGTAATGACAGAAGGGGAGCAAGTAGACCATTGCAGGGAGAAATAACAGTGTAAGTCAAGTTCCTGAATGACGACTCAGCTGCAAAATAGTTTCCTTAAACACTGGCCCTAGAGTACGAAGTGGGGAATAGCCAGAAACCTGGCAAGAGCCAGATCAGGGAGGGTCTGACTTGTCATACTTGGGAATTCAAAGGTATTCCACATTTCTTATTCCTATTGCGCAAGAATAGAGAAACATTAAAGGCCTTTTTAAGAAAGGAAAAACAGGATCAGATTTGGATATAACAGGGAAAAAAGAAGTTTTCTATTTTAATCCCTCCTGCCTTCTAAAGAGCACAAATTAAATTTATTCTGTTGAGCCCCTGGAAAGATTTGTTTGTACACATTTGTGAGTGGAAAGCTAGAAAGGCTGAACTGCTAGAGAGAAAAGGAATTCCTTAAAACAACTTTAGGGAAATAGAACAGGAGTGAGAGAAGCCAGAAAAATATCCAAAGGCAGTGTCTCTCTATGTTCCATAAAGTACTACCTCACAAATACTTTGAGTGGTTGGTTTTCTGTCTGTTTGTTTTGGCAGAAACTGAGCTTCACTTACAAGATCATTCCCAGAGATAGTACTCACTAAGCAGATCCTGAGGACAGAGAGGACTTTGAGAGTGTTTTGACAAACAGACTGTAAGGTGGTTCCCCATGATCTTTGCTTCTTGGTGTTCACATCTCTGGTTTTATAACTGAGTTTTGGCAGGCCTGTAACTTGCTTATAATGTATGGAATTTAGCAAAGGTGATGAACTGTCGCTCCTATGACCATATTGCACTATCTTGCTAGCAAACTCACTCTAGGGGTTCTCCTTGCTGGTTTAATGAAGTCAGCAGACATGTTGGGAAAGTCCACATAGTGGGGGACTATAGGTGGCCTCTAGGAGTTGAGGGTAACCTCCAGCCAATAGCCAAAAAGAAGTGGGGTTCTGAGTCATACAATTGCAAACAAATGAATTTTGCCAACAATCTGAGTGCGGTTGGAAGCAGATTCTTTCCTGATTGAGCCTCCAGATGAGAACACAGTCCTGTTGACACTTTATAGTCTTGTGAGATCCTAAGTAGAGGACCCAGCTAACCTGTGCCAGGCTTCTCACTGTGAAATGATAAATGTGTGTGTTAAGCCCCTAAAATTTGTGGTGATTTGTCAAATTACAATAGAAAACTAATACAAATGTAATAATCCCCCACCATGTCTCCCACTTCACCAAATCTACAGATATTTCATAGTCTGATATTTGAGTCGCAAAAGTTTTAGGGAAATCACTTTCTAAAGTTGCCAAAAGGATGGATTAAAAGAGTAGGAGACTATAGTCAGGACATAAGGGCAACAGCCCAGGTGAGAAATGATAAGAGCCAAAACCAAATTATGAAAAATAGGAGTACATTTCAAGAGAAGTCTAATGAGTCTATCTGGGACATGATAAATTCAAGGTATCTGTACAACCTCCAAGTGATGATAGCTAGCAGCTTTGGTACTAACTTTGAGAGATACTAGTTTTTATCTGGCAAAACTCACATTTTCCTGGACATAACCCTTCAAAACTTGACAATAACCTGCCTTTTCAGCCCTCACCATGTAGTCCACACTTCATGGAGCTAGTGGATGCTCCTCAAACAGGACACACATATTAGCATTTCCATCTTTATTCATGTTGCTCCCTTTGAATGAAATGTACTTCCCAATTAGGTTTATTTATGAAAATCCAACTCACCTTTCAAAATCCAATTAAAATGTCAATATGCTTTGTTAGAATGTAGGCTTTCTCAAGGGCAGGGCTCTTTGCTTTGTTTGCAGATATATCTCATAACTGTAGAATAATGCCTGGCACACAGTAGGCACACAATAAATATTTCTTGAGTTAATGGATGAATGTCTTCAATAAATGGATGGATGTCTTAGAATTAGCCATTCCTAATTGTCTCCCCATCATAGAGCAAGTACTAGTGTATTCCATATGCTTAACAAATGTTTGCTGATTGGTAGTATAACTAAAAACCTCTTCTAATGGTCCTGAACAAATGAGGAAAAGAAAATGTAAATTTAATAGGAAAAAAAATAAAAGGGTAGGTGTATACCTGAACTTTAGCTCTGTTGAATCCTGCGATCACTCGTTAATTCATTCAACAAATGATTACTGCACACATAGTATATACAAGATGTCATCAGTTACCTAAAGTCATTCTCAACCTCTTCTCCCTTGTCTCCCTCTAAATACAGAGGTGGAAATATATGCTGGCTCTCCCAGCATCCTTTACAGCTAAAGATAGTCATGTGATACCATTATGGTCATTAAAAGGCAAAGGGAAAATTATTGAATAGGTGATTTGAGAAAGATGCATCTTTCTTGGTAAAAAAGAGTCAAGTAGAAAGCTCTGTTCATGAGGCACCTGGGTGGCTCAGTCAGTTGAGCTCCCGACTCTTGATTTCGGCTCAACTCATGATCCTAGGGTCCTGGCATTGAGTATGCCCTTCCCAAAAATCAGGCTTCATGCTCAGCAGGGAGTCTGCTTGAGGATTCTCTCTGTCCTTCTCCCTCTGCCCCTCCTCCTGATCACATGCTCTCTTTCTATATATAAAATAAACAAATAAATCTTTTTTTTTTTAAGAAAACTATATTCAGTAGTGTCCCCTGCTTTCTGCCTTTGAAAATATTATGATACTTGGAGCTGTAGCATCCAGCTTACGACTATGAAGAGAAGACAAAAGGAATCACAGAGAAACCAACCTAAGCCCTATATTGAACAGCTAAACCAATGCCAGCAAACACCTAATTTTGGATTTCTTCTTATGTTAGACAAATAAACCCCTCTTGCTTAAGATCTATTAATCTGTTATTCTGTTACTTATAACTGAAAATATTTCCAAACTAACAGAGGAAGTTAAAAAATCTGGATAATAATATAATCTGGAAAATAATGCTATACATGAAATAGGTTTAAAATGCCTAGTTGATTTTGAAATTGTAGTTTTGAAAGTAGCACTTATGTATCTTTTAAAAATATATAACAAGTTACACTCTCTGGCATTTGGCTGTGTTGTCATAGTCTTCATTGTCTCTCAGGATATTAAACCTTATCCTTTGGATAATTGTGTCAAAAATGAAGAAATTACAATTTCAATATAGTAGTCTGTCAATTCTGATTTCAAAGGCAGGCCTATTAAAACTCAAATTAAAGGGACAGGATACAGTAAAAAATAGAAAATTAGTATTAGTGAAAATTTCAAACTTATCCACCCAAAAGTTTCCAAAAATTATATTCCAAAATAATGAGACTGTATCTGCACTTTTTAAAAAGTTAAGTAAGTCTTTTGATTTATAGACATTGCAAAACACGTGGTAATAAAAGAGCACATTGCATAATTGTATTCCCATTTTAAAAACTCCAAGCCATTTTATAGGGTCATTTTTAAGCTGTCTTTTTAAAAAGTATAATAAGAACTCTATGTTTTTCTCTGTTACACTTGCCAAGTGTCATCAGAGCCTGAGTAGTGTTTAAATTGCTTTTATAAATGAATAGTGTAGCCAATCACCAGTTCCTAGAACTGCTGAATAAATGAAGCAAATATTCAATAAAAAGACTACCAGCGTAATGAATAATAATCCTAGAGACTTTCCAATAGATAAAAAAAATGAATCATTTATTAAAACTATTTCTAAGAAATTTCATTAACAGGAACTGTTCTGCATTAGTGGAATTACTCTACTATGAAGGCTAGTTATCAGGATCTTCCTTATTTTTTATTCACAGGCACTATTTACTCAGGAAACACTTACAAGGTTAAGAAAGCATTGAGCTGGGCCTGGAGTTGGATGATATACAGATGAATAAGACAGAGTCCCTCTCCTCCAGGGAGCTTTTGCTGTAGAGTAACAGCCGGCCACACAGGCAGAAAGCCTCTCAATCATGTCCCAGTAGTTCTGTTAAGGTTGGGTCTATTAGAATCTAAAGGTGGGAGCCCAGATGGATGGCTTTATTTGTTTGTTTATTAAGGAGCTGCATTTAATCCCATACTAGTGGAGTAGTCCGTGTTAATCATGCCCATACTGAGACAAATGTATCAGGGTTAGCTTGGGTGACAGCCGCAAGCACCTATGCAAACTATCATGGGAAAACAAAAGAATTCACAGAATTGAGTCGAGCTGTCTTTGTTTTTGTTTTTTGCTCTAATCACATATTGCTTCTATTTTAAGAGTTTAAGTCAATGTTTCCCGATCTGAAACTTATTTGTTTCTTGATGGTGTCTTGAGAAACAAAAATAAAGATATGTATTAGAATTCTATGTCTTGTCTCTAGGCAGTATTATGTTTTTATTCATACAACATTTTAAAGTCCGGTGTATGCAGGTTGATCAATTCTTACAGAAATTCCTGTCAGAATTAATGTTATTATGGGTGATTATCACTAAAAAGAAAATTAGTCACATCTTATAGTAAGATAATTAGAACCAGAATTTAAAAACTATGAAGTTGAAAACACCCACAAAAAGCCTTATACAAGAATATTCATGGCAGCTATATTTGTAATACCCCCCCAAAAAAAAGCCAAAAACAAAAAAAAGAAAAAGAATTCAAATATCTATTATTAGCTCACTGGATAAATAAAACTGTGATACACTGTGGTGGGTTGAACAGTGGCTCCCAAAAAGATATGTCCACTTGGAACCTGTGAATGTGATCTTATTTGGAAACAAAGGATCGCTGCAGATACAATTAATTAAGATGAGATCATCCTCCATTAAGGTGGATACTAAATCCAATGACACTGTCCATATAAGAGACATAAAAGAAGAAAGACACAGAGACACAGAAGAAAAGGCCATGTGAAGAAAAAGGCAGAGATAAAGTGCAGCCTCAAGCTAAGGACCACTAGGAGCCACCAGAAGCTGGAAGAAGCCAGGAAGAAATATTCCCTAGAGTCTTCAGAGGGAGCATGGTTCTACCAACACCTTGTTTTCAAACTTATGACCTCCAGAGCTGTGAAAGAATAAATTTTTGTGGTTCTAAGCTATGAAGTTTGTTATAATTTCTTAAGACAGTTCTAGGAAACTAATAACAGGTATATTCATACAATGGAATACTGCTTAGCAATAAAGAAGAATTAATTACTGATACCCTCAACAACATGGATGAATCTCACAAAGTAGTTGGATGAAAGAAGCCATACAGTCAGACATAAAGACACTGTATAATTTTATTTACATGAAGTTCAAGAACAGGTAAACTTAATCTATAGGAATAAAAATCAGAGGAATAGTTAACCTCTCAGGGTGCGGGTGGGGACTGACTGGAAAGAGGCATGAAGGCATTTTCTCGGGGAATAGAAATGTTCTACATCTTGATTGGGATGATGACTACATAGGTGAATACAATTATCAAAAACTCATGCAAAAGTACACTTAAAGGCTACTACATTTTATTCAATGTAAATTAGATCTTAAAAAAAAAACTGCGAAAAAACAAAACAACAAACAGCAATGAGGACTGAAATTATACACCAAGTCAGGGGTTGGCAAACTACAGCCTATAGGCCAAATCTAATCTGCTGCCAATAAAATTTTATTGGAGCACAGCCAGGCCCAATCATTTGCACATCGTCTAGGGCTGCTTTCATCCTACAAAGTCAGAGTTGAGTAGTGGTGACAGAGACCGTATGGCCCGCAAAGCTGAACATATTTACTGTCTAGCCCCTTACAGCAAGTTTGCCAACCCCTGCACTAAAATTATAGTCTATAACTATGCCTGTAGCTATGGAGGCCCTTTCTTGTCTAACATTCTGTAATTCTCATTATACTCAATGGTATAAATTAGCAGTGTTTGTTAAGTAAGACATTTGAAATGCCTTCACCCTAGGCGCCTAGGTGAGACTGTGAGTTAAATCTTAGGATCTTAACATTAGTTCATTTTTCTTTTATTTGCCATTTTATGGCACAGTAGTTCAGTACTACACTCTAAAGTCGTGGCATATTATCCATATATGTGTTAACTTGTATGGCCTCATCTGGAGGCATGCTAGGAACTGAAGGAGTTCAGAAATGTCACCCCAAAATATGCTACTCTGGCATATTAATATTTTGAATTAAAGGCACTTGAACAACAGCAAATATAAGAAGAACACTCTGACTTTCCCTTTTTTTCTTGAAAGAAGGAGATGGAATTTCTGTATGAAAGATGACCTCCCTATACCACAAGGAACATAACACTATCATCAGGGACAAGAAGTTAAGACCAAGAGAATGCTATACAAACCTTGTGAAAATAATTCTTCTCTTTCTTTAGCCTCCCCATATACTCATTTTTCCATAATTGCCTCTCTTTGTCCAACCTAATATAAAAGCCAGTAGGTTTTGCCACTCGTTTGGGTCTTCTTTCCTTATGAAGGCTCCTGTGTCATGTAAAACTTGTATTAAATAAATTAGTATGCTTTTCTCCTGCTGATCAGTCTTATGTCAATTTAATTCTCAGGCTCAGTCAAAAAGAACCCTAAGAGGGTGAAGGTAAAAGTTTGCCTCCCTTTCAGAGCTTTACGGTTGATTATAGAGAAATGAAATGGCAATGGATGGGGCCAGGGCTGAGAGAACTTAGCCAGCAGATGAAGTGCTCCCAACCTGCTATGACACAGTGCTTGAGAAAGGCCTAGCAAACTAGATGGATTTTTGCAGACATAGTTATCAAAAGGGTCTAATCCGAAGGTCTAGGGAATCCACGGTAAAAAGACTCAGCTTAGAAAGTCAAAACTATCAGCCAGATAGGACTTTTCGTTGCACTTAGAATAAAAACCAAAATCCTTAAAATGGTCTCCAAGGCCTGTGTAATATGTCACTGCCTACCTCTCAGCCTTTCCTCTTCCTTCCTTCTACAACTTCCTTAACAGTAGAAACATGATCAATGTTGACTTTCAGAAGATTCCTCTGGCAGCAGTAGGGGAGAGCCTGAAATTGAAGAGAACAGTTAGAGACCACAGGGATGGCTTAAGCAATAAAGAATCACTTAATGAATGTTTGAATTAGGAGAGTGACAGTGGGAATGAAGAAATGATGGATTTCAGCATAAATAAAACATTTTATTCACTCAATGAAACATTATCTAACCAATGAAAACAAACCTCCCTCAAATTACTGAGTTCATTAAATGCATTGCAACTTCCTATGCCTTACTAATGGATAGGAGCTCCTCAGCACCTTCCTAGGTCAGGTGGCTGGGGTTTCCAGCAGGTGGAAGCTATTAAACTTTCTGCTCTGCTAGCCCCATGGTTCTCAAACTTGAGTATGTATCATAATTTCCTGGAGGGCTTATTAAAATACATCTTCCTGGGCCCCAGTCCCAGAGTTTCTGATGTATAGGCCTCTAGTGATAATTTGCATTTCTAACAAGTTCCTAGGTGATGCCATTGCTATGGGTCCAAGGACAACATTTTGAGAACCACTTTCTAGCCAAAAGCAGACAATCTGGCAAATTGGGACTCCACTGAAACAGGCAGGAGAGGGCTTCTTTGACTCTGGCTCTCCAAGAATGAATGGGGAGAGAAATACTCTTTTCTCAGGCACTTAGAAGAAGAGTGACTCCATCTACCCAGGCAGGCATCTTCCTCCTAAAGGGAGTTGGCTTTTCCAAGTTACAGACCTCATAGTATCTACCCTCTCCTAAAGGCAGCCCCAGAATAACCAACAAGAGCCTCTGATGGCTGCTTTTAATTACTGAGTTGCTCCAGTAAGGCATTAGGGTAAGAAAGCAGGGAAAAGGGGGGCAGGAACATGTATTTGAGCCATTTTCTTCCCAAAAATTCCTGTGAGAATTAGAAGAGATAAAAAAGCACAGTGCCTGAGACATTAAGAGCACTCAATAAATGTTCACTATTATTGTTAGGACTTCAATTTTTTTGAGGTAGGCATTTGCAAAGATGGCTGTATTGTAACAGAGTATGTGAGAAAAGCAAGTTTATCAGGAAGGTTATTAACTTAGTTAAGAATATTTTAATATCTGCACTTTTGTACTTATATATTTTAATGTCATGGCTCTAAGGTTAAAATTGCAGAATTTTATAAAACAGAGTAACAAGTTATATGAGAGACAAAGAAGACAACAGAAAGTTTCCGGAGCTTCCTTTGGGAAATGGAGATGTGACCCAGTTTGAAGCCTCACTAGCTAGAGGGTATCCCTAATGCTAGCTAGCAGCTGGCTGGCTCATGGAGACTAGTTTCTGAGAGCAGGCAGTAAACACATGTTAAGCTTGTGATGTGCTTTGGCAGAAAGTCTTGACAAACCTCTCTCATTCTTTAAACACATGGTTCCAAAGTTTCCAAACAAAGTGCAGTGTGAACTTTGACTTTGCCTCCCCTGGTGGGAGGGAGGGAGGGGCAGATTTTGCAATGCCTTATTAAATATGTCAGAGTTTTGCCCGTTGCAAAAAAACATGTATTCTCTCCAGGCAAGAATTTCTTTTTAGCACATTCCTATACTTTAATATTTGTATCTTAGCTATCCATTCCAATAGTATTTCTATGCTTTATATACTTTCAAATTACCCTGAGACATTTACATGAGTTCTATGAATTATACACACCTTAAAGTAAAAAACAACAAACCAGAAAACCTATATAAATTTAACTAAAATTTATTAAAAATTATAAGAATATATTTATTTGTAAAATTTTAACGACTCTTCTGTGGTTTGTTTTTTTAGGTCATATTATGAACCTGTAACTTGAGAAAACCTACATAGTTAATATTCTTAAAAGTGAAAATGCAATTATTAGACTCATTCCATATTACTCAGTAAAATGCAATTCAACATTCATTTACTGTGTGACTGGTAGGTTTAGGGGACACACAGGTGAATAAATGACGAAGTCCTTGTTTTTAATGAGTTCATAGTCTTTTGACCATGTGTTTCTTTGTTTCTCTGTCACTCTCCCTCACTAGATTATGACTGTCTAGTCCCTAGAGGAAAAAGTGACTGCCACGCAGTCTGAACATGTTGTCACTGAGGAAGGGAACTTTGGTTGGCTATGAAAGATACTAAGAATTGGGGTGGGGAGATGGGGAAAGAAGGGCAGGACATTCTACAGAAGTAACAAAACAAGTGAGAACACTGACTTAAAAAATAATTTGTTGAGACCGACAAGCAGCTCTACATGGCTATAGCTCCTGTGTTCATATTAAGAGGGGTGCAAATGAGGGTAAAAAAGTTAGGTGGGGCCAGATGGTGAAAGGTTCTTTTTGTGATTGAAAAGGGGTTTCAATTTTACCTGTAGGTGGCTGGAAGCCATGGAAGCTTTGTAAGCAGCAAAGGTCAAGATTTGATTTGTGTTTTGGCAACAACTTTAGGGGCAACAGTATAGAGAGTGGACCATAGTGAAGTACCTCAACAAAAAGTCATGTTAGGATTTGGTCACAACAGCCCTCAGGAGGCAGAACTCTGTTTATTATGTTTCCAAATATTAGATTTGACAGTAGCCTTAAATTGTTTTTATTTTTATTATTTTTTAAAGATTTATTTTTGGGGGGTAGTGTATGATTTGGGGGTGGGGGCAGATGGAGAAAGACAATCTCAAGCAGACTCCTTGCTGAGCTGGGAGCCAAATGCAGGGCTCAATCTCACCAACCTGGGTTCATTATCTGAGCCGAAATCAGGAGCTGGACACTCAACTGACTGAGCTACCCAGGTGCCCCAGCCTTAAATTGTTTTTAAAATTGTCGTATTATACAAAATGCAACAATTGCTAAAAATGAGCTAAAACCAAGGCCCTATCCAAAGGCCTACAGTATGCAAAAAGACT
This sequence comes from Potos flavus, assembly GCA_028534135.1. NCBI lineage: Eukaryota > Metazoa > Chordata > Mammalia > Carnivora > Procyonidae > Potos > Potos flavus. The sequence goes on along the minus strand of CM052885.1, from coordinate 50,848,255 downwards.
GCAAAATTGAAAATATGAGGATTTCAGGAGAAAACACATAACCCCCCCTCCCCACAGACACATATTAGGTAAGAAGTTAAGGAGTAAAGATAAATATATTTCCTTGGTGGTCAGTAAAATCCTTTTCCAGCAGCTTAACTAATTAACATAAGATAAAAATCTGAGACATCTTTGTGTAAGGGCAGAGAGAATGTGATTCCTGGGTATACTGTGGGACAACTAAATATTTTATTAAAGGAAGTGGAAAAGAAAGTTTGGGTTTATGAATCAATTTGATATTTAAAAGAAAAACTATGGAGAATAATATTAATAGTTATATATAAAAGATGTCAACATAGGGGCGCCTGGGTAGCTCAGTGGGTTAAAGCCTCTGCCGCCTTCTGCTCAGATCATGATCTCAGGGTCCTGGGACTGAGCCCCACATCATGCTCTCTGCTTAGCAGGCAGTCTGCTTCCCCACCTCTCTCTGCCTGTCTCTCTGCCTACTTGTGATCTCTCTCCTCTCTGTCAAAAACAAAACAAAACAAAACAAAACAAACAAAACAAACAAAACAAAACAAAACAAAAAAAACCTTAAAAAAATAAGATGTCAACATAGTACACAAGAGTGGTTAGGATAATAATTTTAGACTATAAACAGTCATAAAAAATGCTAACAAGGCACTGGGCTATATGCTACCTTTGTATTATTACATAACAAAGAAATTTGAGTTTGTAAAATCTTCATAATAAAATTCAGCTTCAGAAGTTTATTTTAAAACTTATAAAGTTTCAGTGTGCATACACTAAATTCGATTTCACATTACTACTGAAAACATAAAACAGATTCAAAAAGTCAAATGTTAATTTTTTTCCTTTTTTCAAGTTTTTGTTTATATTCTAGTTAGTAGGGGCACCTGGGTGGCACAGTCGATTAAATGTCCAACTCTTGGTTTTGGTTCAGGTCATGATCCCAGGGTTGTGAGATCCAGCCCGCATCTGGCTCTATGCTCAGCACGGAGTCTGCTTTGGACTGTCTCTCCCTCTCCTTCTGCTCCTCCCCACCTCTGTGTTCTCTCACACCCTCTCTCTTTCTTTCTAAATTAATAAGCAAATCTTTAAATTCCAGTTAATATACAGTGTAATATAGTTTCAGGTGTAGAATTTAGTGATTCATCACTTACATATAACACCCAGTGCTCATCACAACACATGCCCTCCTTAAATACTCATTATCCGTTTAACCCATCCGCCTGCTCACCTCCCCTCCAGCAACCCTCAGTTTGTTCTTTACAGTTAAGCGTCTGTTTTCTGTTTGCACCTCTTTTTCCCCCCTTTCCCCCCCTTTTTTGTTCATCTATTTCATTTTTTAAATTCCACATGAGTGAAATCAAACAGTATTTTCTTTCTCTGACTGACTTATTTCACTTAGCATAATACCCTCTAGCTCCACATCATTGCAATTGGCAAGATTTCATTCTTTTTTATGGCTGAGTAATATTCTAGTGTGTGTGTGTGTGTGTGTGTGTACCATGACTTCTTTCTCCATTCATCAGTCAATGGGCATTTGGGCTTTTTCCATAACTTGGCTATTGTTGATAATGCTGCTATAAACATCAGGGTGCATGTATCCCTTCAAATCAGTATTTTTGTGTCCTTTAGGTAAATACCTAGAAGTGCATTGCTGGGTGGTAGTGTAGTTCTATTTTTAACATTTTGATGAATCTCCATACTGTTTTCCAGAGTGGCTGCACCAGTTTGCATTCCTAGCAACATTGCAAGAGTGTTCTCCTTTCTCTGCATCCTCACCAGCATCTGTTGTTTCCTGTGTTGTTAATTTTAGCCATTCTGACTGGTGTGAGGTGATAGCTCACTGTAGTTTTGATTTGTATTTCCCTGATAATAGTGATGGTGAGTGATGTTGACCATCTTTCCATGTGTGTGTTAACCATCTGTATGTCTTCTTTGGCAAAATGTCCATTCATATCTTCTGTCCATTTTTAAACTGGGTTATTTGGTTTTCTGGGTGTTGAGTTTTATAAGTTCTTTATATATTTAGGATACTAACCCTATATCAAATATGTCATTTGCAAATATCTTCTCCCATTCTGAAGGTTGCCTTTTAGTTTTGTTGATTGTTTCCTTCACTGTGCAGAAGCTTTTTATCTTGATGAAGTCCCAATAGTTTATTTTTGCTTTTGTTTCTTTTTGCCTTGGCAAGAAGTTGCTAACCTAATGTCAAAGAGGTTACTGCCTGTGTTCTCCTCTAGGCCTTTGATGGTTTCCTGTCTCACGTTTAGGTCTGTCATCCATTTTGAATGTGTAAGGAAGTAGTCCAGGGGCACCTAGTGGGTCAGTTGGTTAAGCATCCAACTCTTGATTTCAGCTCAGGTCATGATCTCAGGGTTGTGAGATTGAGCCCCACATCAGGCTCTGTGCTCAGCAGGGAGTCGTCTTGATTCTCTCCCTCCCTCTCTCCCTTTGCCCCTCCCCATGCTTGTACTCTCTGTATATATAATAATAAAGATAAAGAAATAAAACTTAAAAAAATAGTCCCCTAATTTCATTCTTTTGCATGTTGTTGTCCAATATTCCCCAACACAATTTGTTGAGAGATTGTCTTTTTTCCATTGGATATTCTTTCCTGCTTTAAGATTAGTTGACTATATAGTTGTGGGTTTATTTCTGGGTTTTCTATTCTGTTCCACTGATCTATGTATCTGTTTTTGTGTCAATACCATACTGTCTTGGTCACTAAAGCTTTGTAATATAATTTAAAGTCTGGAATTGTGATGTCTTCAGCTTTGCTTTTCTTTTTCAAGATTGCTTTGGCTATTTGGGGTCTTTTGTGGTCCCATACAAATTTTAGGGTTGTTTGTTCTAACTCTGTGAAAAATGCTGTTGGTATTTTGATAGGGATTGCATTAAATGTGTAGACTGCTTTGGGTAGTATGAATATTATAACAATATTTGTTCCTCCAATCCACGAGCATGGAATGTTTTTAAATTTCTTTGTGCCATCTTCGATTTCTTTCATCAGTGTTTTATAGTTTTCAGAGTACTAGTCTTTTACCTCTTCAGTTAGGTTTATTTCTAGGTACTTATGGTTTTCCAATTGTACATGGAATCAATTCCTTGAAAAAATCAAATATTAATTTAAATTAGCTCTTATTTCACACAGGTTCTCAAAATGAGTCATAGAGGAAAGTATTCAATCAGATCGGCTTTTGTTATTATTAACTTACTTCATGGAATGTAGAAAAAAACCAAAAACCACTAAATTTAATTGAATCTTTTTAGATTAGATTAGAAACTCTGATACCAATATTTTTGTCTTAAACATGGAACCAAATTACAAATAAACCTCACTTAAAAGGTATTGCTCTTATTTCCCCCTATTTTTCCTTTTTTAGATAAAATTGGTATTTGTTTCAGGCATACAGCATTATAATTTGATATTTGTATATGCTATAAAGTGATCACCACCATAAGTCCAGTTACCAGGCATCACCATACAACAGAGCTCTTTCACCCACTTCGCCTACCCCTCAAACCTCTTTCCCCTCTTATGACTACCAATCTGTATCTATGAATTTGTTTTTTTTTAAGTAAACTCTGTATCCAAAGTGGAGCTTGAATTCATAACCTTGAGATCAAAAGTCACATGCGCAATCAGCTGATCCAGCCAGGTACCTGTTTTGTTTTCAGATGCTGTGTATAAGTAAAATGTTGTATTTATCTTTCTCTGTCTGACTTATTTCACTTAGCATAATACCATCAAAGTCCATCCATTTGTTGCAAATGGCAAGCTTTCCTTCTTTTTTATGGCTAAGTAGTATTTTGTTGTGTGTGTGTATATGTGTGTACGATATATATACTACATGTATATATCTATATTTCTATCTATATATATATATGTATATTGCCATCTTCTTTATTCATTCATCCGTGAATGGACACTTAAGTTGTTTCCATTATCTTGACTATTTTAATAATGCTGCAATGAACATGGGGTGCATATATCTTTTTGAATTAGTGTGTTTGTATTATTTGGATAAATACCCAGAAGTGGAATAGCTGAACTGTATGTTAGCTCTATTTTTAATTTTTTGAGGCATCTCCATACTATTTTTCTGTAGTAGCTACACCATTTTACAATCCCACCAACAGTGTACAAAAGTTCTCTTTTCTTCACATCCTCTCCAACACTTACTTCTTGTCTTTTTGATAATAGCCATTCTGACAGGTATGAAGTTGATAAGTCATTCTGGTTTTGATTTACATTTCTCTGATGATTAGTAATGTTAAACATCTTTTCATGTGCCTGTTGGTGATATATGTATTCTTTGGGAAAATGTCTATTCAGATCCTCTGCCCATTTTTTAGGCAGGTTGTGTTTTTTGTTACTGTGTTATGAGTTCTTTATATATTTTGGATATTAACCCCTTATTGGATATATGATTTGCAAATATTTTCTCCCATTCAATAGCTTGCCTTTTTGTTTTGTTGATGGTTTCCTTTGCTGTGCAGATACTTTTTAGTTTGATGTAGTCCTGTTATTTATTTATTTATTTTTTGTTTCCCTTGCCTTTGGAGTCAGACAAGAAAGAAAGAAAGAAAGAAAGAGAGAGAGAGAGAGAGAGAGAAAGAGAGAGAGAAAGAGAGAGAGAGAAAGAAAAAAAGAAAGAAAGAAAGAAAAGAAAAGAAAAGAAAAGAAAAGGAAAAAAAGAAAAGAAAAGAAAAGAAAAGAAAAGAAAAGGAAAGAAAAGAAAAGAAAAGAAAAGGAAAGAAAAGAAAGCATCGCTAAGGTCAATATCAAGGAGCTAACTGCCTGCATTTTCTTCTAGGAATTAGATGGTTTCAGGTTGTACTTTCAAGTCTTTAATATATTTTAAGTTAGTTTTTGTGTATGGTGTAAGATAGTGATCTAGTTTCAGTCTTTTGCCTGTGGCTATCCAATTTTCCCAAAACCACATATTGAAGAAATTGTCTTTTCTTCATTGTATATTTTTGGCTCCAATTTCTCCCTTTAGGTCTATTAATATTTGCTATATTATAATATTGCTATAGTATAATATTCTCTCTATATAGCAGTCTATCTTAAGTTGATAACATCTTAAGTTTGAGCACATTCTAAAAACTCTACATTTTTACTCCTCCACCAAATGTGTTTGTATTCTGTTTTTGATGTCATATTTTACATTTAAATTTTTTTTGTACCCCTTAACTATTATAATTTTATTACATTTGTCTCTTAACCTTCATATTAGCATTATTAGTGGTTAATCCACTACCTTTACTATACATTTGCTTGTACCAGCAAGATTTATACTTTTATATATTTTCTTGCTACTTGGTAGTGCCTTTTTTTTTCCATCTTAACAAAGACCCTTATTTCCTGTAAAGCCAGTTTAGTGGTGATGAACAACTGTTGTTTCTGTTTGAAAAACTCTATCTCTCTTTCAGTTCTGAATGATAACCCTGCCAGGAAAACTATTCTTGGTTGGAAATTTTTTCCTTTTAACAATTTGAGTATGTCAAGCTACCCACTTCTGGCCTGCAAAGTTGCCACTGAAAAATCAGCTCATAGTCTTATGGGGTTTCCTTTGTATGTTACGAGTTGTTTTTCTCTTGATACTTTTAATATTATAATTTTTGGAATTTTAATTATAATGTGTCTTGGTATAGCTCAGTTTGGGTTCATCTTATTTGGAAACTCTGTGTTTCCTGGAACTGGCTGTTTTCCCCAGATTAGGGAGGTTTTTCAGCCATTATTTTTTCAAATAAGTTTTCTACTCCTTTCTCTCTTTCTCTTCTCCAGCATAACCCCTATAATGCAGGGGTTTCTGCTTGATGTTCTCCCACAAGTCCCTTAAGCTATCTTTACTTTAAAAAATTCTTTTCTCTTCTAGCTGTTCTAATTAGGAGATTTCCACTGTCCTGTCTTTCAGGCCACTGACCTGTTTTTCTACTTTGTCTAGTCTGCTTTGAACCTTTAGTGTATTTTTAGTTTAGTTATTGTATTCTTCAGCTCTGTGACTATGGTACTTTATTATGATTTCTATCTCTTTGGTGAAGTTCTCAATATGTTCATCCATTCTTCTCCCAAGTTTAATGAGCATCTTTATTACCATTACTTTGAACTCTTTATCAGGTAGATTACTTATCTCTGTTGCATTAAGGTCTTTTGTCATATTCTCTTCTTTGGGACATATTCCTCTGTTCTCATTTTGCTTGACTCTGTGTTTGTTTCTCTGCATTAGATGGAACAGCTACTGTCTTGAAGGAGTGGCCGTATGTAAGTGGCCTTATGTAAGTGGCCTTATCACTCAACCTTGCCGTAGCTTTTGATCTTTGTAATTGTCTAAATAGCCTGATTTGTTCTTGATAGGTACCAGTTGCTAAGGGTGCCAAGACCCATCAGTGTTCCAAAGGAAGAGGTCTTAGAAAGTGCCTAATTTCAGGATAACTGTAAGCCAGATCCTTAGGCAACAGTTTTTAAGGTATGTAAGTATGTATCGTCTTGTGGTTTCACAATTGTAAACCTTGCTGACCTCCACACCAGATCTAAAGGAGTTTCCTGGGTGACTGTTGCAAAAATTATAGCTTTCAATGTGTATATAAGATCCTTTATGGGAGGTATCAGCGAACTGTGGCAAAGCCAAAGGATGGCAATAATATGGTGTCTCCTTGCCCATGTTCCCAGGGTGAATCTCTGTAGCCTCTGGATGTGTGACAAACCTGAAGACTGCCCCTCAGACTGAAGCTACTTGGAATAAAAAAATAGGCCTTTTTCACATGAAGCCTGGAGGTGTATTTCAGTCTTTTTTGTGCTGTGCCCTGGGAATAGCTATCTGCCAAGGACCATCTCTAATTTCTCAGATCTGTGGAGCCCAGAACTGTGACACTGGGGCCAGGCACTCAAGGAGCATCACTTGATGTGTCTGCCCACTATGGCAGGCCAGGCCATGGCTGTAGCACATGGGAGTGGGGTGCTGGAACCACCAGGCCAGGGTATGGCATAGTGGCCATGGCTGTGGCTGTAGGAGCAGAAGCTTCCATCATAACTAGCAAGCTAGAGAGGGGGTGTGAAAATTGTGCAACACTGGCACCAACAAATTAGAAGAATGCAAAAATGGCTCCCGCCAAGACTTCAGTCTCTGGGGAAAGTCCCAACAGGTTCCTGACTCTCTGACAGATGCTTTAAGATTAATAAATGAGTCTCTTTTGCATATAGTCTAGGCACCTTTCAAACTGTTGTTTTTGTGGTGGGTCCCAGGGTGAGTGCAGATGTGGACAAGCCCTTTAACAGCGGATTTTTCCATTTCCTAAGTCCCTATGGTTCTCCTGGAAGTAGACCCTGTTGGTTTTTAAAGCCAGATGCTTTCGGGACCTTCTTTCCAATGCGGTTCCTAAGGGTCGGGAATGTTGGGCACAAACCCCTCACTCCTCAGGGACAAGCTCTGTATTAAGAGATCCTTCCCAACTACAGATCTTTGCCCTAGGATGGAGTTTCTTAAAAGACTACTACTCTTCCTCTCCTACCTGTCTTAATATGGCCCTTTTGTTGTGAGGACGCCTTTCAGCTAGCTTCCAAGTCCTTATCATAGAGAATTGTTCCACATGGAGCTATAGATTTATTTATTGTCTTTATGGGAGGAGGTAAGTTCAGGATCTGTCAATGCTGCCATCTTGAATCTCCCTCTATTCCCCCACACACACTTATTTTGTAAAGTTTCATATCTATTTTACTGTATATAAATTACACCTAATTTTTAAAATTTCATTAAAGAAAAGTGTAAAAAAAGTTTCACCCTAAAAAAAGCTTTTCAAACTTATATAAAAGTTAAGACTGGTATAATGAAACTAGATTCACCAGGTTAACATTTTGCTATGTTTGCTTCCTCTCTCTCTCTTTCCAGAACTAATTAAAAGTAAGTTGTAGATTCCACAGACATCATGACACTTTTCCCTCTAAATAAGAAGTATTTTGATAACCAAATTTTGTTACACTCAATTGACTCTATCAAAAGCCACCTTGGAACAAAGAGACAGATAAATGTGCAATACAGAAAGGATAAGTTGAAATTAAAACTTCATTATATTTGATCAAAAAGGAACGTGAAGGAGCATGGCAAATTCGTGGGGGAGAAAAAAAGAATTATTCAATAAAATGCCAGGATAATTGGCTAGCCATTTTGGAAAATAAATCAATTAAACCTTAATTTTATGCAATATACCAAAATAAAGTCTAAATAGATTAAGAATTATAGGTTAAAAATCGTATTATTAAAAGAGAAAATAGGGGGGCACCTGGGTGGCTCAGTGGGTTGGAGCCTCTGCCTTTGGCTCAGGTCATGATCCCAGGACCCTGGGATCAAGCCCCGCATTGGGCTCTCTGCTCAGCGGGGGGCCTGCCTCCCCCTCTCTCTCTGCCTGCCTCTCTGCCTACTTGTGATCTCTCTCTCTCTGACAAATAAAAAATCTTTAAAAAAAAAAAAAAAAAGAGAGAGAGAGAAAATAGGGGCACCTAGGCAGCTCAGTCAGATAAGTGTCCAATTCTTAATTTCAGCTCAGGTCATGATCTCAGGGTCATGAGATTGAGCCCCACATCAGACTCTGTGGTTAGCTGGGAGTCTGCTTGAGATGCTCTCCCACTCCATCTCCCTCTGCCCCTCCTCTGCTCTCTCTAAAATAAATAAATAAATATTAAAAAAAAAAAAAAAGAAAATAATCATTTGTTTATGTAATTATTTGCTTTAGTATTTACAGTTTGCTTCAAATGATAAATTTTAAAGATTTTATTTGAGAGACAGTGAGAGAGAGCTCAACAGAGGGAGCAGCAGAGGCAGAGGGAGAAGCAGATCCCCCGCTGAGCAGGGAGCCCTATGCAGGGCTCAATCCCAGGACTCTGGGATCATGACCTGAGATGAAGGCAGATGCTTAACTGACTGAGCCACCCAGGTGTCCCTCAAATAATAAATTTTGTACAATATGAATGAGAATCATATAGGTGAGAAAAAGAGAGTAAGGGAAAAATAAAGAATGAATATTTAATAATCTCTGGCTTGGTAAAAACTTTTAATCTTAGATATAATGATGGAGTTGGTAAAGAAAAATATCTGTTACTACATAACAGTTAAAAGTTGACATAAACCACCAACATAATAAAAATCTGAAAGCAGAAACCAAATTGGACAAATATTTGTGATAAGTATTACAACACAAAAAATTCATATATACCCATAAAAAACCTTTAAGGTCCTAATACATGAATTGGCAAGAGAAATACATTTTTTTTAATTATAAAAGAAGGAGTAAATGATTTGGAAAAATCTGACAAAAAGTCAGCCTTCTTAATAAATCCTGATTAATACATTTAACTTTTTCTCCCCATTAGCAAAGTTTTTATCCCTACTTTGTTTTGTTTTTTTAACGTGCATAACCAGTGTTGCCAACAGCACTGAAAAGAACACTCTCTACCTTGCTAGTAGGTGACATTTGGCAATTTATATTAAAATGCACATACCTTTGTTTCAGCATATGCATTTGGAGAACACCTTTCTAAGTTGAAATACACTTTTTATTTAGGCTTTTTGTTATTGTTTTTCAAGTATCAGGAGTCCTATCAAGCTGCAGAGGATAATGTGGAGTTTAGTATTAGAACCCAAAGGACCTGGAAAACACCTGGAACCAAAGAAATTCTAGGGATCAGCTGCTCCCTCTTATTTTTCTCTCATGGCACGTTACATCTCTCTGCAGCTCTATCCCACTTTCCCCTTTCTGCTAATTGGCTTCTTTGCCTTATCCATAGTGTCTGATTTTACACGTCTACTATAGTTTAGCAAGGGATTCTATTCATCATCGCTCAGGAATCCAGGTTGATGGAGACTCCCTCTCAGTAGTGTGCTTCTTTGTGATCAAAGAAGAAACATGAAGAATTGTGCAGTGGCACTTGCTCTTAATACCTCTGCCCAGAAATGATACATGCTAAGTCTGCTCACATTTCACTGGCCAAAGCAAGGCACCAGGCCATAACTAACTCCAAGGTCATCAGGGAAGAACAATCCTATCACTATCCAGGAAGAGAACTGGAATTTTTGTGAACAGTCCTTGTGATTTCCTCACCAATATGTTTGTGGGCTCACTTAAGCTTCTTATAAATGTGGACTAAATTTAAAGTTATGGTCCTTCATTCTTTTTCTTTTTAAAAATTTATTTTTATATTTTATGTCACATTTACTGACATAAAATTATACAAATGAACAGAAATCCACAACATACAAGCATCATGCTCAACTAAAAACCAGTTAAAAGTTCAAATTCATGAGGTTGGCAAATTCTCTGTTGAGACAAAACAGCCAATTATGCAATGAAAACAACACACTAACAAGTAAACATGGTGTCATAATACTGCATCCCATTATAAGTATTTTAAGCAATACTTGTAACTTTTAGTTCCTTCTCTACATCTTTATATTTATGATAAATAATTCTACTAATAGGCTTAGTGGCTTAACCTTGAAATAAAAAACTTTTTAAATCTATTCTTTCTTTCTCAGCCTTCTGAATTTAATTGAAAAGTATCCTGAAATTACCATTTGCAAATATTTTATCTTACTCCTGCTTAACTAAAACTAATAGATAAATCAAATGCTAATGATGGTAAGAGTAGAACTGTTATCTATCACTCTTGATTTTAAAATTTTAGGGTATTCTCCAGATTAGCCTCCTTCCTGTCTTTAATAAGTAAATGCTATACAGTTCAACTTAAAAAAAATCTATACTACCAAATATATTTGTCTAATTTACATATTGAAATTCTCTGTAAGATTTCATGTAAAAAAAAGGTTCCAATGCTAAAATTAATTTTGATAACTACCTCTGTAGATCATTTTCTTTGTTACAAATCCATCTGGTATTATTTGAGTTTTAGATCTCTCATTTTGAAAGATCTTCTAAAACACAAATTTAATCTCATAACTTTTCAGACTTTTCTTAATTCTCTCTTCTTTGTAAACCATCCTAGCAAGACTTCCTAGTGAACAAATTATCAGAATTTTAAAAGCAGTTTATATTGCATATTTGTAAAAATTGCTTCCCTAAACCTAGAGGATGAGGCAAGAGTTTATTTTCTATAATTTCTTGCATCTGTATTACTTGGCTAACAAAGTAAGCCCTTCTTCTGACTTTATATCATGGTCTCCTTCTCAATCACTCAGCTTTGGTTTTATTGAACAAAACATGGTGACTCTTTGTTTTTCATAGGATTTTCAAAAGACGTAGTTACTATGATCCAAATGTTTCAATCAAACCAGTGTTCTGCTTTTGTTTTCTCATCTATATGTTGGGTGCACATTGGCTTTATGAGTTATATTCATCTTTATAGCCAGCAACATTTAAAAAATTCAATGTCTGATCATGGTTTCTATCATAAACTCTTACAGAAAGTGAGTTGAGTTTACCATTTTTAGTGAGATAATTTTGGTTCCCTAAGATATAAAATTCTACTTTAAATATCTAAAACAAATAAAAAAGGGATTTATTAGCTTCTATAATTGAAAAGTCCATGGGTAGATAGCAGAAGGCGGATCTCAGTTACAGGATTCAAACTATCATCCAGATTCAGTTTCTCTTCATCCTCTACTCTGGCTTCCACTGTGTTGGCTTTACTCTTAGGTGCCATGTGGTACTTCCCAGAAACCCCAGGCACACATTCATTCAGATTCAAGTTTAGTAGAAGAGTCATAGTTTCTTCCCTGTTGTTCCTCTACAAGTCACAGGATCCACTCTGATTGGACCATTTTAATCACATGTCTTTGGCCAAGAGGTCCTAGGACCTCTATCAGTTATGAATTCTTTGAGCTGCAACTAACAGAAAAATCTAACTAATAGTAAACAATGTAGACATTTATGATCTCATTTAACAAGAAAATTGAAGATAGGCGGTTTAAAGGCTAGTATCATTTATTAAAGTTCATCCTTTTCCAGTAATTTTTAATAATCATCTGGAATAAATCAAGTTACTATATATATGGATCAGTTTCTTTACTCTAGTTCCACTATTCAAGTTTTTGTTGCTGGGCCACTGTCAATATGCTTTACTTAATATAAATTTATAAGAAGTCTTTTATGTAATAGAGCAAATCTTCCCACCTTCTTTTTGTGGAATATCTTGTCTATTCTTAAGCCTTTGATTTCTACACAAAATTCTATCAAACTTGCCAAGTTAAAAAAATCCACCTAAGGGGCATCTGGGTGGCTCAGTTGATTAAGTGTCCAACCCTTGGTTTTGGCTCAGGTCATGATCTAAGAGTCCTGGGATGGAGCCCTGCATGGGGCTCCCCACTCAGCAGGCAGTCTGCTTGAGATTCTTTCCCTCCCCTCCTCCTCTCCTGTTGCCCCTCCCCCACTCGTGCTCACTCTTTCTGTCTCTAAAATAAAAGAAAAAAATTCACCTAAAATTTCAATTGAAATTAATTTGAATAGATGGATTAATTTTAGGAGACTTGTCTTCTTTATAATATTGAGTCTTTCTATCCAACAATATTTTATATTTCTCAATATATTTTTCATTAAAGCTTTATAGTTTTCTCTATAAGGTCTTGCCTGATATCCAAAGGATGTTCTCACTTTTTTTCTTGCTATCACAAAAAAAATCTCTTAAAGTGCTATTTGCCTAGTTATATATAAAATGCATTTAAATTTTGTATATTAATTTTATATCAGACACTTTGGCTAATTATCTGATTAAGTCTAATGATTTGTTGGTGGAATCTCTTGGATTTTCTATGTAGACAATCATCTTACCTGCAAATAATGACAGTTTTATTTATTCCTTTCCAATCTTTTAACTTTTTTTCTGTTTACTTACTGTAGAAGTTGTTCCTTTACCGACCCAAATATTTCTGTGTCCTTGCATTAGATGTGTTTCCTTTAAATTCCATTCAGGTGCATTTTATATGTTTTTCTTAATCCAATAATCTAAACTAATAATCTCTATTTTTTAATTGTGAGTTAATTTTTTAATTGTGAGTCCAAGTGGTATTTATTAAATGTTCACTAATACAAATATTTGGATTTATTTGTACCATATTTTTCATGCTTATTTTCTCTTTTAAATGAAAAAAAAAATGTCTTTAGGTTTTATTTTTTAAAATCTATTTTTTTGCTTATCTCTATTGTATTAAATAAATTTTCTTTATTTATCTTTCCCTCTGTCTACTGCACTTTGGAGTAATACATCCTACATGTATTCTTTTTTTCTTAAGATTTTATTTTTAAGTAATCTCTATACCCAATGTGGGGTTCAAACTCACAACCTGAAGATCAGGAATTGTATACTCTACCAACTGAGCCAGCCAGATGCCCCGATCCTATATATATTCTTAGTGATATCTTTAATATGAACAGTTAAAGTCTAAAATTGATAAATATACCTACCTTGATCTTGAATAAAACAAAGACCTAACATAGTTTTTCTATGATTACCTTATTCCATTGTGCATGTTATTATCATTGGTATTTTAGCTGCATCTTGTTTTTGTTCTCCCTCGTGAGTCATTACTATTATCATTGTTTTATACAATTAATAATTGTTCAGATTTTCCCATGTATTTACCTGCCCCCATCACTATTCTTTTTTTTATTTTTCTCCTTTTTCCCTTGGTATCTCATTTCTTCCTTGTGGCATAACTTATTTAATTATGATGTATATCCTTTAGTAGAGATTCTCAACTTTTGTCTCTCAAATTATAGTTTAGCTAGGTATAAAATTATAGGCTGCCAATTATTTGCTCTTACTACTTAGAATATATTATTCCATTGTCTTTTGATTGCTGCAATTGAGAAGTCAGTTTCAATCTAATTTTGTTCTATTGGAGTGGTAAGTTCAAGAACTTCAAGACAGATCAAGGAAGAGATAAGACCATGAGATGACAATAATAAATAATAATAATAATAATAAATAATAAATAATAATAATAATAATAATAAGGTTTATTAGGTGGCAGTTGGATAGGACCACAGGAAAGGGAAAGTCAATCACAGCAAGAGACTATCCAGAGATAGCTGCATGGGGCTACCACTCAGAAGAGTAAAAGGACAATGGAACTTCCTAGGAGAGGGGAATTGGAGAGGGGGCTCATGTGTCTAGAATATGTCACTCAGTAGCATGGAGGGAATCTCTGGGTCAGAGAGCTCTGAAGGGCAACAGCAGTTTGAGTTCTTTTATAGCTACAGAGTTTGTCTTATCTATGGCTAGAAGATGTTGGGTGCAGTTCATGGGGTACACCTAGCAGGCAGGATCTAAATATTACAAATCTTCTTGTTTAGGCTGCACTTAAAGCAACTGGATGTGTAAGAATTTGTGTTGGCACTAGCAGGCTTTGATTTAAAGGTCCTAGCTTGCTGGGAATAAGTAAACAATATATAGAGACCAATATAGAGATGCCATCTTGATCCCGTTTATATAACAATTGGGTAATCTATCTTTTCTCTCTGGATGTTTTTAAGATCTCCTCTTTATCTTTATCAAGGTATAGATCTATATTTTCTTTCTTCTTGCCACTGTGTCTTCTAAACTTCCCAAGTTTTTGCATGTCCTGGAACTGCAGCTTGGAAAGCAATTCCTTCAGATATATTTTTGGCTACCTTCCCCAATTGATCCAAGTCTCTGCTCAAATTATTTCCTGATCCCAGCTTCAAACTTTCTATCTCCTGCCCTCCTTTATTTTTCTTTATAGAACTTATTACTATTTCACATTTTATTAAATATGTATTTGTTCATCATCTCCCTCCTTTCCCCAGAATATATACTACCAAGGGCAGAGACTCAGTTTTATTCACTGCTGTGTCCCTTGTATCTAGAACAGTACCTGGAATAGTAGGTACTTAAGTATTTATTGATTTGATGAACTAGTGGCCTCTCCTCCATGCTTTATTCTTTCCTTTTTAGGCAGATGAGTTCTTTTCTGCGTACCTATGAAGATGGGCCAAATATTGCTGCCCTAGACTGATATTCTTATCAGTGACCAACACAAAATGATCAGTATTTCTGAGTTCCAACTCCAAATTCCTAGGAGAGAAAATCTCACTGGTACAGGTTGGGTCGGTAGTCTTTCTTTGATCCAATTAGGTATATACAGCTAGGTGGAAGGTCACAAAGTACACAAGACCACAGAGGTCTTACTCCAGTGGAATAGAAGCTTTTAGAAAAGGGAGGGTCTGAGTATGCAGGTACTCAAAAATGGTCTCAAATTTGCTTTAAGGGAAAACTGAGGAAAATTGAAAGTCACCATAGAAATGCAAGAAATTACAGTGTTCACTGTTAGATAAAACACTATTATATAGAATCAATAAAATAATTTGTTCATTTAAAATCATCTTTAGCATTGGCTTATAGTGTGACAATATTTTAAAATTTTGATTTCTCTTGCTTTATCTTCTTCTTACTTAATCCATTGCCTAGACTTCTAACATTTTAAACTCTTGCCCCTGCCCCAGGCTTCCCTCCCTTGAGCCTTAAGTAATCTTCAAACCTTATTGTTAACTCTTCCTTTCTTAAGTAATGGAAGATTGCCTATCATTTTGTTTCTCAAAATAATTGCCTAATACTTGCTTTTGTTAGGAAATAAACCACTTTATGTTACAGAAGCTTATGGGTTTGTATTTTTATGTATTAAAAACAAAGAAACCCCCCCAAAATTAAAGATACATATTTTAAATTAGTACATGCATGAGTTAAAAAAAATTCAAACAGATGAGTAGAAAAATGAAAGGTAAAAATGTAGTCCAACGACTGTCCACAGCCTAGTTCTACTTCCTAGAGCACTTTGTTGACCAGGACTCAAGTGGCAAATATATTTTACACACAGACACACATACACATGAAGTTAAGAAAAGTTTCATCGATTTTACTTACCATTACTAGTGCAATGCAACCTTTTTTCTTCTTTTTCTAACATAGGTTGTAATGCACTAAATTGATTTCATACTCACAATTTGAAAAAAAATCCCCCAAATGTAGCTATATCACACTGTTTTTAGTATTTCTGATAGTTATCTTCATAACTGAAAACAATATATACATACTGCCACTTTTTGGTTCTACTCCTGACATTTTTTTATTGACTCCACACTGAAAATGAACAGTAAGAATTTAGCTCAATTATATTACTCTTCATTTTTCTTCCCTTGGTCTCCTCTTTGAAATTTTTATGTTACATTAAGTTCTATTTGTTACTTTATTGCTTTAAAGAATATACTCACACCTCTATTTCTTGATCCACCCACTTCAGAAAGTGTCTCTTGACTCCTCTATTATGTAAGATTAATATATTTGGCATCCTTTCACTTCCCTCCACTTACCAACTTCCATTAGCTCTATCACTACTTTTACATTGTCGATATTTATATTTACTATTAGAATAATCAAGTCTTCTACATTTTACAGTTAATTTTAATTTGAAGAGTGAAGGGTTTCTTTTTCAACATTACCATTTTTAAAATCTTATTCACTGCTGAAACAAGTAGTATGAATAAACTCATGAAAAGGAAGTCATAAACCATGTTACTAGATCCACACTTATTGAATGAGAATGTTCTAGGTGTAATGTCAAATGGACTCTCTTTTTCATGTGTCTACTGATTACTCATAATAATGTCAAATTTTAGTTTGTTTCATCTTTGGACCATGGCTTACACAATTTTTTGCCTTTACTAAAGATTCCAGTTATCTTTCTTTGGTGTTGATGACAGGAGAAGCATGTGTCACCCTATCATTATTAATGTTTTTAATCATACTATTTCATAAAATGGATATGCTTTCTTCTTAAAGACATTCTTCTAGATCCTTCTTTCTGTTCTACTATTATTGATTACCCTGAGACCCTAAATATTTGTGTTCCTGAAGTATCCTGTTATTAAATTCCCATGTTTCTGTCTTGAGTTCTTTTGAGTTCATTTTGCTGGAACATTTCCTTAGGCATTTTCCCCCCTGAAAAGGCACAGAATCCCCCCAAAAGGTGAAAAGATCCCTAATTTTTCCTCATCCTTGAATGTTTTGCTCATAGAATTGTAAGTTCAGAGTCATTTTCTTTCAGAACTTTGAAAGTATTATTTCACTGTCTTCTAAAAATCAATGTTGTTGAGAAGATAAATGGCAAACTTCAATCTACTTCAATCTTTCCATCACTCTACTGCTCTCGTAAAGTTAATTGACAATCTCTATTCAGCTGACTCTCTGTTCTGTCCTCAGTTTAACTGAGCTCTCATTATTGACCTTTTCTCATACTCTTCGCTCTGGGCTCTATACCACACAACTATCCTGGTTTTCTTGAATAATTGGCTCCTCTTGCTCATTCTCCTTCACGTGTTTTTCCTTTTCTCTATATGACCTCTAAACGCCAAAGTTCCTGTATCCTCTATTCTATTCTCTATGTCTTCTCCCTACATGATCTTATCCATTCTCATAGCTTTAAAAACTATCTGCTGACAATTCCTAAATTTATATCAGTAGGCTAGACTTCCTTTCTGAGCTCCAGATTCACATCTTTAAATATCTACTTAACATCTCTCTTGTATGTCTCCCAGGCATTTCAAACTTAACATGACCAAAATGGTTTTCTAAATCTTGATCTCCCTCAGTCTTTATCACCTCAATAAACAGCCCTGTGATAAATTGTCCTCCTTGACTCTTCCCTTTTGTTCACTCCTCATGACTCCTCCCTCCTCAAGGAATCCATCGCCAATTTCTGTTATTTCCACCTTCAAAATATCTCTCTATATTCTTTAAAAATGTTAATTAGATCATGTCAATTCCCTGCTTTAAATGACTGGGTTGCTTTTTATTGCATTTAGGATAAATCCAAAACCTATACAGCCAGCTCTACATGTCTGATTCCTTCCTATTTCCCCCAAATTATTTCTTGTCTCTCTCCATTTTTCACTCACTTATTTCCTCACTCCATCTTCCTATCATCTCCTAGAATACACAATGCTCCTTCTATCTCAGAGCCTCTGTACTTGCTGTGCTATCTAGCATACATTCTCCATGGTCTTTATATAGTTGATTTTTTTCTATCCTTCAGATTTTAGCTTAAATGTTCAGGGCTTCCAGGTTAACCCACACATAAAGGTAACCTTCTGGAGCACACAGTGTCAGTTGGATTTTAGCCTCCATAGGCAGAAGTCTAAATGCTACCTCTCAGAAAGGCTTTTCTTGACCATGTTACCATATTAATGTTCCTTGTTATTCTGGATCACAGCACTCTATTTCATTCATAGCTTTTTGTTTAATCTTTAATTATTTAATTACTATTTTATTTATTGGTTTATAGTCTGTCAGCCCCGCTTAGTATACTTCTCTGTTAGATTCACTACTATAAACCTGCAGCCTACCAGTGCCCAGTTCATGGTAGTGTTCAATGAATATTTTTTGAACGAATAAGTGAATGAATCCACGCTTTGAAACTTCCTAAGAATGTGAAAAAGAAAATGGTTTGAGTCATCCAGTTTAGTTTTTCCTAGACACATGTCATCCGAAAACTTGTTTCTCTTCACATTTTCTTTTACCATTTATTTATTTCTAGCCCTTGAATTTTTCTGTTGTTTCCCTGGAACCTCTTTTTGACACATCATAGGATTTGATTAGGACTTATCCCATTGCCCTAGAGTTGGTGATATGTCAAGCTGAGTGCCAAGAGGTGTTAAGTATCTCTCATTTTAAAGAAAAGTCTCAATAATTAGAGCTTTGTTACTCTCAACCAGTACCCCAATCCCCCTTCCCCATCTATCCCAGGTCTATGACTAGATGATTGAGGAAGGAGAGTAAAAAAAGAAATTGTCAGCATTGTAGGCAAGAGTGCAGCATCTTTTCCAAATGGAGCAGGGGAGTGTGTTTTCTACTTCCTAAACTAAGTGAGGTATGATAACTGAAAATCACTTCTCACAACAAGGGAAGACCAACAACAACCTCAACTGTTGAGTATTTTTGAAGGAGAGGGAAGAGTTAAAATACAGACATACTTTCCTCTCCAGATTTCTGGAGTCACAGGTAAAGCCTGAATCAAGATGACTGGAGAATGGGGAGATGAGATTTAAATGGGATATGAAATTGGAATTTCAAACTGAACTACTAGAGTCTTGAAAGCCGAAAGTAACCATTGTTGTCAAGAGGTAGGAAAGGGCAATTTGACAGATCATGACTGAAGATAGCATTTAGAAAAAAGAATAGTTTTATGTTTGTGACACTGTTCCAACAGTTAAATAAAATGGACGTGGGTGGATGCTGAAATTTCTGGATCGATATACCATGTCATAATTTTTCTTTCATATTTTCTATTTTTTGTCTCTTTGCTGTATGTTCCAGAAATCCTTGAACTTTACCTTTCATCCCTTCTATCAAATGGTTTAATTTTAATGATTACATCTTTAATTCCAAAGCATTATCTCTTGTACTCTGATTGTCACTTTTCTATAGCTTGTTCTTATTTTATGTTTATAGTACCTTTAATTCTCTGACTTAATCTTCATGTCCTTCATATTTAGACTTTCTGTTTTATCATTGCCCTTCTCTTTGGTGCAACTGATTTTCCTCAAATATCTGGTAATTCTTGATCTTCCATATTCATGAATGAGGGACTAGGTTGATGAATATTGGTGTTGGAATATGGGTTTTCTTTCTTGTTAGATAGATATATACTTTAAACATGACTTTTATTTTATCACACCAATACCTCTTCATAGTATAAGTAATGGTACATAAAAATAATTTTAAAAAGAAAGAAAAGTAGTCACCCATGATCTTACCACCCAGAGATAACCATCCAGGTCACACCCCCATGAAACTGGCCCTGCCTGCCAGCCCCACATCAGGCTCCACACCGAGGGGAGTCTGCTTGAGATTCTCTCTCCCTCTCTCTCTGCCCCTCGCCCCACTCATGCACATGCTTTCTCTCTCAAATCAATAAATAAAATATTACAAGAAACTTTTCTGGCCTGTGGTCTTGAGTGGTTAGGAAAACCAGAGAGAGACAGAGAGTGAGAGAATGGACTGTGTTCATTCATTCAATAAATATTCACTAGGATGCCCACCATGAGTCAGGTTCTGAGTAGTACCTACTAATGGACAGAGCATCCATAAAAGTTCTGAAAAGTTGAAAAATATTTAAAGTTTTATTTCAGCAATGGATATAAGACAAGCTAATCATTCTGTATTTACTCATGAAAGCCCTTTCCTGGATGCCAGAATGAAGACACATGAAGCATGGAGCCATAGTTGTTCCCAGTCCACGTTACACTGGTGAGAAATAAACCTTGGTTGGTGTAAACTGCAGAGATTGAAAGAGCCCTTCAACTACCTCCATTTTGACCACAGTCTGTATTATTCTAAATGACTAAAATTTTCTTTCCTGTTTATCTCTTAACTCAGCTAAAGACTCAGTGAGTAATGCATCCCATGATGGGAACTGAAAGTACCCCTCAAGCAATAGGGACTACCCTGAGGCCAGCAAGACCTTGCATGATTGACCGAAGGACAACAATCAACCTGACCTTTATGGCCCACCTGCACCTACCCACAGAACTTTATTCCACATTCTCCCTACATAAACCTAGGAGCATTTTCAGCGCTTTGGAGGTAGTCTTTGAGACTTAGTCTACTGTCTTCCCAGTGCTGACCTTACTGAAATAAATTCTTGTTTCACCACCATTCCTCTCTCTGCCTTTCGATTTTGTCAGTGGTATGTGACTAAATCTGGTCCCTTTGGGACTCCCACAGCCAGGTGCTCTTGCACCTAGCACCCTGGTAACAAGATTTTGTAGTCATTTGTTACCACAGCCTAACTGGGGAAAACTAATACAGCAGCCATATTTTTCATCATGCAAACTAGAAAAACAGAAAAGCCTATCTCTATTAAGAGTTTGCTTGCTTATTTATTTATTTATTTAAGAGACAGAGAGAGAGAGCTTGAGCAGGGGTGGGAGCAGAGGGAGAAGCACACTCCCCTCTGAGCAGGGAGCCGGACACAGGGCTCCATCCCAGGACCCTGGGATCATGACCAAAACGGCAGGGCAAGGCTTAACTGACTGAGCCACCCAGGCATCCCTCCATGAAGGGTGATTCAACAAAGTCCTTGTGAAATACCAGTGACAACTTGAAAACTAATGAAACAAAAACTGAGAGGCTAGTCTGTAAGGTAATAAGGGAGACGTGGTGCTTAAATGGCATCTATCATACACTTGAAATGTTAATATTTTTACATACACAAATTAAAGCAGACAGTGGTTCATGTAACGCTTTACATTTTACAAAGCAGTTTTACAGTCACCCTCATTTTACAGAGGAGGATACTGAGGCCCAAGATGGCACAGTGACCTCAACTCCCAAGTTTTCTGACTCCGAAGTCTCTTATTCGCCCAAAATCACACTTGGTAATTGATACCTGATAATTAACGCAAAATACTTTTTCATCGAGATAAAATTGATGTGGACTGATCTGGATAATCCTGATAAGCATAACCGTCCCACCCTCTCAGCTCCGATCCTCCCACCACCGAAGAGCCGTGGCGGACAAAAGATGATGTTAGCAGAGTGCCCAACATTTTGGTGTGTTTTTATCCAGTCTTAGATAACAAATAAGCAAGCAAACTTTTTTTTTTAATGAAAGTTAGTAAAAACTGGCCTTCTACATATATTTTTTAGCTTGATTATTTTTCCCCACTTAGGATATAAGGAATATTTTTCCATGTCGATACATATATACTACCAAATGTATTTAAAATAATTTATTCCCCTGTCAGTGACATTTGAGTTATATCTTCATTTTTACTATTAAAACAATGTAAGAAATATCCTTGGAACCTTGGAAGTATCCAATGTATCTTTAAAACAATATATTTTAAATTATATTAAAAATATATTTAAAAATCAAAACCTATCTTTTTCTATTCGAAGAATTTCAAAATCTCCGAAAGACAGATCTCTAAGTTTAGGGGTATTGATCTTTCTTAGATAAAGAGAAAGATGGGGGAGGAGGGAGAGAGAGAGAGAGAGAATCTCTCTGAGTGTGGAGCCTGAGGTGGTGCTCAATCTCACAATCCTGAGATCATGAACTGAGCCAAAATCAAAAGTTAGGCACTTAACCAACTGAGCCACACAGATGCCCCTTAGGGATACTGATTTAACCAGGAAAGTGATCAGAAGAAATCTATCCCTCAGAAGGGTTTGGAGAATAGAGTTTAGAGGTAAGAAATGAGTGGGCTGAAAAATACAGTCCCAGTGTGCAAAGATTAAGGGCAGTTCTGGGGTAAACAAAAAGTAAATGAGTGTGATTTTATTTTTCTTTGACACTACATTAATGAATCTATCAGTCATCTGTGTTGTGAAATAATACACAGTATTGGATTTGGCTCAGCTGGGTGACTGATTATTTTATGGTCTTATCTTAGTCACTTATGTGGCCAGTTTGACATATTAGGCAGTCAGACTAGAGATGGAAATCCTAAGATGGACTCCAACACATGCCTGACAGTTAGTCCTGGTTGGTCTAGGGGACCTCAGCGGGAAAAGCTCTACTTCATGTAGCCTGCCATTTTTCAATAGGTTAGAAATGGCTTCTTCATACATTGATCTCAGGGCAGCATTTCAACAGGGAAACTAAAAGCTGAAAAGCTTCTTGGGGCTAAGGTTAGATGTCACACAATATCACTTCTGCTTCATTTTATTGGTCAAAATAAGTCACTAGGCCAACTGAGACTCAAGGTGTGTTGGGAGGAAAAGACTCCACCTCTTAATGGGAGGAGTGACAAAGTCACATTGTAAAGGAGTGGTGCACAGGGATGGAAGGAACTGTGGCCATCTATGCAAACACTCTATAACAACAGAATTTGTTTTGAAATGCCTCCTTTAGTGTTCTAAAAGTAAATTTATAAGTTGACCATTTGCCATCCAAAATATGATTCCTAAAGAAATAATGAGGAACATCCAATATATAGCATTCTATAGCTTTTAAATTCATTCATAAAGATCTCATTTAACAGTTCATTCGACAAATTTCTTTTGAGTGCCAAACACTGTGATATACATGCTCTGGGGATACAAGATAGATAAAAGCTCCTTGCACTCAAAAAGCTTACCATCTATGTAGGGAAAACAGATATTTAATATGTAATAACAAGGAATAATAACTTGAGATTAATGTCATATCAAGGCAATACAGGAAATCATTGACTAAAATCATCATCATCACTCATACTCTGTGCCAACAGTGAATGAGATGATCTTTATGATAACTCCGTAAGACGCAAGACAGGTTATCAGTTGTTACTTTCATTTTTAGGTGAGGAAACTAAGTCTCATGGAGCTAACCAAGTAATTTATCCAAGCTTTTCAGGTTCTAAGTGGCAGAACTCAAAAGAAAAAACAGGCTATTTTCCAAAGTCTGTTTTTTTCCCAGTATACTTTTCTGCCTCCTTAGAAACCAATATAAGTACCTAAAATGGAAAAAAATACCAATAAATTAAAATGAACAAACGAAAACCTTAGATGATGGTACATATTTTGTATGGATTCTTCTCAAAGGACTTCAGTGTTTATAGCTTTAGGGATTGATCATGTAATGCATAAGACACCTAATCCAGGACACCTACCTACGCAAGTAATTCTGCTTACTTCCTAAATCTCTTTGGATCCTAGACTCTTATCATTTGGGTGCACTAGGTTGAGAAAAAGCCATTTTAAAAATAACACCTATAGGAGTTCTTTCATATGACTATCTCAAGACAACAAAAGGGATTAGATGAGAATAACTAAACCACAGAATTACCACTATAGAATGAACTATATTATATCCAGTTTACTAAGCAATGAACTTAATCAGGAATATATACATCTTGGCCCCAAATTCTTTTTAGAATAAGAAAGGATGTAAGTGATTAATAAATACATGGACATATGTAATATAGACCAACATACATACATATATATGTGCACACAAAAATTTCAAATAATTACCTGTGTGACTTTAGCATTGTTTTATTCCTTCTCACTAGGAAATTGGTAAAACCCTCAAGCTAATATGGCTT
The DNA here is from genome assembly GCA_028534135.1 of Potos flavus. Classification (NCBI taxonomy): domain Eukaryota; kingdom Metazoa; phylum Chordata; class Mammalia; order Carnivora; family Procyonidae; genus Potos; species Potos flavus. The sequence continues at coordinate 50,824,192 of CM052885.1, read as the reverse complement.
AAAGAAAGTTTTGGTCTATCTGGATCCTTATTTTTCTTTCATTATCCTGGTACTCCATTTGTGGCTTTATCTGGTCTCCATCTCATGCTGGTCTGTGTTAAAAAGATATCAAACAGTTTAAAGTCTCTGAATCTATCTGTGATGCTCCAAATCCAGACAGTAGTCTTCAGTAAGTTTACTTCTATTATTTCAATAATCTCAGTTTTTGTTACCTTATAGATCCATGCAAAGCCAGGACTTCAGTAGGTTTGCAAACATCTAATGTTTCCTTTGTTAAACTCTGGTTGAAAGTCACTGATAATTGAGAATGGCCTGTCTCTCTTAGCACTGTTCTGTGCTCCAAATTCTCATTTTCCTGGTGTGCTGCCCAGCAGTGGTGGGAGAGGTAATATAGACCAGAATTTTCTAATTCAATTCTTTGAATGGCTTACAGCTGTGAAGCATGACTTGCGCCTTTAAGACCTGGGGCAGGGAGTTGGGACCCCAGGGCTGGTTGCCTCCAGCTGTTAGCAGCCTTTATCAGAGGGTGGCCCAAGAGGAACAGAGTCTCTACAGGTGGAGTGGATGATGAAAAACATTCAGTAGTTCCACAGGCCACTTATCCAAGGTGAATAGCAGTATGCTCAGCAGCTGGCTGCTGAAGTAGATGTCCAGACGGCAGAATACCTCCTTGCCTGTGTTTAGCACATCACAGTCAGCATGGAGCTCCTGGATGGTGCAACTTTGGTGGCTCTGAAACTCTGACTTTACAGACATCAGATACTTCTGATTGTTTGCAGCTGATATGCCCTTTTAATGGCATCCAAACTAATTTTCGTCTTACTGATCGAACAATGTGTGTGTTTTACAAATAAAAGCATCACCATTATTTAAAAATATTTGCTAGATAAAAGTTCAGCTGAATTAAAAATCCATTTGCCTTATCACATTAAATTTCATCATTGTGCTTATCAATAAAAAGAGCTGTCAGAGTCCATGAATATAATTCAACCATTATACATTTTTAATGGTTTCTAAAGAAATGGTTTTAAATTTTTTAAAGAATCTATTTGTACAACATTCCTCATGAATGGTGACTGTGTTCGTTTCCTCTGGTTGCTGAAACAAATGACCACAAACTGGGTGGTTTATAACAATCTACATTTATTCTCTTACAGTTCTGGAACCCTGAAGTCTGAAATGGGTTTCTCTGGGCTGAAATCAAGGTGTCAGCAAGTGCCACACTACATCTGGAGGCTCTAGGGGAAAATCATTTCCTTGTCTTTTCCAGCTTCTGTGGGCTATCTTCATTGCTTAGCTTGTGGCCTTGACTCATGTTGCCTTTTCTCTGCCTGCCTCCATTATCACATCACTTTTTTCTTCTCTGTCTTCAAATCTCCCTCTGCCTACATTTTATTATTTTTATTTTACTTATTTTATTTTTTATGTAATCTCTACCTCCAGTGTGGGGCTTGAACTCATGACCCCCAAATCAAGAGTCACATGCTCTACTGACTGAGCTGGCCAGGGAACCCTTTCTGCTTAGTTTTATAAGGACACTGGTGATTACATTTAGGACCCAACCAAATAATCCAGGATAATCTCTCCATCTGAAAATCCTTAATCCAGTCACACTTTTGAAGTCCCTACTGGGACAGTTTGACATTCACAGGTCCCAGGTGTTAAGAACTGGTTATCTTGAGGACCATTATTCAGCTTACCACAGTGACTATCAAGACTTTGAAGAGATTATAATTTGAAACTCTTTTTTTTAATTTTATTTTATTTTTTCAGTGTTCCAAGATTCCTTGATTATGCACCACACCCAGTGCTCCATGCAATACGTGCCCTTCTTAATACCCCCCACCCCCCTCTCCTCCAAAACCCTGTTTGTTTCTCAGAGTCCACAGTCTCTCATGCTTTGTCTCCCCCTCCGATTTCCCCCAATTCACTTTTCCTTTCCTTCTCCTAATGTCCTCCATGTTTTTCCTTATGCTCCACATGTAATTTGAAACTCTTGATGAAAAACCATGTGTAGCTTTTTCAAGCATAAAACCTGACTCTAAAGGTTATGTTCATGTAGACAAGTTCAAATTTCTCATTCAAAAATTTGAAAAGATTTTATCTCAGAGTTTTACACAAGTCCCTTATCGAATAATTCCCCTATTACTTTGCATTTATTTTTTATTTTAATGCTTTTATTATTTAAAAAGCAATTAACTTATCACCAAGTCCAATATGATGCCCACAAATTCCCTCTAAGTTATCTCAGGACGCCACAGAAATACCATTTCCTCTCTGTGCTGTGATGAGGAAAAGGTTGGGAAATATAGCTCTACAAAGTTTAGGAAATGAATACAAAAGAGAAAACAAGGCCAGGGTTTTAAGTGAGCAAAGTCTATATCTGTTATAACAAGAAGTCAAACACATACTGCCTAAAATCCACGAACCAAAAAAAAAAAAAAAAAAATGGCACTATAAACATTTAGAAATAACCATCAGGTATATATAACTGTCAGAAGAAAAATGGTTGCCTCTGGCATGCAAAGATGGAGTAAAGAGAAGTAGGGCAGAGGAGTACTGCTATTCATTATGGACATTTTGGTACTGGTTAGATTTTTTTTTTTAAAGATGTGCATCCTTATAGGAATTTTTTTTAAAAATCCAATTAAAAATGGTACCAGAACTTAACATTAATATACCACATTTTTTCTGTGGTCTCTTCTCTAAATGACATTCTTCCTCCTTTCCACTCTAGAGAGGGAAAAACACTGTTACTTTTTATTCCCTAATCATATTACCCATTTAATGACATATAATTACCCAATTATTTAGGCCTCTTCCAAAAAACAGTCCTGAGGCTCTTCTCTTTAGTACTTAAGAGTGGTGGGTGTGAAATGCTTAAAATAAATTCTCTGAGACTAAGTTAGGGAACAGAAGTTCTTTATCCTTTCCTTTCCAGTGGTGGCACTGGCAGGAAATTTAATAAGCTAGACCAGAGGCAGAGATATTTGGAAAACCATCAAAAGACATCTGATGGAATGCACAACAGGGAATCTTTAATATGGTTGAAAGAGGAAGAAAAAATAGGATTAAACTGAATACTTTTCTATTTCACAGCTCTTCTCTATGGAGATTTCAAAGTCAATAAGTAGCCTCATCATCTATACATATATCACTACAGAAAAGCAGAATGTTTATTTTATCTTATGAATTTAGAAGCGATTATTTTTTAGTGAGTCTTTTATATTTCTGAATTATGATTACATAATGATCTATGTTTATGAAAAACCCTGAGAGAATATAGAGGTTGTTTTATGGCTATCTACCCATTCAAGGAAATGACTCCTCTGCCTCTATCATCAAGGGGAGATGTGGAGATGCAGTTTGGCACGTGAATGAGATACAACAATTTCATGAGCATCACCGTTTCTCACCAACACTCTCCTATGGGCAACATGCAGAACAAGAGAAGCAGGAGACAACACAGTAAGGACTTGCCTTCTATGCAACTTTCAAAGGAGAATCTAGAGGGGAATTATTGATAAATGAGAACAAGATAATGCATGTTGCAGTTCAACTGCATTCTTCTGAGCCTGATGACTTTTAAAACTACTTAGAAGATTTATCAACTTTAATCAACTCTTAGGTAATTATCTGTAATGTGAGACAACACTGATTTTTAAAGCATCTTAGTTATTTGAAATGATTGTTACTGTTGTGGTATAAAAGTTAAATAATCTGCAAATGCAATTTAAAAATCATACTATGAATAAATGGAAGGATATGTCATAATTTAAATTCACAACTTGTTTCAACAAACTTCCTGATTCATTAACAACAGGGTGTTGGCAACAGGAAAGAATGAAGTCTTTCTCTTCCTCAAGTAATTGGAAACACCATTCATTTTTTTAAACTACTCACTCATTAGTACTTTGTCTTGCAGATATTATTGGTATCTTTTCCAGTTAACCCTGTTTGGTTACCTTTTGACTCAAAAATGCCCTACTATTAGATCTAGGCAGTACCTGGCAATTTCTAACAGTGGCCCCTTTTTCCTTTTTCATGTGGGTGGCCTAGGATTTAGATAGGTACAGATGGGAGCCAATATTGAATGTGCGCAACAGTCTAGTGTGTAATTGTTGCCTGGTTTCTTGGCTAAACACTCAGGGCAGGACATAGAAATTTTTATGTCTCTGACATGTTCTCCAAAACTGCCTTGCTTTATTTTCTTGTGCGTAGGGGATGGAAGTAGGATAGACAAGGAAAAAAAAAAAAAAAAAAGACCACACACATTGCTGGTCTGTACACTTATTTCATACTTTAGCAATTTCTAAACCACCTTTTATTGGATAGTGCTCACGTTGGGAGTTACCAAAACTTACTGTAAAGTCATCAGGACATTGCATTTGCTGGTATTATTCCTATACTTTGGCCCAAGTTCACATTCTAGGTAGAAATGACTAAAACTTAAAAATTCATTACCTCTAAATAGAAATTAAAATTTAAAATCTCTCTTTTTTTTTTTTTTTAGATTTTATTTATTTATTTATTTATTTGAGAGAGAGAGAGTCAGAGAGAGAACATAAACAGGGGTGGTGGTAGGGGCAGAGGGAGAGGGAGAAGCAGACTCCTCGCTAAGCAGGGAGCCCAAGGCAGGGCTTGATCCTGGGACTCCAGGATCATGACCTAAGCCAAAGGCAGATGCTTAACTGACTGAGCCACCCAGGTGCCCCTCAAATTTTAAAATCTTATTTACTGGTGGCACCAAACTGGTCATTCGGTATACATTTACTGAATGCTAGCTATGTACCAGGCACTGTGCCAAGCACTAAATCGAAAAAACCATCTCATTCCAACTTACCCCTATATACACAGTTCTTCCCAGGCCCCCATCTTCATCCTCCTTTAAACCCCCCAAGTTTCTGCAAAGGTTTAATCTGTAAATATATCTATCCATGTTATAGATTTCTAATGATATATATATCAACATCATATACCTTGAAGGGAAATTCCACAGTAGTGTATCATGAAAAAAAAAAAAGGATTAAATACACCCCCCACACACACACATACCAGAGAAAGTGACTTTTTCAGGTATTAAGATGTATAAATAGAGAGATAGGCAATTGCCTTCTAAGCAGACTTGAAAGTGCTTTACTGCCATGACCTTCCTTCCCTATCCCCACGTTATCTGCCAAGTGAGGTTGTTTCTAGTGGCTCTGAGGAAGTGGGAAGCTCTCTTACAAAATGTTTGGGGGCTCAAAACTTAAGTTTAAATCACTATATAAAGAAATTCCATCTTAGAGGGCACCATTTGAAAATAACACTTGGGAATATAGCTTCTAGAGTGCTACTTCTCTAAGAGCCAGTCTCTGGGCAATTATAGACTTAACCGTTGAAGACAGGTGGTTACTTTTTGGAGATTTCTTGAGGCAGTAAATGTGCAACATCCTCTGGTACTATATCTCAATATTTAATCACTCATAAATCAAGATGTCATTCTTAAGTATTACGAAATGCTCTTGCTGCAATTAAAACTCATTTCCTCTCCCTTAACCTTCTGTAAAGGTAGAAAATAACAGATCATCCTACTTACCAAAAACCTTGTATAAATTAAAGACTCTTCATTGCCCTTTATCTTTTGCAGGCTAAGCAACCTATGGGGCCCAAATATTTTGGTGGCATCTTATTTTGGTTTTAACACTGATAAATAAATACTATTTAATGCTGCTCTAATTTCTCTACATCACACAAAGGAGGCAGAGATTCTGATTAAGATTGTGTCTCCAAATGCTGTATTAAAATTTAGATATCTGGGTGTTAAACATTTTTTTGGTTTTATTTGGGGAAATTAGTTTTATAGGTGAGAGGTCAGTCCTTTTGGATTTCACATAAGAAATATAGTACCTAGGACTGTTGCCCTCTAGCATGAGAAATCACTGGCCTTTTCAGTGTTACTTATCTAATAACGTTTCCATATATGTGGAAATATGTGGCACTAAATAAAGTTTGTTTAGAGATGAATCATTAAAAAATTCTCACTTTACCTTGATTAGTGTTGTCCAAAGCCTCAAACTCCTAGAATAACTTGGTTTATTGGAGGCGCCTAAGTGAGGGCTGACAATTCATCTGTCCTGACGCAGGTTGACTGAGTCATGAAGGGAAGTCTGAGATACGCCCATTGAGTCTTAGCAGGTGTTGGCAATACCAGGTGTGATTTAGCGGGCGCTGGGCTGGCCCTCTCGTCGTTCCCAGGCCACTGCCAACGTTCTTTTTAACATCCTTCTTCCTTCTGGACTTCAAGAGTATTAAAGGTAAGCATTTCGAGGGGTAACATCCATTTCCACTTTAATCAGAAAAGTCAATGCCTATCGCAGCAGAAATCTCTACAGGAATAGGTACTGGGGGTGGTGGTTCTAGTGGCAGAGCCTTCACCTGGCACTTTTTTCGACGCCCTAAATCCCTTCTTCTGTTAGTGGGTTCCACCAAGGCCACTGCTTAGTCCTTATTGCATCTTCACACTCTCTAGACCAGGAGTAGTGAGTAGAATTTCTAGCTCCTGAGAAGGGCCTGGGCTCTCTCAGGTAGTTCCCCTGGGGCGTTCTGGCTCTATCCGCCGCTTAGATATCTATCTTCAATCCCTGGTAAACCGGAATATTTTTATGGATTACAAAAAATACCGCTCGTGCTTCAGGGTCTCTGCCTTGCTGAAGTATCTGCAGAAGGCTCGGAATTTTACTGGTGAAACACCCCTGCCCCGCCGCAGTAGGCGAGGCCCCCAAAAGCGGATCCCAAGGTCCCACTCAGCGCCCACCTCCGCGCGGCTCACTCGGGCCGCAGACGCCCCGCCCCCTGCCACCTCCGCGCGTCTCATTGGTCAGGCCCTGCGTCCGCCTCGGCTCCTGATTGGCAGTTGCTCCTGTCTGTATGAGCCGCGGGGACATTTCCGCATTGAGGGGGGCTGCTCCAAATGGAGGGGGATGGGAAGTGTTTGGGAGAAAGTGGGGGCTTGGAGTGTCAGAAGCCGGCAGCCAGGTGGGCGCAGGGGGTCAGCAGCTGGGCTGTGACCGCTGGCGAGGAGTTCAAGTTGTACATGTGTGAGGGGAGAAGCGGGAGAGAGAAAGGTGCCTCAGAGGTGACATTCTCTCAGCCTGCGAGCCTTCTTCCCGGGGCGCCATAAACGCCCCCAATTTCTCAGCTGCTAAAAGAAGCGGAAGGTGGGTCTCGGTGGCGGATTGGAGAGAGGCGGGGACGGGCTTCCCAAGACCCCTTAGGCTGTGTGTTTCTCTCTGGGAGATGTGTAAAGCTCCTCTCCGCGACCCGCTGTGTGGCCCGAGAGGCCGAATTTGGGGTTCGGGGCCGTCCCGCACTCCTGTCCCTCGGTCTGGGGGCGGAATACGGGTTCTCCCCTCGGGGATGGACCCTTAATGTTTGCTGCGGGGGAAGGGCGAATTGGCCTTCGGCCCCTCCCGAGAACAAGCCACGGCAAGATTTCGCCTCTCGCTGCTGGAAGGGGGCGAGCTGGAGGCCCCAGCCCGCTGGCGGGCGCGCGGAATTCTTGCCGCCTCCTAGTCCCAGGGTGTTTACGGGGTAGTAAAAATGGTTGCATTGCCCCTCTTTGCCGGCCTCACCCGCCTCCCGCACCCTGCTTGGGCGCTGGCAGCTGCTGACCGAGGTTTCCCAGGGAACTGGCCCGAGGCTGGACGGCAGCGAGGGGGAGGGGATAGGGGGGTGCGGCCGGCCAGTGTCTGCTGCCGTCCAGCCCAGGAGGGCGTGGGGACTCGGGGGGCGGTGAAATAGCCGTTGTAGATCCTCCTCTTTCATTGATGAAATTTAAGTTCGTGTGATTTTACCTTTTCCGGGAGTCTCCAGTTGGCCCTGGTTTGTGTCAGGAGCGCAGTGTAGACAGGAGTTCCAAGCAGACTCAGTCACACTAAGTTCCTTTCTTTTTGGAAGTGGGGGAGGTTTTGTTTGTTTGGTTGCTTCGTTTTTTTTGTTTGGTTGGTTTTTTTAGGCAGTTTTAATAGCTTTGAATAATTTCTCCCTTAAGTGACTAAATATAGGAAGGGGAGGAAGAACACGTCGGTTGTTAAAGCAGGGGAGGAAGAGACCTGCCCTATAGTGTGGCTTCTCTAGAAATTAATATATATATACATCACAGTATTTTAATAAATCCCTAAAATGTCGAGATATGTACAAGGTAAGACACTTTTTTTTTTTCTCCTCCCGGGTTGCTTCAGTCGGGAGGTGGGTGGTTTGGAAGTGGAAATGTTAATTTGAGATACCATTTGCGAAACGCTTTTCCTTAAATTGACATTTGAGCTGCTTTGAGCTGCTGGGTTGGCATTTCGGATATGTATAGTTTATACCCCTGTGTTCTGCTGGGTTTAGTTCTGACTCCCTGAAATCAGGTTAGTAGCACTCTGGCTCGCTAGGATAGTGGCTGTAAATGATGATAAAACAGGATTTTGCCTGCTGATTAACCCTTTCTCTTTCACTGGTGGAAGTCAAGGTAATTGTGTGTGAACGGGAAGGGGAACTGGGAGGGCTGAGGGAATGTAGGTAGGTTTTGCCAGGACGTTGGGGAAGCTTTAGTGTTCTCTGCTTCTACTTCGTTTGTGTGTACGTGGTTGGAGTCTCAGATTCAGTTATTGCGAAACAGGGAGTTATCTTGTAGAAGCTGGAGGTCATTTCAGCAAGAGAAATGACTTTGCTGCATTGCTGTTTATTTTCTTCTTCTTTGAAATCTGGAAAGAATATTAAGGTTTCTTTGAATCTTGAAAATTGCCCTCTAAATTTTACGTGTCTATTAAAAAAGGGTTAGCGAATGCCTCTAAGCTGAGTTAAGCATTAACATTGCTTGTATGTTGTGTGTGTTGGTTGTACACATTGCAATTGGTGCTACCTTAAACCTATCACTCACTGGTATTTAGCATAGGATTTGCCTTCTTGTATGCAAGTAAACTCTTCTCCTGCAGACCCCAGAGTGTAAAAGCTTCAGCTATCTTGCTGAACACACAGCTAGTGAAAGTTCGCAACCACTTAATGTGATTCTCAACAGATGTACTTAAAAAAAAAAAAAAGTCGGTTATGGGCATTATTAGACCCTAGGAATAAAGATGCCCTAGTAAGTTTTATATCATTTTATTAACTCTTCTTTGAGTTTTGTATAATAGATCATTTGACTGCCTGTCTTAATATGGAAACAGATGGGACACTTATTTACGCCTGCATCTTTTAGCACTACACTCAGAAATGTCACTTGTCATTAGACTTTCAAATTCATGTTATAACTTATATGTGGTGAGAGAGGCTTTTTATATTCTGATTGAAGAAATATCTTAGTCAAGAATGAAAAAGCGAGGTAACTGGTAATTTGCTGGTTTTGTAACAGCAACAACAAAATTACCAGAAGGCTTCTTTTGGCAAGAATATGCTAGGAAAAAGTGAACAAGTCACTTGATAGTTTTCCTTTTAAATTAGCAGTTTTGCACAAAAAGATGATACCGCTCCCCTCCAAATTTAACATGATTATGTTCTTGTTATTGTTTAAATTTTGTACTTAGGTGTAAACCCTCTTTATGTTCAATTAATTCTGCTGCTGTTAATAACTCTAATTGATAACCCTAATTGGCTAATGATTCAGCTGTCTCCACAGATCAGATTTCAAGTGTAAGGTTTGGGGTTTTTGTCTTGGAAATTTTTTTGTACAAGATCAAATTGTTTAATCTTCGCTATATCACTTACTGATATTTCTAATCATTGACACTTAGCTCATGCCATAGAAGAATGATTTAACAAATATTAGGCCTCTGTCTTCACATGTTATTTCATTAAAGCTTCACAAAACCCCTAAGAAGTAGATTTTTATCATGACCTTACAGCTGAGGATATTTAAGTATCTTGTCCAAAGTTCACAGCTGGTAAGCACTGAAATTCATATATATATGTGTGTGTCTAAAACCCTTGTCATTTCTAATACCTTTTGTTGCTTTTCACATTAAAACTTACGCAAATGGCTTGTTTCTCCAACTAGACTCTCAACTACCTGTGGGCAAAGAAAATATTATATCTCTGTAGGGAAATACAGTGTCTTGAAGTGGTGGATGCTCCGAAGGAATTTGACACAGATGACAAATGAGAAACTCAGCAGTTTCCAAGTATTGTTTTGATTAGCCTACATTTTTATTTTCAGTTGTAGTTTTTTTTTTTTATAACACCACTTAGATTACATAAATGTTATACAGATAGAAGCGTTTGGATTTAGGTTTGAATCCTGCTAACAGGTGATCTTAGATACATTTCTGAACCTCAGTTACTACTTATTTAAATATTGGGTACTGATACTTTGCCACAGGGTTATTGAGAAGCTGAAATGAGATGAATTATATGAATTTCCTAGTCACATATTAGATGGCCAGTGAGTTTTCCTTTTCTTTCTTAAAATGATGGTGGCCATACAGATAGCATTGCCACTATAAGTATAACCACATGTCATCAACAGAAGTAAATAGAAACAAGGCAGATATGACAGTTTATTTTCCTATTCTAAGTTTGGTATTTAGTTCTCCCAGCACTTGGGAGTTGATATATTAAAAAAAAAAAAAAAAATGCAGGGGTAGGAGGGGGGGCAAGCTTGAATGGTGATGTGAATACATAGTTGGTGACAGTTTTTGTTTCAGTTGAGTCAACAAAAACAATTTTTGAGTGCTTACAATGTCCAATACACGGTATTGAAATTTCATGGGTATCCCGTATAGTGGGCACTTGAAATTCAGAACATCTAGGTAGTATACCATGTGTTGTGTGCATGTGTTTTTGATTGCCTGGACAAGATTTGGGGTTGCTATACTTGGCTTGAATCTCTTCTTCCAAAGCTAGGCAATGTGCTTTGTAGGAAAGCTGGGTGTCTCCATTCTCAAGCACTGGGACCAATAAGTCTTTAAGGTAGAAATGTTCAATTAATAAAAATGCTTAGTGTTGATAGGCAGGGGCACTCTCAGTATATATTCCTTGGCCAAAAGAAGGTTTAGCTTTCTTTGGGCATCTCCCAAGTCTGTGTTCCTCAGGCACTTAAATATCTTTCTTATAGGAAGACTCTTCTTTCCTGGATCTAGGATATAATTGCCTACCTGTTGTATTCTGCCCTCAGGTCACCTTCTGCCTACACCTGTGAAATTACTTCCCATTTGCTAGTTTTCTCCACTCCAGGTGTTGTTGCAGGGCCCCAATTATTCTGAATAAATGTGAGTACTAGCTGAGCGAGAAGGGACTCCCTGTCACAGTTGGAGGTACTAGGGTCTTCAGCTGATGTGACTTTTTGCCAGCTCTATCAATGGGTGCCATTTGGCATTCTGCTTTTTATAAAAGTTCTGAGAGCTGTGGGATAATCTCTCTCCACATGATTTGAAATTTATAAATGGTGCAGGAAATATTGTCATCTAGGCAGCTACGATCATGTTATGTGCTTATACTGTAATATTAGAGGAATTTTTTGACTGTTTTTAATAGGACATTATCTAAATTATATAAAAATGTCGCTTAATATTCAATAAATTGAGGTCCTTTCTTATATTTCAGGGGAAGGCATTTGAGTATCTCTGCATTACTTAAAAAATATTTGAGGCCCATTGAATTTCCCATTTGTTGGAATTCTCTTTTTATGACTTTTTGTTGGTGATTCCTGCTTGGTAGATGGCAGCTAGCCAAGGAGGATTAGCTGAGCTAATTTTAACTGGAGGGGTCTCAGATGAATATAGGGATGAGATGCATTCTGGGGCCTGGTTACGGAGGTTGGGCCTTGGCCTGCTTCTTCTCAAATCCTCAAACTAAATTTAGCTTATTGCTGATTATTTAGATGACTAGGAGGCTTTTACCCCAGGGGGATTGTGACATGTAGAGGGGGCAAAACAATGAGTAAGGCACACTTATCATTTTTTTAAAGACATGGCTCAGGATTCACTATGTCGCTATAGGCAGGGGGACTTAGTTAAACTAGAATCACAGTTATAAATGGAAAATTAAAAGAAACTGAGATAGTTGAGCTGATGAAAACTTTGTTTTCCACCATGGACTTTGTAATCTCTATGGTTAAATTGCCTTTGTTCTTGATAACTGGGTGTTTCTTCTAGTACGATGATTTTCATTTGTGAAAGCCTACTGAGAAAAGAAATTGATAGGGAACATCAGAGAAATAAGGAATCTTAACTGGTATACTTCTTGGAAGTGCTTTTTTTTTTTTTTTAAGATTTTATTTATTTATTTGACAGAGAGAGAGAGATCACAAGTATGCAGAGAGGCAGGCCGAGAGAGAGGGGGGCGGGGGAAGCAGGCTCCCTGCCAAGCAGAGAGCCCGATGCGGGGCTCGATCCCAGGACCCTGGGATCATGACCTGAGCCGAAGGCAGAGACTTTAACCCACTGAGCCAACCAGGCGCCCCTGGAAGTGCCATTTTAATATTCTGAAGATAAATTGAAAAATAACTTTATGAGGAAATTACTCTAAAATGTTAAGTTTGAACAGTAGGTGTTTTCTTGTGATATTGCTACACAGAGAGGTTATGTGTATGTGTGTTATTTTTTCTTCTGTGTATATGTGTTATTTTTTCTTCATAGAAAATTATAATATTTATGAATTGTAGTAACTTTAAAATAATGGGATACTTGTATAAGGAACATTAGTTGGCCTAATAACGAAAATGCTCTAGGTAAAAGAATAATATACTGTGGTTTTCTATTTTCCACCAAATTGTATTTGGCACTTTTATGTGTAAGTGCGGGTACTAGGAGTTCTCAGAAAGTCAGATATAACTATTATTGAGAAGTTAGTATAAATAAATATTTGAAAATCAAACTAACTCTCAATTATCTGTAAAAAACGAATAATTAAGAGTTGACTGTACTAATTTCCATAATGTGATTTCTCTTGATATCCAGAACTTATGCCAGTGGAGAAAGTCCCAGCATTATTAAAATAAAATTTGAGGGAGATCCTCTCAGGATTTGGGATTTAGTGAATGAGGAAGTGTGATTCACTTTACCACCACTTTGATGGCTTGGAATCTCTTTAGAAGATTAACAATTTCTAAAGACTTGTATCCTTTTGACATGGCCTATGTTTTCTTTTCTAAACTATCATATTTTGAACTTGGTATAATAGTGTTTGCATTGTGGACATCTTCGTCTTGGGTGATTTGATAGATTGTTCCAGGCACAATGACAATTAATTGAAGCCATATGTCTTAGGCCTCTAAAATTCTTCCACCAGGCATGCATTTTTCTATTAATAACTTTTAAATTCTTTGAATGTTGGCTTGCCAAGCTATCAAAAGAAAACTTTATGTGTTTGATAGGGCTTAAGTGTGAGAAAGGGGATAATACTCCATTTGAAAGCTGTTTCCCAGTTATTGGTTATGCAGACCTCTCCTTTAGTTTGTTGCAAAGTAATTGTTTAGGGCTCAATTTCTGCCTCTGCCAAAAGTTCCACTGTCTATTTTTCTCAGTTATTGCCAAATGAAATCGATTGTGCCCCCAAACCATTTTGACAATGAAGGGTTATTTTTGAGAACCAAGCAGAAAATGGCTATGTTGTCTTAGTTAACTTATATAAACAACAAAATGTTTTGTTTTCCAAAACATTTCTAGATATTTGTTAATTTTTCCTATGCAAATCAAGAGAGTTCCCCATTTCTCTGTGATTTCATTTGTATCCTTAAAAAAAGAATTATTCATTGTATTAATGTACATGAGATAGTCATATTATGCTTAGTCCACTTTTTAATAGTCACCAAAGTGTAGAAAATACTATTCCAGGGGATATTCCTTTTAACAATAACTCCTTTGCTTCTTGGCCACAAAGGCCTGCAGACAAGTTGTTTGGAGTTTGCTTTCCTCTGATTTCAGCCCTGGCAATGGCTGATGCGATGTTTCATTTATGTTTAAACCCTGCCTAGAATTTTAAAACTTCCAAAGAGTGCAGGAAAATGGAATAACACAGTTCTATGCACTGTTTTAGATTCACTTATGCCAGTGATAAAATGCTTGGCCTTGGTAATAAAATATTTAGAGCGTGCATAAAAACTTTCTTCGATTTTTCATTGCCCAGAAAACAAACAGTATAGAGGGAAAAGGTGAAGAGCATAAAAGGATGCTTATTCTAGTATGTAGTTTTAACCTCACCTAATAACTTCACATTATAGACATATTGATTTTTGCATGTTTTCATTCAGGCATACTCCCGGAGGTGACAAACCATGTAAAAGCACTGTAACCAAGAAAGGGGAGACCTTCCTGCAGGAAGGAGAAGCAGGGCACCAGGGTTTGGATTCCAGCTTGGCACTACTACTGTGTCCTTAGGCAAGTCAGCATCTCTGGGGCCCTGTTTCATCTCAAGATAAGAGAAGAGGACTCACTGACCTTAAAGCTTTCCTAAGCTTAGAATTCTAGTTTTATCTAAATGTACATATATCAAATTACAGGGCAAGCCTGCCAAATAATTCTTTGTGCTTGATGATGATGAGTTTATATTGTATCTCTTTTTTTCTTCCTCTCAACAAATGAGTGTTCTAGGTCCCTTGGCGCATGCCTCCTTGTATCTGTTAAACTTAATGCAGGGTAATATTATTTAACCAGTTGACACATCTCTTCTGAAAGTTCTGTTTTCCAGAAGTGATATTTTCTTTTTTTTCCCTTAAGATTTTAAGAGCTACTCTGTTGTATGAGGGCAGAGTTAATCTTAATTATTAATGAGAAATCTGGTTTATGTATAAATTCTAACAGTTAAAAACAGTTTTTTAAGTTAGCAAAAATCTTGATTAGCTAGTAGCTCTGCATATTCAGTCTGGAACAGTTCTCAGAAAACTGGTATACCTTTTATCTTTATCAGAAAGCATTTATTAAGCATTCATATGTATATAAAACTGAGTCACTTAAAAATCTGTAAATGTAGGGATGCCTGGGTGGCTCAGTGGGTTAAGGGGCTGACTCTTGATTTCAGCTCAGGTCATGATCTCAGGGTCATGATCTCGGGGTCCTGAGATCTGAGCCTTGCTTTAGGCTCCACACTCAGCGGGGAATCTGCTTGAGATTATCAACACTTCCCTCCGTCATTCTTTCTCTCTCTAAAAACAAATAAATCTTAAAAAAAAAAAAAAATCTATGTAAATGTAAATATACTATATATACTATACTAAATATACTAATATACTATACTGCATACTATAGTTTGCAGTCTAAAATAATCAACTAATTGATTTAAAATCAATTAATTGATTTTTCTTGTGATTGAATGACCTGGACTATATTCCTAAATTAAGCTAAATCTAAATATATAAATTGCTCAATTTTATTTAATCTTTAAAGTTAGTGAAAACATTATGCTAACATTTATATAAGATAATAAAACTTGATATACAAGATAATAAAAATTGAAAAGAAATTTAGGGGTCATTTTGTCTAGATTGGCTATCAATTTGAAATTTCTTTGATAACATACCTGATAATTGATAAATCAGCCTCTTTTTAAGAAGCCTTGGGGACTTCAAGTACTCAAGACACAGTCCATATTTTGCTTAGCCGTGCTTTCCGATGACCATAATTCTTGGCTCTTGAATACTTTTTGTTTGTCCTTATCAAACCCTACCTTCACTAGGGACTCTACCTTCTTAATGTATTTCTACCACATAGCAGTATTATAATAGGCTTTTACTCATTTATTTAATAAGCATTACTTTATTATGTTTCAAGCTCTGTGTTAGGCAGTGGGAATATAGCCTGAGCAAAATAGACATGATATATTCCTACAGAGATTATAACTTGTTGGGAAAGATAGACATCGAATAAACTTTAAAAAGCATGATGTTATAAAGGTGAAGTAGAAGAATCTACCATGTGAGCATGTAGTGGGCAACCATGCTTAGTTTAGAAAGATATTCCGGAGATTACATTTAAACCGAATTCTGACAAATAATAGGTATTAGTGGCTGCTCAAGCCACTAATATGAAAATATAAGTCTTGACCTCTTATTTACATATTATCAGGTGTCTGCACTGTGTCAGGTGCTGAGGTAAGTGTTGGAAAAAAATTTTTCATGGCTAGTGCCTTTGAAGTGTTGCAGACAGACATCTAAGCAAAGAATTAAACTTTAGGGGCTGTTTGGTATAGTATACAGGCAGGAGTGATTAAAACCCTTACATTAAAGGAGTTGTGATAGAAAGGAAGGCCTCTTTACATGTTCAGAAGTACCACCTAGAACACAGAACACCACCCCCAAAATAGAAGAAGCTACTCAAAATCGCAGAGTTTGAGCCTTTGGGCTTGAGGTATTAGGGAGGTTTCTTGGAGTCTGGGATGATTTCTCATGATTTTGAATTCATGCTGGGCCACTAATTTCTAATTTTTTCCTCCTCATTTCTGCATGCCCTGCTCTAAATATGTTGAACGACACTTGAGATGTGTGTTTTGGAACGATCTTACAATAAATAGGATGCTTTTAATTTCATGGAACAGAAAAGTACAAACACAGTTGGCTTAAAAAAATGAGGGACTTACCTCACATGAATCTTGAAGTGGGATGTTCCAGAGTTGGCCAATTGAATATAAAGACTATATCTGTCTTTCCTTCCTTCTCCTCTGCTTTCTTAAGCCTATCTTTCTCATTCTTAGGTTAGCTCCCCTTAAGGTCACTAAATGGCAGAAGAAACTGGAGGTGAGCGGTCGGCACACATGTCCAGGGGTGGAAAAGATACTATTTCTTTCCATGTGTCTCTTTTTTCAGTCAGGAGCGCCTTTCTCCTAAGTCCTTTGGCAAACTATACCCTCGTGGCTCATTGGTCAGAATCATATTATGTTTCATGCTTAAACCAATCTCTGGAAAGGCTTTAGACCAATCTGGGCCTGGTGCCATCTCCGAAGCACATGGCCTTGGGGCAGACAATAGGTGACAGAATAGCATTGTGTAGGGAAAAGAACGATGTGCATGGCTGCTACAAATGTATTAAGATAAGTGGAGTATAATCTATATCAGAGCTACTCAATACAGGTAGCATTCACTTATTAGAAATGCATATTTCCCCCACACCAGATCTACCCCCAGAGTCATAATCCTGGGAGCTTGCCCAGGTGATTTGTATGCACATTAAAGTTTTAGAAGCACTATTGAGATATCACAAATGAACTAAGAAATCGCAACCTTTAGGCATTCTGCTCTAGCCCTTTCATTAACTTTGGCTACACAAAAAGTTACTTCAACTTGGCTTTTAAGACTAATCTGGCTAAGGAATTTGTATTTGTTTATCATCAAATGCAAATCCCATCAGTGACAAAAAGAAGTGATATGATTGGAGTTGCAGTTTAGGGAGACCAATCCATTCTGCTTGGTACCACCAGATTAGAGTGACATATGGGCAGACTGGTTAGAAAGCTGTTGTCATCATGACCAGGAGATGGAAATGAGAGGAAGTTAAAGTAGCAGCAGTGGGAATGCAAAGCAATGAATGGAATTGTGGCAATTGAAGTATATAGTATTGGATTGATGTTATGTGAGGGGAAAGAAGGAAAGAGTCAACGTGCTGAGGTTTATAGGTCACCTAGCACTGAGTAGGAGAATGTTCATATCATGGGGAGCAGGGAGGCGTATTTGGTTTAGTTGATTTGGACATGTTGAGTTTGAGGTACCCAACCTGAGTGTCCAGGTGGAAAAAGTCTAGAAGGCTGTAGGGAATGTGAGTCTGGAGCTCAGGAAAAAAGATCGGAATGCAAGGCACATATTTGGGGATTATCAGTAATGAGACGGGTAAGGTCATAATTGAGGTGAAAAGTGGTCTGGGGACAGAATATTAGGAAACTCAGGGAGTAGGAGAGGAAAGAGTCAGTTATGGAATTGAGGCCTGGTCACAGAGGTAGGAGAAGATGGAGAGTAATATTGGGTAATAGAATCCAAAGAAGAAAACCATTTCTGGGAGGAATATTCACAAATATCTGAGTTTAATGACTACAGTGAGAACCCAGAAGAGGATGGTTAACTTTAATTGGTCATAAATTTAGTCAGTATATGTCCTCAACTTTATCCATGGCTATTTCCAGTTACCAGTACATTCTTAGAGTTTTAAACTTAGAGTAGTCCCCTCTTATCTGCCGTTTCACTTACCTCAACTGAGGTCTAGAAGCAGATGATCCTCCTCTTGACATACTGTCAGAAGGTCAATACAGACATTATACTGGAGAAATATCTCAGGTTTAGTTCTGGACCACAGCAATAAAGCAAATATTGCAATAAAGGGAGAGTCAAATAAGGTTTTCTTCTTGTTTCCTGGTACATTTAAAATTATGTTTGTACTATATTATAGTCTAGTAAGTGTGCCATAACATTATGTCTAAAAAATATATATACCTGAATTAAAAATATTTTATTGCTAAAAAATGCTAACCATCATCAGCGAGTCATAATCATTGGTTACAGATCACCATAACAAAGATAACAATAATGAAAATGTTTGAAATATTGTGAGAGTACCAAAATGTGACACAGAGACACAAGTGAGCAAATGTTGTTGAAAAAATGGTACTGATAGACTAGCTCAATGCAGGGTTACCACAGACCTTCATTTTGTAAAAAAAAAAAAAAAAAAAAAAAAAAAAAATGCAATATCTGCAAAGTGCAAGAAAAGCAAAGTGCAATAAAACGAGGTATGCCCACAATAGCCTAATTTTATGTCACAATGCCTCTCTCATTTACCTCACTTCATCTCATCATGTAGGCATTTTATCTTCTCCCAAAATCAAAAGAAGGCTGAGTACAGTACAGTATTTTGAGACCACATTCGCATATTATTATAGTACAATTATACTATTTTATTGTTAATCTCCTACTATGCCCAATTTATAAATTAAACTTTATCATAGCTATGTAGGTATAGGAAAAAACATAGTATATATGGGGTTCAGTACTATCTGCAGTTTCAGGCTATCCATTGGGAGTCTTGGAACACATCCGTTGCGGATGAGTGGGGACTCTACCACACTTGGCTCACAAGTGATTTCCTGGTTTAAGGTTAAGTGAGCTCTCTAATACTCTGACTTTGAGTTCCTCTCAATGTGAGTTTCCAAGGAGGGTTGGGAGTGATAGATCTAATGAGTGGGGAGGTGGCCTGGGGAGAGCTCCTAACCTCTTTGTTGCTCTTGGTATTCTTTCTATAGTCTTTCCATGGCGTATGCATTGTGAAGCTAGCTTTCTCCTTTAGAATGTGAAGTTGTAGGGCATGTGGGTGGCTCAGTCATTTAAGCATCTGCCTTCAGCTCAGGTCATGATGGGATCGAGCCCTGCGTGGGACTCCCTGCTCAGTGGGGAGTCTGCTTCTCTCTCTCCCTCTGCCTGCTGCTTCCCCTGCTTGTGATCTCTCCCTCTTTGTCAAATAAATAAATAAAATCTTAAAAAAAAAAATGTGAAGTTGTTTGGTTTGTGCCAGTATCAGGATGTCAAGGAAGGGTATTATATATACCTCTTATGAAATGGATGAAATGAAATACCTGAATTAAATGTAAACAATCACTTGTTAGATCGAGTGTCTCCTACCTCTTGATTCTATTGCTTTCCTCTTCCTTTTTTTCTTTCTTCTTCTTTTTTTTTTTTTTGGCTCCAGTTGGACAGGGGAAGTTCCATGATATTGAAATTTTAGTTCATGTGAACAAGGAAGTATTAGGAAATGGAGGTGGCAGAAAAACTTCTTAAAAAAAAAAAATTACTGCCTGTTCTATCCCAAATTGACTAAGTTATAATTAAGTCAACCAGGACAATTCTAGTAAGCCCATGTGGAAGGGAGTTTGCAGTCTGTTCCATTGGATCTAAGAAGACATACTGATAAAAATGCTTTCAGAGTGTTATTTTTGGATTTTGTGCCAAAGATTAAAGAGAGTCAGAGTAGGAGGAAAAAATGAGCAGGGTATTTCCACTGCACTGTGGTGGGATGGCGCTCAGATAAATTGGCTTTGCTTCTGAGCACCAGCATTTGCTGGTTCTATGACCTTGGATAATGTATTTAACTATTTCAGCCTCCGTTTCCTCATCTGTAAAATGTTGAGGGTAGATAAAAAGCTCCCTCTCATCTCTAAAAATGTTTTGAGTTATGGCCAAGGTAATGAAATGGTTTTTCTTTTTTTTAATTTCATAGCTCTTCTTTTATTTTATTTTTCGTTTTAATTAATTAGCATGTGGGTGCACACAAGCAGGGGTTGGGGGAAGTAAGAGAGAGAGAGAGAATCCTAAGCAGGCTCCATGCTCAGCACGGAGCCTGACATGGGGCTTGATCTCATGAGCCTGAGATCATGACCTGAGCCGAAACCAAGAGTTGGTTGCTTAATCGACCAAACCACTTAGGCACCCCGGTAATGAAATGTTTGATTCCTAATCCACTCTCTGCCCAAAGTTGAGGATGAGCATTTCTCTATTGCTAGGAAGTGAGAAGGGATAAAACATTTTGGGAGGTTAGGAATCTTGCATTATTCCAGGGGTTCTTTAATTGACCTTTCGTTAGAAACACAACTGTCATTGCCAGAAGGGCAACCTGAGAATGTTAAGTCCAAGAAAGCTTTTAAGGTCTGTACTTCTTTTCCTGCCACAAATTCCAGACCTTTATTAGAAATTCAGGATGGATAAGGAGGTCACTGCTAAGGGAGATGGTTTCTAGCTCTGTGCCTCGCAATCAGAGTCAGGAGTTTAAGATAGACACCCTTCTTGATTAAGCATAAATTGTTATTCTTGCATGTGCTTTAATCCTTAAAAGCCCTTCTTACAAGATGGGATCAGGAAGGAGACAAACCATAAGAGACTCCTAAACTCACGAAACAAACTGAGGGTTGCTGGAGGGTAGGGGGAGTAGGAATAGGGTGGCTGGGTTATGGACATTGGGGAGCGTATGTTATGGTAAATGCTGTGAAATGTGTAAGCCTGATGATTCACAGACATGTACCCCTGGGGCAAATAATACATTATATTTTAATAATAATAATAAAAAAAATCCTTAAAAGTTCTTCTTTATTCTTCAGTCCCTAAAAAACAAAGCTTCATAGTAGCACTGCCTGAAGGAAAGGGAAGGAAACAGCAGTGGGATAGGGTGGAAGAGGTGATAGGCTCTTTATAACGTTCTCTGTTGTATTAGCTGTTCATATCTGTAGAGTGGCTGGGAGGAATACAAATTGTTCTATATTTGCATTTGGTGCTATATCAAAGAAATGGGAAGAGTAAAGGTTAGGGATATTTGTTACAACTTGAGTTTGAATCTGTGTCTGGGTTTTTTTGAATCTATATCCTAAGGTTGAACCTCTTGCATTTGGCAAATACCAGATATACCATTAAATGTGTCTTTCAGCCAGCCTTTCTTAGCTTGGCTTGATAGGAAGGATTGTGAGATGGGTTTTGTGTATTTTGACCTTAAATCATGTAGAACGATAGGAAGTTGTTCTGTAGACAAAATCTCTAAAGCTTGGTGGGTTTTTTGTTTGTTCAATTTTTGTTTTTGTTTTTTTACTGTTCTCATGTAGACAAATCTCAAACAGCTACTACAATTATCTTTCAACTTTGCAGTCACATTTATTGTTATCTCATCTTGGCATTAGCCCAGAATATAAATTAAATGTTCCCATCACTAATTTTTCGGAATGTGACTGGAAATGCTGGCCTTCGGAATCTAACTTCAACAAAGCAGCAAGTCCGTAGATGTCTTTGAGTCCAACAAAAAGTTTTTAAAAAAATCATTAAAGTTCTTGATCTATTTTAATCCATCTGTGACACAGAATCAAAAAATTCGTGTGTTTCTTAATTTAGATGTTTTATATTTAGTAGATTTTTCTTCTAAATTATTTCTTAAATATGAGAGTTGGCTTAAATATTGGGGGAGAGATATCCCAGGTATACATGGGGCAGCAGGGTGGTGGGTACTTAAACTGTGACAAATTTTAAATTACAATTTAGTCAGCCAAGGAACGAACCTGTATAGTTGATGTCACATTAATTCTAGTTTAAAATGTTCTGGAGGATTTTTTTAGTTACCTATCTATCATAGTTATACAGAGGTGCTCATCCATTGTTAGGAATTTTTACAAATGATAAGTTGCTACTTACTAGTGGAAACATACATTTAGGTTGGTTATAGAACACACAGGTGTGTTTCTTAGCTAAAAGAAGTTATTTATAGACCACTGTTGGGTCACTTAAAAGTTTTACTAGTCATAAAAGTCATAAACTTAGTTGTGTTGTGGTTTATGCCTATAAAAAGAGCATAGTTAGAAAATGGCTATTTTAGAATTAGATTGTATGCTCTTACTAAATTTACTTTTTTTTCTCTTAGATTTCATTGTAACAGAAAATGGATTTTAAAAGGTTTTTGAAGAGTGATGTGAAATATCTCATTTGTTAACATTTTTTGGTATTTGGGAGAAGGAGAGGCTATCTACATGAAATAAACTGCTTTAAGAGTTACACAATTTACTAATTTCTGCTCCCATGAGTATCTTAAAAGTATTATATTGGCTTTAACTCTGTCTGTATAAATGTTTTCTTCTGCCCAGATAACAAAAGAATTTATGTTGGAGGCACCTGGGTGGCTCAGTCAAGCGTGGGACTCTTGGTTTCGGCTCAGGTCATGA
>CM052885.1:50682225-50801072 GCA_028534135.1 Potos flavus | reverse complement strand
TATCTACATGAAATAAACTGCTTTAAGAGTTACACAATTTACTAATTTCTGCTCCCATGAGTATCTTAAAAGTATTATATTGGCTTTAACTCTGTCTGTATAAATGTTTTCTTCTGCCCAGATAACAAAAGAATTTATGTTGGAGGCACCTGGGTGGCTCAGTCAAGCGTGGGACTCTTGGTTTCGGCTCAGGTCATGACCTCAGGGTCCTGGGATTGAGCCCCAAGTTGGGCTCTGTGCTTAGAATAGAGTCTTCTTGAGATTCTCCCTCTCCGGGGCACCTGGGTGGCTCAGTCAGTTAAGCATCTGCCTTCAGCTCAGGTCATGATCCCAGGGGCCTGAGATGGAGTCCCTCATCGGGCTCCCTGCTCAGCAGAGAGTCTGCTTCTCCCTCTTCCTCTGCTCCTCCCCGCCCCCACTTGTGCTTTCTCTCTCTGTCTGACAAATAAATAAATAAAATCTTAAAAAAAAAAAAATGCAGAGATTCTCCCTCTCCCTCCCCTTATGTCCCTCCCCCTGCTCTCACCTCTAAAATAGATAAATCTTAAAAAAAATTTATGGTATGTGGGAGGGAGTATTTTTAGTTTTATTGAACTATTCTGCTAAATTAACATTTGTAGGACTAGTTATCACACAAAATGTTTAAACATAAGCTTTAAAACTACATTTATAAAATTAAGTTAGGTATTGAAGAAAGGGTAAGGTGAACAAGAGTCTGATTATCCCCTTTTTATTTTTTATTTTTTAAAATTTTTTTAAAGATTTTATTTATTTAACAGAGAGAGATCACAAGCAGGCAGAGAGGCAGGCAGAGAGAGGGGGGGAAGCAGGCTCCCCGCTGAGCAGAGTCCAATGCCAGGCTCGATCCCAGGAACCTGAAATCATCACCTGAGCTGAAGGCAGAGGCTTTAACTCACTGAGCCACTCAGGCGCCCCTGATTATCCCTTTTTTAATAAGTAATAGACAAGATAATTACTATCTAGATAACTAAGCATGTAAAACAACCTGTGTTGGCATTTTCCTCCCAAGGTACTTAGGCCTGGATGTTTTCTTTTTCTATATTTTTTTATTTTTATTTGTTTTCATCTATCAGGCATTTCTGTCATCTTTAGTGAGTCACCTTTAGTGAGATCTGTCTGTCACAGAGATGCCCAGCTGTGCCAAAAGCCCTGATAGTTTTGTCTGACACAGATAAGCCTGAAAAGTCTTGGCTGAAATTGAGGACAAGAAACGGGAAAGCAGCCCCGTGTCATTTTAAGTGAAAATTTTGATGCCAGAGACATAGAGGTGCCTGGGAATTGCCAGTGTCTCTCAAGGGGTTATTCTTTAGTAAGGGATGTGAAACTGGAAATTAAGAATTCCGTAATTTTTTAATCTGGCCCGGAGGGGAAGGGTTTTTTTTTTTTTTTTTTTTTTTTTTTTTTGCTTCTGTTAAGTTACTAAGCCCCTTTGGTTCTCTTATCAGGCAGTACTTCCATAAGGGCGTGTTCTGTAAAATTTACCCTTATTAACATTATTCCAGTTGTTCTCATTTTTCTCCAGCTTTGATGGCTAAGATGGAAACATTAGTAGAGATAGAACTATATGCACAAGTGAAGATTAATCGTTTTATTCCTACATGCCCCTTCTTCCCAAAAGTGTTAGTGTTTCAGATATACTAGGAATGCATATAGGTGTACCAAATTTGAGGGCATATGGTTATATAGTCTTAATTAGTTGATACTACTGAAATCCTTCAAGAAGATGATGAGACCATAGGATTGAGCCCTTTTTATTTGCTGGTGCACTAGAAATAAATCAGTTATAGCTTACCAGCTGTTTGAATGGCTGTCTGATTTTTCTGTTGGTGGTTTTATGTTTTTAAGATCTTAGCAAAGCCATGTCTCAAGATGGCGCTTCTCAGTTTCAAGAAGTCATTCGACAGGAGCTAGAATTATCTGTGAAGAAGGAACTAGAAAAAATACTTACCACAGCACCATCACATGAGTATGAGGTAAGGATTCTACAGTGTTTTTTGTTTCCATCCATCAACAGACTAAATTGCTATTGCTGCTATTAATCATCCAGCCTGAAATAAGCACAAAATATAAGAGCAATAAAAAAAGTAAGGATTGCTTAACAATTCAGGATTTCCAGCATTTGCCCATTGTTAAACCATTGTCCTTTTTTTTTTTTTTGTCCTTTCTTTTTTAATTCTAGGAAGTTTCTAAAGTCTAAACGAATCAGAACAAAATTTTATTTGTTCTGTTCTAATATCATTGGGTAGAATAATGGATACCAGTATACAGTTAGAATTGTGAGAAGTTTATCAACCATATATCCTCCTCCATGCCTTTTTCCAGAGAGCCAGTTCTAATAGAACCATGCTACTTTGTCAGCTATCATAGAGGTTTCCCAGCATAGACAGCAGCATAGAGGTTTCTGCTTATAAATCAATAGATCATCCTTTTCATTTTCAAATTTGTTTGTACTTAATGTTTTGATTTTAGCTGTGTCTTGTTCCTTTTTCTTTAGATAAAGATTAATTTTCATTAAAAGAGGTAGTGAAAGATATTGGTGAATAAATGTAGAGAACCAGTTGAAATTTCAGTGGACCTAATGGCGTTCAGTTTATGTGATACTGGTGGGAGATTTGCAGGATTATTTGCTTGTATTCCTTTAAGTGTGGTTCCTGTTAGCTTTTCTTCTTCACTTTTCAGTTGGGAATATAGAGAAGTCTCTGCTCTACTTCATGTTCTTATAGTGTAAGAATTTAACTGAAAGGTGTTTTAAATGTATAATATGTATTTATATTTGTTAGATAGTAAGAATTCTGCGAGTTTTAACAAGAACTTCTATTTTCGTAGCACACTAAAAAAGACCTTGATGGATTTCGGAAGCTATTTCATAGATTTCTGCAAGAAAAGGGACCTTCTGTGGATTGGGGAAAAATCCAGAGACCTCCAGAAGATTCGGTAAGTTTTAGATAAAATATAGGAAAATTTTAAGCTAATTTAAAATGTGGGTTTAAATTTGGGGGTGAGGTACTATGGGTAAGAACCATCACTTGAGACATAGACAGAAATTGCTTTGCATTCTCTTCCCTCATGCCAAAACTACAGAGATAACCTACTGCTTTTCCTTCTGTTAGTCCCATCTTTTTAGTCCTGCAGAGGACTTAGGAAAGTCTAATCTCCCTATGACACTACCTCATAACTTTTTTTTTCCCTTAGGGGTTTTATTTATTTGAAAGAGAGAGGGAGAGAGAGAGCGCATGAGCAGGGGGAGGGGCAGAGGGAGAAGCAGACTCTCTGCTGAGCAGGGAGCCCAATGTGGGGCTTAATCCATGGACCTTTAGATCATGACTGGAGCCGAAGGTAGCTTAACTGACTGAGCCACCCAGGCACCCCATCACTACCTCATAACTTGACATCCCTGAATATGAGGTAATTCTTTTGCAAAGTACCGAGCACACAGTAAGAGCTTCATTTATGTTCTTTTCTTCCTTCTGTCTCCCAAACTATCTGATTTCTCATAGTCTTTAGTGTCTTGTACAGATGCTAAGTCACCTACTTAAACCTCTCCTCATGCTTTGAAACCATCTTTATAGCCATATTTCCCCTGCCTGCTTTTCACACGTTGTATTTCCCAGCTTCTAGATTTCTATGTATGTCATTTCCTTGGAATACTTTGGTCTCTTCACCTATTAAATCCTGCTCATTCTTTGAGGCTCAGGCCAAATGCCTCCACCTCTGTCATTGACCCCTAGCATAAAGCTGCTCTGAAGAAGTATAGTGCAATAGTATCAGAGGTACAAACTAGTTTTACTACTTAGGAGTTTTATGTAAAATGCAAATAATACCAAGTGACTTATTTACTTTACAGGGTTGCTATGAGGCTTTATTAAGAAGTATATGTGGAAACATGTTAAACCGTGAAGCATTTTTCAGATGCTAGTGGTTTTTACCACCATCATGTGACACTTAGCTGGCTTGAGTAGTAGTTGATTCTATGCATGTGTTGTTGTCTTGCTATACCTTGAAGCCAGGGAACCCTGTGCCCTGAGCAAATGTTTGTTGAATGGATGATCTAAATGCAGTTATTGTCTAGGGAATAGGTTTGGTTAATATAGTGACCTTTCTTTCCTTTCCCGTTTGAAGTCTGCTGCTTTGTAGTACTTTTCATTGCAGGTAAAAGAGACTTGGTGGAGTGGAGTGATTGTTTGTAGATAGTTTATCTCTTAAATGTCTACAGTCTTAGGTAATCTAATACTGGTTTTAAAACAATGCTATCTAGAGCAGGGGTTTGGCAGAGTACTGCCTGAAGGTTACTCCACAGACTGTGTTCGTAAAGTTTTATTGGAACATAACTGTACACATTCATTTATATACCACTTATGGTGGCTTAAGCTAATGGAGTCCCTCATATATTTTCCTGAGAAAATCTTAAATACAGTTCCTGGTTAGGAGTACTTTTATTTCCAGTATGTGGAAAGTGCTTTTTAGTTCTTAAAATTATGAAATACATGCTCATTGTTTAAAAAAAAAAAGAAAAAAAAGAAAAAGAAACAAGCTAAAAAAAAATCCCACGTAAGCATTCACCTTGAGGAGTTTCTCATTGTTTATGTTGAAGTTAAAATTCTTCCTGCCTGTAATGCTTGCCAGTTTCTCTCTCTCTGTGTGTGTGTGTGTGTGTGTGTGTGGTTTTAGTCTTTGATTCCTTGGGCTTAGTGAATGAATTATGATTTATTTTTATGATTTTAAGTGTAGAATTGATAATATTTTCTTGTGAAAAAAGAGTAAAAGAATTCTTCTGGATAATTTAATGGTTTTAAAAAAGGAACTATTTGTAAATTCAGTCAGATTTTTAAAAATGTTTGGGAATAGGCCTAAAATTTTAACAAAAATTTAGGCAAGTATATTTCTCTCCTCTTAAGTAACTATAATTTATCCTAGGAATTTATTCCTCATTGAAGTAACTTCATTTTTCTAATTAATGATGAACTTGTGTGTAAAGGTATGGTTAATTCTTGCTTGCATACCTGGACTTTTTTTTTTCCCTACACAAACTTCACCATTTGATGATAGTGCCTACCTTGAAGGAAGGCACACAGATTTGTTACTTTCAGTATATTGTAACGTTCAAGGTTCTGCTTTGCCAGTGAGAAATCTACCTTTGTGTATTTTGAGAGCAGATTGTGATATAAAGAAGGGTTTAGTGGAATACAGATTGCAGGGTGAGGAAGGAAGGGAGGGAGGGATCAGAACCACCTAGGGATTTTTCTAGTTCAGTACTACCATCTCCAACAAGGTTCTGGAGGACACTTTCAAGAGACTGTGTGCCTATATGACCCATAGTAACTGATAGGAATGCAGAGTTGATACAAAAAAGAATAAGTAAATGGAATTCTGGATGTAATTTGATTTTGTGAAGTCTTTTCTCGGTTTATAATAGTGTAAATCTTCATTAAAAATTCTGAAACCAGGGCGCCTGGGTGGCTCAGTGGGTTAAAGCCTCTGCCTTCGACTCAGGTCATGATCTCAGCGTCCTGGGATCGAGCCCCGCATCAGGCTTTCTGTACAGAGGGGAGCCTGCTTCCCCCCTCTCTCTGCCTGCCTCTCCGCCTATTTGTGCTCTCTCTCTGTCAAATAAATTAATAAAATCTTAAAAAAAAAAAAAGAAAATATGTTTATAATCCCATATGTCCTTAATGTTGAAGGTTTCAGAGTTCTGAGGCAAAAGATAAGTTTGCTCTTTTATGTCCTGAGCTTCTTGAGGGCACAACTGTTACACTCTGCATGTTAACAACTTTTGAAAATAGTTCAGAGAATACAGATCATGGGATAATGTTGTTCACCTTGCTTCTCTACATTCCTCCAGCTCCCTATCTCCCCATCCCTTTCCCTACAGATTGTCTCTTGTCATGGAGATTATACAGAGATCAGTTTTCCTCTCAAAGAATAACTTTCTTTAGTACACACAGGTTTTTTGTTTTTTTTTTAAGATTCTAT
Organism: Potos flavus; assembly: GCA_028534135.1. Taxonomy (NCBI): domain Eukaryota; kingdom Metazoa; phylum Chordata; class Mammalia; order Carnivora; family Procyonidae; genus Potos; species Potos flavus. Next base: position 50,795,081 of record CM052885.1, on the reverse strand, counting down.
TTATTTATTTGAGAGAGAGCACAGAGGAGAGTGAGGGAGAAGCAGACTCCCTGATGAGCAGGGAGCCTGACATGGGGCTGGATCCCTTGACCCTAGGATCATGAGCTGAGCCAAAGGCAAACACTTAACCAACAAGCCATCCAGGCACCCCTGTACACATAGGGTTTTGTTTTTTAAATGCAGGTGATACTTTAGCCTCCTAACTAAAAAGAAATTATTGTGGGAGAATAGTTATTTAAAGTAAGATTTCTCATGTCAGTCTTGCATCAAAGCTGTGCTCAAAAACACTGTCATAATAGAGTATCTCTGTTTTTATATATAGGAGTTGGCAACTACCTGTTGGCCATCTTGTTTTATAAATAAAGTTTTATTGGAACATAGTCTATACCTACTATCCTGTGACAGTGGCAGAGTTGAATAGTTGGAATTGAGACCATGTGGCTTACATAACCTAACATATTTCCTTCCTGGCCCTTTATGAAAAAGTTTTGCTGACTCCAGTATTTATAAATACTAGATTGAAGGACATGCTTATAGATAGGCACTGAAATTTTATTTAGTCACATTTTACTCACTCTTGCCTATTGTGTTGAATACTTCATTTTAGCTCTGTCAGTAAGCATATACATGTGTTTGTTTTTTTTAACTTCTGGTTTTTTGTTGAAGTGTAGTTGACACATAATGTTACATTAATTTCAGGTGTACAAATAGTGATTCTTAACAGTTTCATACATTATGCTGTGCTCACCACAAGTGTAGCTACCATCTGTCCCCATACAGTACTATTATAAAACCATTGCCTATATTCACTGTAACTTACTCGTTGTGTAACTGGAAGCCTGTATCTCCCATTCCCTTCCCCCACTTTGCCCACTCCCCTCCCCTTTCACAACCACGAGTTTGTTCTGCAGAGTTTGTTCTGCACATACGTGTTTTTTTTGAAAAGCCTATTGAGTCCACGGGTGCTTGCCTGGTTCAATCGGTAGAGCATCTGACTCTTGATCCCAGGGTCATGAGTTCAAACCCCACATTGGGCATGGAGCCTACTTAAAAAAAAATAAATAAGGAGTCCATGTTTTATTGAATTATGGCTAAAAGAACTCAATTTATGGAGTTAAGGTATAAGGCTCTGCTCCAATTTTGCGACTATTAACTATGTAAATGTTATAATCAAGGTATATCTTGATATTTAGCTATATAAACAAAAGAAAGTTTTGTTTATTTAAGATTTTATTTATTTGACACAGATAGAGAGAGATAGTGAGAGCACAAGCAGGGGAAGCAACAAGCAGAGGGAGAGGGAGAAGCAGGCTCTCCGCTGAACAAGGAGCCTGATGTGGATCATGACCTGAGCTGAAGGCAGATGTTTAAATGACTGAGCCACCCAGGTGCCTCAAAAGAAAGTTTTATAAAAACGTATTAAGGTTAATATTTTGGATTAGAGCAAGGAAGAACCAATCAGCATGTACAGCTTCATTTGGCCATTTCATTGTTTTCTAGAGAGGCTGTATCTTGTTCCTGACCAAACTTAATGTTTGAATTTATATGTTGGATAGAGAGAGATGAGAACTAGATAAAAGAAACAAGGAGGTACAGAGCCTGCTTAAGAAGGTACTGTGGCCAGCAGTTTCTTTTGAACTTGATCTTAAAACCTAATGTTATCACCTGGCGGACGGTGATCTCTGGTGATCTAAGGTATATTCTCATTTATGTATAAAATGTTCTCTAAAGAAGGTTTTTTCATTTAGATAGGAACACAGAGTCTCTGGTTGACTTGTCATTGTTCTTGTTTTAAAGTCCCCAAAAGGGTGAGGATTTATTTGTAAATGGGGAAGAGTTATGTAGGGTCAGCTCTTTTTTTTTTTTTTTTTTTTTAGCAGAGAATTGACATGAAGAATATCACATAATATGATTTTAGCTTCAACAGATTTTTTGTTGTGCTACATAAAATAATTGAGAGCTTTTCTTAGTCTATCAGTATAAAACATTAAAATGTATGTGTTTAGATGGTAAGAAATTCTGAGAATGTTAGTGTATGTGTGCAGAGTAAAAATACACAGTGGTTTTTTGTTTTTTTTGGGGTTTTTTGGAAGATGAATCATAGTATATTGTGCAGCTAATGTTTGCACATCTTTTTTGAAAGACTTACTAGAGGCAGGTTGGCTGAGGATTTGATGTGATGTGATACAGGATGGTTTGCTTTGAGCATCCCTTGTTGGGTGAAAATTTTCCAACTGCAGTAAGCTAATGGTATAGCCATTAGAGACTCATTTTGTGTGTATACAAAGAAAAATAAGATCTCGAATGTAAAAGTCCTCCACAAAAGGAAATAGTGACATTAAAGGAAATGGCCCTGAGGATATGGCTGGATACCAACGTATCTAATCTTTTCCTTGATTTTAAAGTTTTAAACTGGTAATATATAGAACTACTAATGTAAGCAAATATATTTATACTAATTTAGCAAATATTGCTAAAGCTCTAATTCCTTACTTTTGATTCCACGACAAAATCAGTAGTATTTAATTTTCCCCAGGACTACCTTTCTTCACATGCTTTTATATACAGGGCCTTTATTTCTGGAAGGGAATGTGACAAAGAAGGCTGATTTTGGGACTATTATTTTTAATGCCATTTTGGTTATTTATTTCACTACAGAAATAGTAATGGTAAATATGTGGCCATTTTAATGTCAGTTCCATGATTGGCTTTGAGAGGCTCCAGGTAATTGTGTTGGATCAGGATCTCTAACGACTGCCCTTGTGCTAGAACAGAGGACAATCTAGTCCCACAATATTGTGTTCCTTGGGAAAATCATAACATGGGTATAGATGGTAGTACACTCTGTGAACTTGCCATTGCCCCCTGCCCAACCCCTACACACAGAGATTTTGGACCTTGGCTCATGTTTTTCAAGACCTAATAGAAATAATTTTATTATAATCTCCAAGTTTATCTTTTATGTAGGCATTTTATGTCCTAAAATCAGATGAAGAAAATATACGTGTGAGGTTCTCCTATCTCACATCTTCAACTGGGGTACAACTGTGAGGGAATTTACATTTATTTACTATATAATAGCCCTGAACCTACAAGATGAATGGACCAAGCCTACCTACAATCCTTTCTGTCCTGTAATTCCCTGGGGATATTTTACAGTTCAAACCCATGTTGACCCTTGAACAAGATGCGTTTGAACTGTGTGGGCCCAGTTATGCATGAGTTTTGTGTTTTTTTTTTTTTACAATACTGTAAATGTATTATCTCTTCCTTATGATTGCTTTTCTCTAGCTTACTTTCTTTTAAGAATACAGTATATAATACACATACAAAATATATATTAATCTACTATTTATATTATTGGTAAGGCTTCCAGTTAAGAGTAGGCTATTAGTAGTTAACTTTTGGGGTAATCAAAAGTTAATACACAGATTTTTGACTGCCTGGGGGTCGGTGCCCCAACCTCTCACATTGTTTAAGGATCAACTGTAATTTTTCCTTATTTTAGATGAGATGTGGACAGCAGACTCTCTGTTTGTCCCACTGTGTAGTCAAGATGACACTAGAATGTTTATACCAGGCATCTCAATTGGGGAGGTCTTTGCAGGGATTTTAGCCCTTTAGATTTCTTGAAATTACAGGCAAAACTATATTTTTTTTCAGGATAGATTTCCTAGTTTCTATCAGATTCTTAAAGAGTTTCATGACCTATATAAAGAACTTCTTTCTCTCTCTCTCTTTTTAATGAAGAATTACTCTTTTGAATCTCATTGAAGAAACTCTTATTGGCCTCTGCCAGTCACTAGGTGGGGCTACAAAAATAAGTCTTCTTTTGTCTTCAGCATTTTGGCCTCGAGTTTGTGGAGGAAATGGACCCAGAAATGGCTAACTACAGAGCAGTGTGACAAGCAGTTCATAGAGTGCTGTGGAAACATCTGACTTCCATGAGGGCTCAGGAAAGACATCCTGGTGTTAAGGTAGTCTCCTGAGTAACCTTGAGACAAGACTTCTCTGAGGATGGGAGGAAAATTAAAGAGGAAAAAAAAGCCTTGAGAATAGTAGGAGAGAGTAGAAATCATAGGCTTATAGCATATAGCTTATCTTTTGGTTGTGGAGCATATGGTGGGTATGTCTGTTTCCCCAGGTCTAGAGCCAGATGTTGTGTCTCTTTATCTGCCTCTTTTATTGTGGCTGTTGTTCATTGGCTGAGGTTCTCAGCCAGTGGATTCCCCTGGAAAGCTGTCAGAAACTACAGTTCTCACTGAAGAGACATTAATGGTGGAAGATTGGAACAGAATTTAAAAACCATGCTTCACTATATACCTCAGTTTGTTTAGATTTTTCAACATTGTAAAACATAAACCCAAAACAGATTAAAATTAGATGCTTGTTCTTGTTTTGGTGGAGTTTTTGGTAATTTTGATAGACCTTATAAGGTTAATCAGCATTTTAACTGTTAATGGCTTTTATTTTTGAATGTTTATTGAGGTATAATTTACATATAATAAACTTAACCCTTTTCAGTGTTAAGTGTTATGAATTTTGGTAAATGCATAGTCATGTAACTACCATCAAAATAGAAAATTAGAACTTTTCCATCATCCCCAAAAAATCCTTTGAGCCACTTTAAAATATACTACTTCTTAAACCCTTGCAGGGTTCTGGTTCCCACTTTACCTCTTCTCTTAAACACACAATCTGAGCAAATATGTATCTTTCTAAAATACTATCTTTTGCTTCATTCATACTTCTCCCAAGGAAGAGATCAGCCTAGTTTCACCCTAGCTGGTCGTTCTCTTAGCCTTTATTCACCCACCCAGACCTATACCTTAATCTTCTATGAAGATTTTTATAACCTGTGGCACTTCCCCCTTCCCTTCTTCATTCTTCCAGGGCTGCTCCAGCAATGTGAATTACATAATTAAACTAACAGTATACTCTACACTGCTTTAATTACTGGCTATTTAGTACTGCAGAGTTTAAAGCTAGTATACAGCATAAACATGATGATGTTAAGAGGCTTCAGTTTTATTTTTTAGGGAATTGTGGTTATCAGTTATTTTGAAGCATTTTTTTGTCCACAGACTAACAGGAGGGTTGGCTTATAAGAAACATACAAGTTTGATTTTAGTAAAGAGCAGTCCCAGTCACCTAAGCAGGTTAGGTTGGATTTTGAACCTCTTATCTTTTCTATTAGAATTTCTTTCCAGTTCCCTGGGACATTTACCGTTGTCTTTTCTAATCCATGCTGAAGTGGAAAGTTCTTTGAAAACTACCACTTTAGCTGATAAGGATATGGGCCAAATGCACCACAAGGTTAGCTACTACTTTTATGACTTCAGCTGACTTCTAAAAGGATTATGGATATAGACCTGTTTGTAGTGTTTGAATTTTTCTTTTACTATCTACATATATTTTTTTCAAGTTTTTATTTAAATTCCAGTTAGTTAACATACAGCATAATATTAGTTGCAGGTAAGAATTTAGTAATTCATCACTTACATACAATACCCAGTGCTCATCATAACAAGTGCCCTCCTTAATACCCGTCACCCACTTAACCCCATTCCACTGCTCACCTCCCCTCCAGTAACCCTCAGTTTGTTCTTTATAGTTGAGGGTCTGTTTTCTGGTTTGCCTCTCTCTTTCTCTGCTACCCCCGCTCCCATGTTCATCTGTTTTGTTTCTTAAATTCTATATATGAATGAAATCATATGGTTATTTGTCTTTCTCTGACAGACTTATTTCACTTAGCATAATACTTCCTAGCTCCTGTTGCAAATGGCAAGATTTCATTCTTTTTGATGGCTGAGTAGTATTCCATTCTCTTTGATGGCTGAGGTGTGTGTGTGTGTGTGTGTGTATACACATACATACCACCACGTCTTTTTTTTCCATTCCTCAGTCAATGGGCATTTGGGCTCTTTCCATGACTTAGCTATTATTGATAATACTGCTATAAATATTGGGGTACATGTACTTTACTGATACTTCGAATCACTATTTTTGTATCCTTTAGGTAAATACCTAGTAATACAATTGCTAGGTCGCGGGGTAGTTCTATTTCAAACTTTTCGAGGAACCTCCATACTATTTTCCAGAGTAGCTGTAACAGTTTGCATTGCCACCAACAGTGTAAGAGAGTTCCCCTTTCTCTGCATCTCTGCATCCTCACCAACACCTGTTGTTTCCTGTGTTGTTAATTTTAGCCATTCTGACTGGTATGTGGTGATATTGTAGTTTTGATTTGTGTTTCCCCAATGGTGAGTGATGTTGACCATCTTTCCATGTGTCTTTTAGCCATCTGTATGTCTTCTTTGGAAAAATGTCTATTCAAATCTTCTGTAAAAAATAACCCCATTTTTTAACTGGGTTATTTGTTTTTTTGGGTGTTGAGTTTTATAAGTTCTTTATATATTTAGGATACTAACCCTTTATCAGATATGTCATTTGCAAATATGTTCTCCCATTCTGAAGGTTGCCTTTCACTGTGCAGATGCTTTTTATCTTGATGAAGTCCTAATGGTTCATTTTTGGTTTTGTTTCCCTTGCCGTTGGAGACATATCTAGCAAGAAGTTGCTACAGCTGATGTCAAAGAGGTTACTGCCTCTAGGATTTTGATGGATTCCTGTCTCACCTTTAGGTCTTTCATCCATTTTGAATTTATTTTTATGTATGGTTTAAGAAAATAGTCCAGTTTCATTCTTTTGCATGTTGTCCAATTTTCTCAACACCATTTGTTGAAGAGACTTTTTTCCATTGGATATTCTTTACTGCTTTGTCGAAGACTAGTTGACCATATAATTAGTGGGTTCATTCTTGGGTTTTCTATTCTGTTCTGTTGATCTATGTGTCTGTTTTTGTGCCAGTATCATACTGTCTTGATGACTGCAACTGTGTAATATAACTTGAACTCTGAAATTGTGATGCCTCCAGCTTTGCTTTTGTTTTTCAAGATCGCTTTATCTATTTCAGGTCTTTTGTGGTCCATACAAACTTCAGGATTATTTGTTACAGCTCTGTGAAAAATACTATTGATATTTTGATAGAGATTGCATTAAATGTGTAGGTTGCTTTGGGTAGTATGGACGTTTTAACAATATTTGGTCTTCAGTTCATGAGCATGGAATGTCTTTCCATTTCTTTGTGTCATCTTCAGTTTCTTTCATCAGTGTTTTACAATTTTCAGAGTACAGGATTTTTACCTCTTTGGTTAAGATTATTCCAAGGTTATCTTAAGATTTTTGGTGCGATTGTAAATGGGATCGATTCCTTGAATTCTCTTTCTGCTGCATCATTACTGGTATGTAGAAATGCAACAGATTTCTGTACATTGATTTTTGTATCTTGAGACTTTACTGAATTTGTGTATCAGTTCTAGCAATTTTTTGGTGGAGTTTTTTGGGTTTTCTATATAGAGTATCATGTCATCTGCAAATACTGAAAGTTTGACTTCTTCCTTGCTGATTTGGATGCCTTTTCTTTCTTTTGTTGTCTGATTGCTGAGGCTAGAACTTCCAGTACTATGTTGAACAACAGTGGTGAGAGTGGACATCCCTGTCTTGTTCCAGACCCTAGAGAAAAGCTCTCAATTTCCCCATTGAGGATGATATCAGCTGTGGGATTTTCATATATGGCTTTTATGATGTTGAGATATGATCTCTCCTATCCCTACTTTCTTGAGGAATTTTATCCTAAATGGATATTGTACTTTGTCAAATGCTTTTTCTGCATCTATTGAGAGCATTATATGGGTCTTATCATTTCTTTTATTAATGTGTATTATGTTGATTGATTGCAAATATTGAACTACCCTTGCATCCCACTTGATCGTGGTGAATGTTTCTTTTAATGTACTATTGGATTCGATTTGCTGGTATCTTGTTGAGAATTTTTGCATCCATGTTCATCAGGGATATTGGTCTGTAGTTCCCCTTTTTTAGCGGAGTCTTTGGTTTTGGAATTAGGGTAATACTGGCTTCATAGAATGAGTTTGGGAGTTTTCTTTCCATTTCTTTTTTTGAATAGTTTGAGAAGAATAGGTATGAACTCTTTAAATTTTTGGCAGAATTCCCCTGTGAAGCCCTCTGGCCCTGGACTTTTGTTTGTTAGAAGATTTTTGATTACTGATTGAATTTCTTTCCTGATTATCGGTCTGTTCAAGTTTTCTATTTTTTCCTGTTTTAGTTTTAGTAGTTTATCTGTTTCTAGGAATGTATTCATTTTTTCCAGATTGTACGATTTGTTGGTATATAATTTTTCATAGTATTCTCTTATAATTGTATTTCTTGTTGGTTGTTATTTCTTCTCTCTCATTTGTAATTTTCTTTATTTGGTTCCTTTCTCTTTTCTTTTTGAGAAGTCTGGCTCGGGATTTATCAATTTTATTCACTTTTCCCAAAGAATCAGCTCCTGGTTTCATTGATCTGTTCTTTTGTATTTTGTTGTTTTTTTTTTAGTTTCTATATTATTTATGTCTGCTCTAATCTTTCTTATTTCCTTCTTTCTGCTGGCTTGAGGCTTCACTTATTCTTTTTCTAGCTCCTTTTGGTGTAAGGGTTAGGTCGTTTATTTGAGATATTTCTTTTGAGATATTTCTTGCTACATATGTGCTTCTGAGGACTGCTTTTGTCGCATCCCAGAGATTTTGGACCACTGTATTTTCATTTTCATTTGTTTCCATGTATTTTTTTTTAATTTCTTCTTTAATTTCCTGGTTGACCCATTCATTCTTTAGTAGCATGTTGTTGAACCTCCATATATTTGTCGTCTTTCCAAATTTTTTCTTGTGGTTGACTTCTAAGTTCACAGCAGTGTGGTGAGAAAAGATGCATGGTATGATCTTAATCTTTTTGTACTGATTGAGGCCTGATTTGTGACCTAGTATGTGATCTGTTCAGAACAGTTTCCCATGTGCACTTGAAAAGAATGTGTATTCTGCTGCTTTAGGATGAAATGTTCTGAATGTATGTTAAGTTTATCCGGTCCAGTGTGTCATTCAAAGCCATTGTTTCCTTGTTGATTGTCTGCTTAGATGATCTTTCCATCGATGTAAGTTAGGTTTTAAAGTCCCCTACTACTATTGTATTGTTATCAATGAGCTTCTTTATATTATTGTTTTATATATTTGGGTGCGCCCTAGTTGGGGGATAAATATTTATAATTGTTGGATCTTCTTCCTGAATGGTCCCCTTTATTATGATATAGTGTCCTTCTTTGTCTCTTGTTACAGTGTTTGGTTTAAATCTGGTTTGTCTCATAGAGGTATCGTTACTCTGGCTTTCTTTTGATGTCCATTTGCATGATAAGTGTTTCTTTATCCCTTCACTTTCAATCTGCAGGTGTCTTTAGGTCTAAAATGAGTCTCCTGTAGGCAGCATATAGATGGGTCTTATTTCTTATCCATTCTGACACCCTGTGTCTTTTGGAGCTTTTACTCCATTTACATTCAGAGTGATTATTGATATGTATTTGTTGCCATTTTATTACTTGTTTTGTCATTCCTGGAGATTATTTTTCTGTTCCTTTCTAGTCTTAGTCACTTTTGGTCTTTCCTTCCCACTCAGAGTCCTCTTTAATATTTCTTGCAGGACTGGTTTAGTCGTCACGAACTCTTTTTGTTTTTGTTTGTCTAGGAAATTCTTTATCTTTCCTTCCATTCTGAACAATACCCTTGCTGGATAGAGTATTCTTGGCTGCTGATTTTTCCCATTCAGCACGTTGAATATTTCTGGCTTGCCAAGTTTCTGTGGAGAATTCTGTTACTAACCTCATGGGTCTTCCCTTGAGAGTTAGGGACTTCCTTTGTCTTGCTGTTTTTAGAAAATTTTTTATCACTGTATTTTGCAATTTAACTACAATATGTCTTGGTGTTGGCCTGCTTTTGTTAATTTTAATGGGAGTTCTTATACCTCCTGGATTTGGATATTTGTTTGCTTCCCTAAGTTAGGGAAGTTTTCAGCTATAATTTCCTCAAATAAACCTCATTTTCCTCCCCTGCCCCTCAGCATAAACCAACTTCAAAAAACAGCACAGCATCAACACTGGCTGCCTAACCTGCTTACACTAGTTTCTGTCCCCCTATGCTCTGCTGGGACTGCTTTTTTCAGGCAGGTGTGCCTAAGGACCAATGCAGCTGGCCCTTTCCCCAGAAGACCAGCACAAACCCCTGCACACACAACAACTACCAACCATAGAGTTCTGCAAAGCTTCAGTTCTAGTGGAAATAGCCTCAGGTCTCATTTAAGAAGCAGACCACAGCACACCTAGTTAAAACTTGCCACACTCTGGCCAGGGTCCAAACACTGTCCACTACAGGCCAGAAGAGCCTCTGCACACAACTGACCTGAGGGGTAGAGCAGCCAAAACACAGCAGCAGAGAGTACACAGCATACACCAGAGACACTTCCTGAAGCACCAGGCCCTGGACATTATATGACCTCTTCTTAATAAAGTCATTACTCACAGAAGCAGGAAACATAACAGGATTTCTAACACAGAGAAAAAGATACAGACCTAGACAAAATACCAAGATGGAGGAATTCATCCCAAAAGAAAGAACGAGAAAAGATCACAGCCAGAGATCTAATTGAAACAGATATGTGCAATATGCCTGATGCAGATTTTAAAGCAGCAATCATAAAGATACTCCTTGGGCTTGGGAAAAGCATGGAAGTTATCAGGGAAACCCTTACCACAGAGATAAAAGAGCTAAAAAAACAAACAGGCAGAAGTGAAAAATTCGATATCTGAGATTTAAAACTGACTGGATATAATAACTACAAGAATGGAAGAACCAGAGGAATGAATAAGTGATATAGAAGATAGAATTATGGAAAAATAGAACTGAACAAAGGAGTTAAAGAAGAACGATAAATCATGAGAGTAGACTTGGGAACTCAGTGATTTCATCAAATGTAGTAAAGTTTGTATCAGCGGAGTCCCAGAAGAAGAGAGAGAAAAGGGAGCAGAAGGCTCTCAGGGAAATCCTCCTGGAAGAGTGAATAATTGAATAAATTTCCCTAGTACATCACAGGTACTTTTCAGATTGCTGTTTTCACAGTGTCTGTCTCTGGGTTGCTTGCTGCCTGGAGCAATACAGTACACCATGGGCTCTATTGCAGCCAAACCTGCCAACTTTTAGAACTCTACTTTAGGGACCTGGTGTGGCAGGGACCTGCATTGATCTTCTGGGTGAGGGTCTTGCCATGCCATGGACCAGAGCACATTTGACCCAGAAGGGTAATTGTGCCAGAGGGCAGGAGTTTGGGATTTATGGCAAAACAGGCTAAACAGTCAGTGTCTGGCTTAGCCACCAGTGTCTGGCAAGCCACAGCACTTGTCTCTGTGCCTGTGCTGGGGGGGAGGGTAGTGAAATGGTGTCTGCAGGCTGCTTTGTCCCCAGAGAGTCAATGCCACCTCTCACAGATTGCACTTCAAGAAGAGGGAACAGTCTTCCCATCATGTATCCTTTGTGATCCTCAGATCGCAGTTTGCCCCAGGGTTGCTTGCCTCCCTTCTCTACAGGAGTAGGGCAGTGCCCTTAAGTTGCTGTCCCAGCCAAGGCCATGAATCTCCAAAACTCCACTCTTCAAGCCCCTGGTTGCAAAACACAAAAATCAGAAAATCAGCCCCTCTTTTTCCCAGGCAATGGCTTTGGGGAAGTGTTCTTCTTGTGCATTCCCCTGTGCATTCCACTCTCTTGCCTTTCTCTGCAACCAGGGCTCTCTCCCATTTGCAGCACCTGAGATCTGTTTCTTCCCCAAACAATGTCTCCATACGTCCTACCTTCCTTGATGTGGTCTTTTTCCCTCCTGCTAGTTGTGCAGTTTGTTCTACAGTCCTCAGGTCAATTTCTTGGGTACCCAGAATGAGTTGATAGTTATCTAGCTGTGTATGAGTGACAAGGCAAGCCTAAGGTCCTCCTACTACGCCACCCTCTTAGCTCCCCCTGTATATATTACTTTTGCCCTTTGCAGTTAAAAAAAAATACCCCAAAGTCTTGGAACTTACTAGAATTTCTATAAAAAATTGTAGATTACAGTAAGTTTTAGTTGGCACCTTCTCTTCATAATTACCTCCTACATCATGGGATCACTTGCTATCTGTAACTGCCCTGTTTTTTGTTTGTTTCTTGTTATTGTCATTTGAGTTTTCTGCTAATTCTTTTTTTTTTTTCTTTTAAAGATTTTATTTATTTGACAGAGACACAGCGAGAGAGGGAACACAAGCAGGGGGAGTGGGAGAGGGAGAAGCAGGCTTCCTGCTGAGCAGAGAGCCCGATGCGGGACTCGATCCCAGGACCCTGGAATTATGACCTGAGCCGAAGGCAGACGCTTAACGACTGAGCCACCCAGGCGCCCCTCTGCTAATTCTTTTATGGTCATCTCTTTAGTTTACTGGGCTTAAAATACACATCCATAATGAGAGTATTACTATTTTACATCTCTTCAGCATTTTGGAAGTTGCTACAGTTTTTAATGGGAGGTCAGTAGGTATGGGAATTTAAGAGGCAAAGTTAGCAAAACTAAAAAACAGTGCTATAAGTAAATACATAAGAATTGAATAAGTGAGAAGTGATTTATAATATGTGTTTTAAATAACTTTTTAATTTTAGATTAGTTTGATTTATAGAAAAGTTGCAAACAAACACTGTGTTTTTAACTAGAAACATTATATAGCTATCCAAGCTGGGTTTTGTTATCTATATGCTATTTTTAAACTTCCTGCTGAGTCAAAAGAAGCATAAAATAATTTCTGAAAGTGCTGAAGAAATTTTTATTCCAACCTTATAACAGAAAATAAATAAAAGATAGCTGAGAAGAAACATGGAAATGGCAGAGGGATACCTATGACTAGACTAAATATGGTAAATGGTGGAAGTAAACCATTAAAGATTTCTATTTATAGATTGATATGTTTAAGATAAATGTCTTCAGTGTACATAGTCCTAAAGCCTTCAGGAGATTGGAAAGTTTTCTGTTCTTTCAAAAGAGCGTGAAAGAAACCCAACCCAAAAGTTTTTGTTTTGTTTTTTATTTTTTTAAAGATTTAATTTATTTATTTGACAGAGAAAGAGAGAGCAGCAGAGGAAAAGGGAAAAGCAGACCCCCTGCTGAGCAGGGAGCCCAATGTGGGACTCTACCCTAGGACCCTGGGATCTTGACCTGAGCCAAAGGCAGACACTTAACTGACTGAGCCACCCAGGCGCACAAGTTTTTGTTTTTTAATGAATCGAAGCTTTAAGCATTTTTCATTTAAAAAAATTCATAAAAACCTATATATGCAAAGCTCTTTATGGCTAATATTTATCATCAGTTTGGGGTGCTTATATATCACATGTTGTACTGAATCCTTTATGTTTGTGATCTTATTTAATATTCACAATAGACCTGGAAGACAGGCCACTATTATGCTCATTTTACAAAAGAGGAAACAGAAGTTCAGAGTTAGTAACTTGCCTAAGAGGAAGAACCCTGATGTGAACGAGGTAGACCAACAGCCTGGTTCTTTGGTATCCTTTAGTTACAGTAATAGAGTTCTTCAGGAAATATAGAATCTCTAGAGCACAGAATTTGGTGTTCTTTATGTGCTTATCAATAATATACTAGTGATATTAAAATAATAATAGCCATAGAAATAATAATGGCAAACATTTATTCAGCACTAACGTGCTAACCATTGTTCTCAGCTCTCTACATGATCCTCACACAATTCTGGGAGCTCACTATTATCTTTGTTTCACAGTGGAAAACTCCGTGAGAGTAAGAGGGATTGAGTTGTCCACACAACTTAGCTAATGAGTGAGTGGCTGAACCAGAATTTAGGTCCAGATCTGTCCGAGCTCAGACTCTTAACCACTATGGTGTGTTATAAAACAATCAACGGTTGCCATCAATCAAAGACTTGAAAGTCTTTAAAGCATAGCTTTCCCATCATATTTCCATTCCGTGAGTAGAAGAACTGTTGAGTAGGCTCCACTCCTTCCCTTAGAGCTTAAAGTACCTTCACTTCTCTTTGAAGTTCTCCCAGCAACACATTTAACAAATACTTATTAAAGAGCTACTGTGTGGTAGGCATTGATCCAGGCACTGGGATACAAGTGAACAAGATAGAAAAGGACCTAACACTCATTGAACTTCATTCTAGTGGGAGAGAGAAAGTATAAATGCATACATAAGTGAGATAATTTAAAGATTAACTTCCTATTGCTGCTCTCCTGGCAGGCTTACCCTTAGCAGTCACATCTCCCTGGCTGAAGTCTTTGGTTTACCTGTAAACTACATGAGGCTATTAAAGTCTTTTATCCATTACTTTTATTATACAAACTTCTCAAACATGTGCTATTTTAATTATTGGAAGTAAAAAAATAAAGACAGTCACTTCTTTTAAAGAGCTTACAAGTTTGTACAGTGCTTCCCAACCTCTCCTGTAGAGTGATATAGATAGAAAATTAATGGGATAAATACAAGAGGTTGTTTCTCTGGAAGGGGGGCACTTTAGCTACCTCAGGTTCTGCCCAGCTGCCTTGAGAGCTAAGGGAATCAACAACGCAGGCATGCAGTAGCAAATTGGTTTGGAATTTTTTATTTAGTGGGGAGGTGTTGGCACAAAGATATGTTTATATAGTACAGTGGGATAATGGCCATGAGGGTAGTTCTGAAGACATTTCACTAACTGGCTTCCACCTGACCAACTAGAGAAATTAACTGATATTCTCCATTTTCTTTGAATACTTGGCTCTACTCTTTATTGTAAGTTCTTCTCTCATTAGTGGAATAGCTTGTTCACTAAAAGATAATTTGTTTATTCCCAAACTTGTTCATACTAGTTATATTTGTTCTAATGGCATAATGTAATTAATTTTTTTGTAAACTAATGAATTGGGCTTAAAATAGTTATTTATGAAAATTGAGTTGAATGCTTTGGGGAAAAAGCAATTGTTAAATTATGTGGGTGAGACAAATATGAAAGATTAAGAAAATTGCATAAATCTAGAATGATCTTTGCATGCAGACTGTTTTACAGATGAGTATGTTCTTGGTCCACTTTGAAGAACTGAAACTGGAAATCACAGATGGTATATTTTTGGTGTGGTTTACATAAGATTATATACCTCTGATCAGCAAATCCATACCATATCTAAGGAAAAGATCTTTGTGAATGAATGAACAAAAAGTTGATATAGTTTATGTATGTAAAACTTTTTCATGATTCTATGTTTAGACTTTTTTTTTTTTAAAAGATTTTATTTATTTATTTAACAGAGAGAGAGATCACAAGTAGGCAGAGAGGCAGGCAGAGAGAGAGGGGGAAGCAGGCTCCCTGCTGAGCAGACAGCCCGATGCGGGGCTCGATCCCAGGACCCTGGGATCATGACCTGAGCCAAAGGCAGAGGCTTTAACCCACTGAGCCACCCAGGCACCCCTAGACTTATTTTTTAAATTAAAAAAGTTTTTAAACCTCTCCAGAATGTTTTGAATAAATGGGTTTCTGGTATTTGTACCAAGTGTAAAAGGAAAAGGAGCAGCTAGGGAGTTGGGAAGTTAGGGATGAAGAGATGATGTTAGAACTGAGGCTTGAAGTATAAGTAAGTGTTTGCCCAAAAATCAGGTGGACATTTCAGGTTTAAAAGAACAAGGCGTGCAAAAGCCCAAAGGCACAAGAGAGTGGAAAGTGCTCTATGAACTACAGTTTTTATAGTACTGCTGGAGAGTAAGAATAGAAATGAGTGAGAGGTGTAGGTAGACAAGGTATACTTACCTTGTATGCAGATCAGGTCTGCATTTCAGTGTCAGGAGGGGTCAATTTGGCTGAGCTAAGATGATGGAAAATACAGGAGATGGGAGGTCCTTAGCCTTTATAGCAGGCAGTTGGAATCTATTTTTAGGAGGCAGGTAAGGGTGGCTGTTCTTTAAGTTCTTTTATTCTAAACTCCAAATTACGTAGGAAATTCAAACTACTTAAAGTTCTTGGTCACCATTACGAAAATGTCTACTTTTAATTTTTGCTATTTTGTTTTTGTTTTAGCTACTTTTATTAGAGCTAACTGATCTTCTTGCAGTTTAGTTTCTGTATGTTGGCGATGTGTACTGAGCAAGCTTTCATAGTTTAAAATATCTAATCTCATGATCTTGGGCTATAGTATTCTCAATTATATGCTTAGTCAACAGGTATCTGAGCAGTTACCTCATGCTCAGTGTCAATCGCTAATATATTCCACCATTACAAAACCAACTACATGTGTATAGTGGATTTATTCTCTTTCAGTGTATTAACACTTTTCCTCCCAGTTTAGCAGGAATGACAGTGAAGTCAAGAACACACACGCCAGGTTTTAAATCCCACTTTCATTACTTTGTAGCCACATAACATTGGACAGGTTATTTAACTGTGTTAAGCCTCAATTTCCTTACTCAAATAAAGTAGACATAATAAAAGCAGGATTTTAGTAAGGGTTATTGAAAATGCAAGGATTTTTTTTTTTACTATTTATTTATTTACATATTTACTATATGTCAGGCACTCTGATAAAGACTCAGTAAATGTTTGTTATTGTACATTCAACAGATAATTATTAAGTACCTTGTAGATATCAGGTGCTATCCTGGGTACAGTAAAAACAACAGAATTAAGATTACAGACAGAATTCCTTTTTAAAATTCTATAACTTTCTTCTTTAACCTTTAGGATTGCAGGAGGTCTATACTCTGTCAGGCCAGTGAGAATAAGCAACATAATGTCTTCCATAATGAAGATGATTAGCTGTACCCTTCTGTTTGAGTTTTATTGAAGATCCACTTAGTGAAAGCCCTAGGGTACATGTAGAATTGTATTTAACCAGAAACTCCATCCATGTTTATAGACTTTTTATCTGCTAAACTCAAGATATATGTGAGGGGTTGGCCTCATCTCAGAGGACTATCATAGCTATTAAAGCAATCGGGTGCCCATTCTCATACTGTATGGAACTGTAGGTACCTAAAGGGGTGTGTATGTGTTCATTGCAGGGTGTAAAGTTCACTGAGCTGGGGAAACTTTGCAGAATGTTGCTGGCACTGGATTGTCCAAGCTTAACTGAAATAGTAGGAAGGATGGCTGATGACAATTAGGATTTGTTCTTTGATCATCTGTCATTGAGCAAGGCTTTTTCCACTTTGGAAATCAGGTGTTTTTTCTTAGTTTTTTTGATGGTGGGAAATAATGACCCAAACTCATCACTTGAAGGAAATATATTAGTAGGAACAGTTGACAGGAGTCTGAGGGTTGGGAATTTGTACAGTTGTATCCGTTTGTGTTATTTCTGGAGATTCTCCTATAGTTGGATGTGTAGGTTGATGCTAATTTTCTCTAGTATAAAAATCCTAGAGGAGTTAAGATGGTGGAGGAGTGAGGAACCCTAATTTTGTCTGATTCCTGGAATTCAGCTAGATAGTTATCAAATCATTCCGAACACCTGCAAAATCAACTGGAGATCTGAGAAAAGAATTGCTGCAACACTACAAATAGAAAAGTGACCATTTTTTGCAAGGTTAGGAGGTGCAGAGATGTGAATCTGAGGCGATATATTGGAAGATAAACCACAGAGGAGGGAGCCTCCATAACCCAGGTACCAGAAAGTGTTATAAGCAGCAGATTGAAAAATTGGAACTTTTAGAAGTCTGCCTGAAAGGTGCTCGGGAAGCAGGGCGGAATCCCAAGTGGGACAGCATGGTCTCAAGAACCCCTGGGTCACAAAAAGGAAGGAAGTATCTGAGTGTGGCAGAGTTCCCAGGCATTGGAGCAGGGAAGGCAATTGAAAACAGCAAGTCTAGGCATTGGCTTTCTGCTCGGTGTTGCCATAAACCTCAAACCACTGCATGGTCAGCCAACCACTCTCTGAGCAGGGGCCCAGCAAGCAACAGAACCATGGCAAACCCCCACCTCTCCTGGGAGGAGTGGCATGGCTGAGCACCACAGGAGTCTATATAAAGTTTGGAGATTCAAAATGGGGTCCCCTGCCTGAGATAAAAAAATGCTCAGTCACAGGCTAGGTGAACACAGAGTTCATTCAGAAACCAGGGAGACAAGAGCAATTGATTTTTCTATGAGGGTGCACTGAAGAGTTGGGGATGCAACCTTTCAGTTCTGGGGCTAGAGATCAGGGTGCTGCCATTTTCATCCCCCAAATTGGTGCCGAAAGCCTTCAGAGAAACAAAGCCACATGGAGCAATCCAGAGCTGCTTATACTGAGCCCTGCTCCCTGGCAAGGGCAGTGCAAAACACCTGAGAATCAGCGCAACAGGCCCCTCCCTGAAAAGACCAGCAGGAACATCTGGCTAATACCACGTTTACCTATCATAATGAACTGTAAAACTCCAGCTCTTGGGGAAAACAGTATATAGCATTCATGGCTTTTTCTTCTCATTCACTGAACTTTCATTTTTAAATTATTTTCCTTTTCAGCTATTATTTTATCAATTCTTTTTTTAATTTTTGTTTTTACATTTATATTTTATATATAAATTTTCATTTTTGGCTTCCTTTCATTGTATTCAACTTTATTTTTGTGTATAAAGTTTAAGGTTTTTTTTGCTTTCCTGTTTTGGAATCTACTTTTTTTTAACAAACAGACCAAAATACACCCTGGATCTCGTTTATCATTCTGTTCTCTTCACCTTCTCTTTGATTTTATTCTCTCTCTTTTCTTGGGGGAGGAGGGGGTTTCTCTTTTCTTCTGATTTGTTTAGTGTATATATTTCTGGTGTCATTGTTGGTATTTTTGTATTTTCTCTCTTTCATCTATTTTTTTCTGGACATAATGACAAGACAGAAGAACTCACACTAAAAGAGAGAAGAGGAGGCAGAGATTTAACCAACATGGCTATAAGTAAGATATCGGAATTAGAATTCAAAACAATTATAAAAATACTAGCTGGGCTTGAAAACATTGGAAACACTAGAGAATCCCTTACTGGAGAAATAAAAGAACTAAAATATAATCAGGTTGAAATTAAAAAGGCTATTACTCAGATGCAATAAAAAGTGGAGGCTCTAACTGCTAGGATAAATGAGGCAGAAGAGAGAGTCAATTATATAGAAGACAAAATGACGGAGAATAAAGGTGAGAAAAAGAAAGATAAACACTACTGGATCATGAAGGGAGAATTTGAGAGATCAATAATACAGTATCAAAGCAAAACAATATTAGAAAAATTGGGGTCCCAGAGGAAGAGGAAAGAGAGAGAAGGGTAGAAGATGTAAGAACTTCCCTGATCTGGGGAATGAAACAGGCAGTCAAGTCCAGGAGGCACAGTGAACCCCCTCAACATCAATAAAAATGGGTCAACACTTTGACATAGTGAATATGAATATGAATAGTGAAGCCTTCAAATTTCAGAGATAAAGAGAAAATCCTGAAAGCAGCTCAGGACAAGAAGTTCTTAACCTACAAGGGTAGAAACATAAGGCTGGCAGGAGACCTATCCACAGAGGCCAGAAAGAACTGGCACGATATATTCAGGATGCTAGATGAGGAAAAATATACAGCCAAGAATACTTTATCCATCAAGGCTGTCATTTAGAATAGAAGGAGAAATAAAGAGCTCCCAGGACAAACAAACTAAAAGAATTTGTGATCACTAAACCAGCCCTGCAGGAAATATTAAAGGGGATCCACTGAGTGAAGAGTGAGCCCAAAAGTAACAAAGACCAGAAAGGAACAGAGACCCTAACAGAAACAGTGACTTTACAGGTGATACAATGGCACTAAATTAATATATTTCAATAATTACTCTGAATGTAAATGGGCTAAATGCTCCAATCAAAAGACACAGAGTATCAGGTTGGATAAAAAAACAAAGCCCATTGATATGCTGTCTAGAAGAGATTCATTTTAGACCCAAAGACACCTCCAGATTGGAAGTGAGGGGATATTATGCTAATGGACATCAAAAGAAAGCTGGGGTAGCAATCCTTGTATCAGACAAATTAGATTTTAAACTGGAGACTGTATTAAGAGATGAAGAGGAACATGATGTCATAATTAAAGTGTCTATCCAACAAAAAGAAACAACAATTGTAAATATTTATACTCTAATGTGGGAACGGCAATTATATAAACCAATTAATAATAAAATTTAAAAAAACACATTGATAATAATACAATAATAGTAGGGGACTTTAACACACCACTCACTGTAATGGACAGATCATCCAAGCAGATCAACAAAGAAACAAGGGCTTTGAATGAGATTGGACCAGATGGACTTCAAAGGTATATTCAGAGCATCCCATCCTAAAGCAACAGTATACACATTCTTCTCTAGTGCACATGGAATATTCTCCAGAATAGATCACATACTGGATCACAAATCAGGTCTCAACTGGTACCAAAAGACTGGGATCATTCCCTGTATATTTTCAGACCACAATGCTTTGAAACTTGAACTCCCATCACAAGAGAAAATTTGGAAAGAACTCAAATACATGGAGGTTAAAGAGCGTCCTACTAAAGAATGAATGGATCAACCAGGAAATTAAAGAAGAATGAAAAAAATTCATGGAAACAAATGAAAATGAAAACACAACTGTTCAGAACCTTTGGGATGCAGCAAAGGTGGTCCTAAGAGGGAAGTACATAGCAATACAAACCTTTCTCAAGAAACAAGAAAAGTCTCAAATACACAACCTAATCTTATACCTAAAGGAGCTGGAGAAAGAACATCAAATAAAGCCTAAATCCAACAGGAGAGGAAAAATAATAAAGATTAAAGCAGAAATCAGTGAAATAGAAACCAAAAGAACAGTAGAACAAATCAACAAAACTAGGAGCTGGTTCTTTGAAAGAATTTATAAGATCGATAAACCCCTACCCAGACTTATCAAAAAGAAAAGAGAAAGAACCCAAATAAAATCATGAATGAAAGAGAGATCACAGCCAATACCAAAAAAAATACAAACAATTATAAGAATATATTATGAGCAACTATATGCCAACAAATTAGGCAATCTGGAAGAAATGGATGCCTTCCTAGAAACATATGAACTACCAACACTGGAACAGGAAGAAATAGAAAACCTGAACAGACTCAAAACCAGCAAAGAAATTCAATTAGTAATCAAAAATCTCCCAAGAAACAAGAGTCCAGGAACAGACGGCCTCCCAGCAGAATTCTACCAAACATTTAAAGAAGAATTAATACCTATTCTTTTGAAGCTATTTCAAAAAATAGAAATAGAAGGAAAACTTCCAAACTCTATGAGGCCAGCATTACCTTGATCACCATCACCAGGCAAATGCCACACTAAAAAGGAGAGTTATTGTCCAGTATTGCTGATGAACATGGATGCAAAATTCCCACCAAGATACTAGCCAGTGGGATCCAACAGTACATTAAAAGGATTATTCACCACGACCAAGTGGAATTTATTCCTGGGATTCAAGGGTGGTTCAACATCTGCAAATCAATGTGATACACTTCATTAATAAAAGAAAGCACAGGAATCATATGATCTTCTCAATAAATGTGGAAAAAGCATTTGACAAAATACATCATCCTGTCTTGATTAAAACTCTCTACCGTGTAGGGATAGAGGGAACATACCTCAGTATCGTAAAAGCCATATATGAAAAACCCATAGCAAATATCGCTTTTCCCCCTATGTTCAGGAACATGACCAGGATGTCTACTACCACCACTGTTGTTCAACATAGTCCTAGAAGTCCTAGCCTCAGCACTCAGACAACAAAAAGAAATAAAAGACTTCCAAATCAGCAAAGAAGTCAAACTCTCGCTTTTCACAGATGACGTGACACTCTATGTGGAAAACCTGACAGATCTACTCCTAAAATTGCTAGAACACATATAGGAATTCAGCAAAGTGTCAGGATATAAAAATCAATGCACAGAAATCAGTTGCATTTCTCTACCCTAACGATGAGACAGAAGAAAGAGAAATCAAGGAATCGATCCCATTTACAATTATACCAAAACCCATAAGATATCTAGGAATAAACCTAACCAAAGAGGTAAAGGATCTGTACTCTGAAAACTATAGAGACACTTACGAAAGAAATTGAGGAATACACAAATGGAAAAACATTCCATGCCCATGGATTGGAAGAACAAATATCGTTCAAATGTCTGTTTTACCCAGAGCAATCTACACATTCAGTGTAATCCCTATCAAAATACCATCAACTTTTTTCACAGAGCTGGAACAAATAATCCTAAAATTTGTATGGAACCAGAAAAGACCCCAAATAGCCAAAGAAAAGTTGAAAAAGAAAACCAAAGCTAGTAGCATCACAATTCTGGACTTCAAGCTATATTACAAAGCTGTAATCATCAAGACAGTAGGTACTGGCACAAAAACAGACGCATAGATCAAAGGAACAGAATAGAGAACCCAGAAATGGACCCTCAAGTCTATGGTCAGCTAATCTTCGAATCAGGAAAGAATATCCAATGGAAAAAAAGACAGTCTCTTCAGCAAATGATGTTGGGAAAATCGGACAGTCACATGTAAAAGAATGAAACTGGACCATTCTCTTACACCATACACAAAAATAAATTAAAAATGAAAGACCTAAATGTGAGACAGGAATCCATCAAAATCCTAGAGGAGAACATAAGTGATAATCTCTTTGACCTCCGCCACAGCAACTTCTTGCTAGACACCTCTCCAATGGCAAGGGAAACAAAACCAAAAATGAACTATTGGGACTTTATCAAGATAAAAATCTTTTGCACAGCAAAGGAAATAGTCGGCAAAACCAAAAAGCAACCTTCAGAATGGGAGAAGGTATTTGCAACTGTCTTATCAGATAAAGGGCTAGTATCCAAGATCTATAAAGAACTTGTTTCAAACTCAACACTGAATAAACAAATAATCCAGTTAAGAAATGGACAGAAGACGTGAATAGACATTTCTTCAAGGAAGACATACAAATGACCAACAGACCCATGCAAAAATGCTTAACCTCACTTGATATCAGGAAAATACGAATCAAGACCACAATGGGATACCACCTCAGACTGGTCACAATGGCTAAAATTAATAAGTCAGGAAATGACAGATGTTGGTGAGGATTCTGAGAAAGGGGAACCCTCTTAAACTGCTGGTGGAAATGCAAGCTGGTACAGCCACTCTGGAAAACAGTATGGAGGTTCCTCAAAAATAGAGCTCCCCTAAGATTCAGGAATTGGCACTACTAGGTATCTACCCAAAGGATAAAAACATAGTGATCTGAAGGGGCACATGCATCCCAATGTTTATAGCAGCAATGTCCACAATAGCCAAATGATGGAAAGAGCCCAGATGTCCACCTACAGATGAATGGATAAAGAAGATGTGGGTGTGTGTGTACATGTGCACACGCACACAATGGAATATTACTCAGCCATCAAAAAAATGAAATATTACATTTGCAAGTATCGGATGGAACTAGAGGGTATTATGCTAAGCAAAATAAGTCAATCAGAGAAAGACAGTTATCCTATGATTTCACTCATATGTGGAATTTGAGAAACAAAACAGAGGGGTATAGGGGAAGGGAGGGAAAAAATAAGAAATCAGAGAGGGAGACAAACCATAAGAGGTTCTTAACTCTAGGAAACAAACAGGGTCGCTGGAGAGGAGGAAGTGCGTGGAAGGGTAACTGGGTGATGGACATTAAGGAGGGTATGTGATATAATGAGCACTGGGTGTTATATGCAACTGATGAATCACTGAACTCTACCTCTGAAACTAATAATACACTATGTGTTAATTAATTGAATTTAAATTTAAAATTCCTGTGATGAATATATCTATACATACATCTTCTTTGCATCTCTGAATTATTTGGAAGAATAACAAGAGGATATGAACTTTCAAAAGTTTCTTGTTACATATTTCAGATTGCTTTCCAGAAAGAGTATACCGGTTTGCTCCCATTCGTATTAATTTATTGGTTCCACAGCAATTTTTTGAGTGTTAGCTGTATATTAGAAGACCATACTGACAAAGCCCTAACCTCATCTAGTTTCTAGTTTACAATCTAGTGGAGGAGTGGACCATAAAGGATATATAATGTAATTTCCAATAGTGATAAGTGACATGAAGGAAAGATGGGAAAGGGTACAGAGAATAAACAGTAGAAGTACTATTTTAGATAGGGCAGGCAGAGGCGGGAAAGGCCTCTGAATAAATATTGAGTAAAAATCTGCATCCATTTTACTGTCAGTTTCACTACAGGTATTAAAACATTGAATATTATTGCTGTAAAAAATATTTGCTGGTGAAGATGAAAATATCTTTAAATTTTTATTTATTTGATTATTAGGTTGAATTTTTCTATTGGCTATTTGTATTGTTGCTTGAAATATTTAATATAGAACTATCATTTGTAGTAATTGCTATGATTCTTACCTTTATGTAACAAAAACACATGGTATTTAAGTTTGGGCAACGTGAGACTTAGGGTGAAAGTAAGTGACTTGTATGATTCTGGCTCGTTGTAAGAGTTCTTGCTGAGATTTTTACTAAGACTGACATTAGTAACTGAGGTTGCAGATTGTATTGAAGGATACTAAGCATGAGTTATTGGATTGGTGCTGATGAGAGTAATTGTTTAGAGAACAGTGCTGGTGGCAAGATATCTGACTTATTCTTTGAAAGGACCTGTTTTGCTTACCCCTGTTAAAATTTTTTGTCTTTGGACATGAGGATTCAGTGTATGAATAGGACAACTGATTCCCTCTACCACTGGAAAAGTTGTCCTCATGTCTTCCTGTCCACAGTTTTAGGTAATATTTACTTTAGAATAATTAAAAATAATTTTTAAAAACCTCAAAGATGTAGGAGCTAATATTATTAATAGCTAGCAAAATTAAAATATGTCCTTGATTTGATAGTTTTCCTTATGTTTTTATAATTTATAAGCAGAAGAAGACAAACAAACTTTCTTAGGAAATATCCATTTCCAGGCTCAGTTTATAATATTTATTATGTGATTGTTCATTCTATTTGCTTATTTATCATAGAGGGATTGTTTTATAATTACTAAATATGGCCTATAAACATTTTTTATGCAAAGTCTTAGATTTAGGTTTTCTTTATGAAGCATATATAATGTATGCTGATCCAGTACTTTTTTCTTGAATCAAAATAATAGGTGTTTGTAATCTGGTTTCTAATTAGTGGTGAAACCACTTTTGTTTTAAACTTAGCATTTGAGTAGAAAACAATTCCAGAGAACAGATTTCATTTAATTTATTAATGTTAATTTCTATTTGCTCCATTCATTTACTCACTTATATACTCAAATATGTGAGTGCCACCAATAAGCTTGACAGTTAAAGTGACAGATAGGGTGGGGGAGCACATGGCAGTTCCTGTCCTCATGGAGTTTACAGTCATGGACACATATGGAGGACTAAATGGACAGTTTGGAGACAGTATACTAATTGCTATAATAGAAGCTGGTAGTACTTGAAGCTAGAAGTAGGGGTGCACAAGATCCACTCCTGGGGGTATGAGGGTCATAAAAGGCTTCTAAAGGAAGTGGTATTTTTGCTGTCTGGTCCTTAGACACCTCGATGTGTCTATGACATCCACATAAAACACTTAAAAAAATTTCTAATGCTTTAGTTATAAAATACACATAAAATGTACCATTTATCTTGATCATTTTTAAAATTTTTTTATCTTGATGATTTCTAAGTGTATGCTTCTAAGTGTAGTGTTAAGTATATTCACATGATTGTGCAACCAATCTCCACAACTTTTTCATCTTGTAAAACTGAAATTCTATACCCATTAAACAGTAACACCCATTCTCTCCTTCCCCCAGCTCACGGCAACCACCATTTTGTTTTCTGTCTCTATAAATTTAACTACTCTAACTACTTCACGTAAGTGGTAAAAAACTTTTTTAATCTTAGGTTTTCTTTCTTTTCTTTTGAAAATTGCCTGAGTTCTGCTACCAATGACGTATCCTTCTTTTGCTTTGCCGGACAAATAGGAGATACAGAAACCTGGGAGATTGTTATAGGGTAGTGATCTTGCCAGTGGAAATACAAAGCCAGCATAGCCTAAAGGAGATCCTACCTCTCTGGCTATCCTGAGAAGTTGTCAGGCAGTATGGAGCCATTTGAGGAGAAGCAAAGTTTAAAAAAGGAGAAATATTATTAAAACTTGGATTTTTTTCACCTCAGAAGATTGTCTGAAACCAGGGTTTGGCAGACCCTTTCTGTAAAGGACCAGATAGTACATATCTTAGACTTTGTTGGCTCTGCATTCTCTGTCATGATTACTCAGCTTAGCCACAGTAGCATGAAAGCAGCCATAGATTTGTAAACTAATGAGAGCGGCTGTGTTCCAGTAATAATTTATGAGAACAGGTGGCAGACCTGACTGTCCCAAAGGCTATCGTTTTTGACCCCTGTCTTAAACTATTCTTAAATTGCACATGACTGGAGGGAGACTTTGGGTGAGACCCATAGCTGGGAGATCATTAAGCTGGTTTGTGATTTGAAGCAGAAAGAGAAATTCAATACCATATTTTGTCGAATTTGTGCCATTGGGTGCAAGTTGCACCCTCTGTGTACCACTAAGAAAGAAAAATAGTGCAACCAATTGATTGTAAGATCCCACTGAATATACACTGCATCCTCATCTCAGAAATGTTAAAACGTGGGATGGGAGTAGAGAGTGTCTGAATCAATGGTGCAGTGATAATGCCAGTCAACATGTGTGCTCTTACTGTAGGCCATACACTTTGCTTGGCATTTGATCTGCATTATCTCATTTTCCCTCATAACAAATCAATGAAGTAGATGAAAAAGGCTTAGAGCAGCTAAATTACTTGCCATAATAAACAGTGGAATCTAAGATTCAGACCCAAGTGGCCTGGCATTAGAGCCTGTGCTCTCGGCCCCATTCAGTTCTGCAGCAGTCTTTGTCACATGGTACCATTCACGCTGGAATGACCGCAGTTTATTACAGTGGTTGAATCAGGTCATGGAGGAAACTGCAGCTACATCATGTCCTTGCAATTTCAGACATTTCTCAGGGCAGCCAACTACTGGTTTTCATCCATTATGTGCCTGCTGGTGCCCTGAGAGAAGAATTACTGTGAATCCCTTCTGAAAATGTTTCTAAAATGATAAAGTTTCCAAGAAGCCAGGCAAAACTTGTGTTGGAAGAGAAGTGTCTTGGTGCTCTGTGTACAGATAATATCTGTGATGCCAACCAGCACTTCTGGTCCTGCTGCTGCAGAGGAGGGTGAGTGCCACATACCACTGTGACTCCTCTTCTGCATCTCTGAGCTTTGCATTGAAGATGGCGTGATCCTACAGGAGTGATGCAGTCTTCACCAAAGATGACCTTACTGACTCTTGAAGACAAAGGAAATATTATGAGCCACGGAGTTCTCAGAGTCTTGGGGAATTCAGATGTTTCCATTCAGCTTACAGTGCAAGCTGTGAGAACTTGCATACGAGAGAGTTGAGGTTTTCAGTACTTGTGATCATAAAAAAGAAAAGTCAAAATAGAATGGCAGTTAAAGATGGATGCATGTAACCTTCTCAAACTGTATCACAGTGTCAGCTTCTTACTCAAGCCAAACAGAAGGCTTCTCATTGAAATTCAGTGGGGAGAGTTAAAGTTTATTTTTTGCTTTATTTGCATAGTAACTTTCATTGGGAAATACAGCATCTCCTATAAAGATTATTTTTATATTCAGTGAATGAAATTACATAGGAGTGAGGTAAATTATATGCAACAAGTTTTGGTTTTTTGGGGTGGGGGTGATATTTGCACTTTTCTGAAAGAGAGTCCCTGCCTGGTAGCTCATAAACCCTGAGAATTGCTGGTCTGAACTGAGATGTGGGGGATAAAGGAAAGACAATTGGTCAAATGAAGTTGCATGATGGGGAGAAATACAGGGGCCTACATGTAATAGATACGGGATGTTAAAGAGCCCACTGCTGTATGTTCCTGGAGCACAGCGTGTCAGGGAGAATAGGAGAGGAGAAAGTGCAAGGCATGAAGGGCCAAATCATCAAGCACCTTGTAAAGCATGTCTTCTAGTTGGGATTAGAGCCAGATAGATTTAATAGTGAAACTCAGAATAACAAATCTAGAGAGAGGCAATCCAGAGCTAGTATGGCAGCATGATGGTTGGTCGTCAGGAACTTGGGCTTCTCTGTCTTGCCACTCTTGCCATCTGTAGCATATCTCCTCATGATCCCAGATGGCTGCTTGAATGAACTCTAGTCAGCATGTCTGCATTCTGGACAGCAGGAAGGAGGAAGAAGGGTATGCCCCTGCACTTTCAGAGACTTCCTGGAAATCTTTCACTTCCACTTCATCACAACTTGGGCACAAATAATTGCAAGGGAGACTGGAAAATGTAATCTTTTATTTGGGATGGTGGTGTGCCCAGCTGAAAATCAGGGTTCTTAAGTAGAAGGGAAAAAATGATGTTGGGGTAAGCAGTTAATAATCTCTGCCATGCCATGTCAGTGCTTTATTTTGTGAATGATGTAATAAGGAGAGAAACATGTTCAAATGTTCTTTTCTAAAAGATTGCCACCTACAAGATGAAAATGGATTGAGGGGAAGTGAGGAGATCCTAGAGGCAACCATTGCAATAACACAGATGAGCAGTGAGCAGATGCTGACTGGAAGCAGGGACAGTTTCATGAGACTCACAGGTCTTGGTCATTGATCAGATGTGAAGAGTCTCCTGGCTTAGCAGCTGGGTTTGTCTTGGTGTCATAGAGATAGGAGTGAATGAATGAAGCCATGGGATTGGAGCAGATTGCCTTGGAAGAGGAGGTCTAAAAGGAACAGGCAGAAAGAGAAATAGAATGTGGTGTTTCAGAAGTCAAGGAGAAGAGAGCATGTCAAGAGAGAACGAGTGGTCAATTACATCAACTATAGCTGAGCACACAAGAGAAGAATTGATGTCACCGAAAGGATTTCACAGTTAAGAGGATGTGGATGACCTTGTTAGGAGCAGTTCCCTGAGCCTTAGAGAAGACCAGATTACAGTGGGTGAGTGAGGGACGGGAGGTCAGGAAGCAGTGAGTGCAGCAACTTTTTCAGGAAGCCCTGCCTCTAAGAGAGGGAGAAAAAGGGATGTGGGTGTAGAAAAGGATGAACGAGTCATGCACTGTTGTTTTCTTTATTGGTTTTTAGATGACAAAGGTTGAATATGTTCATGTCAATAGAAGGGAATAGAGAGGAGAGACTGCCAGAGAGACTGGATCATTGGTGACATAGATTCCTGACATGGGGACTGGCAGAGAGCTTGCCTACCAGGTCAGTCTCCTGTAACTGGAAGGAAGGAGGGGGAAAGAAACAGATGGAGATGCAAGAAGGTTCTGAGCATCTGGTGGCAGAAAGTTGAGGGCATTTCCATATATGATGGTTTTTATTTGCCCTATGAAATAGGGTTCGAGCTCATTTTGGTGGCTGA
The DNA here is from genome assembly GCA_028534135.1 of Potos flavus. Lineage (NCBI taxonomy): Eukaryota > Metazoa > Chordata > Mammalia > Carnivora > Procyonidae > Potos > Potos flavus. Next base: position 50,765,631 of record CM052885.1, on the reverse strand, counting down.
GGGGCTGTTGGTGAGTTTGTTGGTGGACCATGTGATAATGTACATGATTCGCCAGTTTTTCTTTAGTGAAAAAAAAAAATCTGTGGTTTAGGTGTGTCATTAATGTGTAGGAGCTTTCGGATGACCCAGATTTTAGTCATTATCTTTAGAAATGTAAAATGAAGAGATGATATGTGAAAATGCCTGGCATTGAACTTAGCACATAGACACGGTGCAGTAAGGGTTTTGTGAATAAGCTTATTATGTTCTTAGAATTATTTCCTGTACATATGGAGCATCATTCCAAACTTGTTTTACTATTTATGTGGTTCATTTTCTTTCAGGCAAACTTGCTTTTGTTGAAAAAAAAAGATCTTTCAGAGTGCAATAATCATATCCTTGTGAACCATAACAGGGCAGGTACTGTTAGCTTGTTTTGGGTATTTGGCACTGCCTCCAGGAATAGCACAAATATGCTACCAAGAACTGGGTTATACTCCTGCTAATGGGAACAGTGTGTCCATGACTGTGTGATGAATTCAGCTTTTCTTCTAACTGGAAACTAAGTTGTGAACAGACTTGGCAAGGTACAGATCATGGTAGACTGTTTTTAAAAGATCTTCTTAAAAATCTTTCAGTTTCTGCAGAAAAACTAGATTGCCATCCTACAGGGAAGAATCTTAAGTCACGTTCATTAGTACATTGCCAACTACTTTCTTTTGTTCACTGCCCAGAGGAAGTCAGTATTTGACCAATTCTTTTCTCCCAGGAGGAAAGAGTGCTAGTGGCCTAGCCTTCTGTGTGCATCTTGTAGGGAGCCTCACGGGATTTGCTCCACTTCACCTGTCATGGTTGCCCTACTGTGTATTTAGTTGCAGTAGAGGTCTTCTTACAACACTGAATTCTCTTCGTGTCTGGCAGAAACAGGGTGACCAGTATTGAAAGCGTAACGATTGCTCTAGTGATTGACTGAAGTGATTGAGTCAGAGTAACATCGAGGCTGTGTCCGGCAGTGTGTGGTACTCCCTGTCGTCTCCGAACACCACCCATCTTAGCATGAGTAGATGTCTTTGTGCATTCTCCTGGGGCAGCTGAGGAGAGTGAGGGGCCGGTCTAAAAATGGCTCTGTGACTTAGGTGTGTCTGGTGTAACCTCAGCTGTTGCCAAGCAACTTTCTAACACAGATCCCCTTGGTTTGTGGAACTAAACTGAACTCTGTGGGATTGCTTGGTGAGGTCCCTGGTGAGGGTGTGGACAGACAGCACCACCAACAGAAAGAACTTGTGTTTATGTGATGGAAAGCAGTGCTTACCACCTAATTTAACCTGTAAGAAACTTTAGAGAGTGTCCTGGCTTCCTGAAATTGAACGATTGTACCTTTCTTTGCACATGTGTGTGTCTGTGTCTGTTTCTGTGAGGGTGGGGTGGATATAAGTCATGAAACATAAGTGAAAAAAGCCCAATGAAGGCCTCCAGCAGTAACACAACCTGACCATTCTGGACCTCTCTCCCCTTGTCACAACTGTTACTTTGCACCTTGTGACTCTTCTTCCCTTTCCCTCCATGGTTCTCCTCAGTCCTCTTCTTGCTGACAGTCAAGTTCCTCAGTGAGGCCTGTTTTTAATTAGCTGCTGAAGATCAGATATAGCAAGACGAGTGGTATTACTGAAAGCACCTCACGAAGAACTGTGGCTCCTTGACATTTGTAGAGGTGCGGTGACTGCTTGCCCACTCGGTGTTGGGTGGAGGGTTCTAAATGTGGCACTAAACAGAGTGTTCTGGCCACTCAACTCGATGGTAAACAAGTCTTTCTACTTGTGAGTTTCCTGGGCTTGTGCCCAAAAGCCTTTATTAACTAAATTTTCGAACTTGATGTTAGGTATGAATCAGTTCATTTTATTTCATACCAAATATTTGAAAAGTAATTCAGAATTACATTTACAATTTAAACTCACGGTCTTAAGATATCAAGCTTGGGGAGATTGGAATAAAAACTAAAAGTATACTTGATATATCTTTTGGCTGAAAGTCAATGGCTTAGTATTAAAATTGTTACGAGGCCTGACAGCTTCTTTCACTATCCTAGAATAGGGTTTTGGGATGCAAGAAAAAATTCATTTAGCCTCTATAGATTCAGTCATAAGGAATGATCTTCTTAAAGTATTCTAATAGAATGCATATTTTTAAGTTTGGTGTGAACAAAATGAACTTTTTCTTTAAATACTTTAAATACTTTTCATGAACTTTATATTCTTTATGGTGTATGGATCAGAGATGATTTAGTATATATGATTTTTGAGGGTTTTTTTTTCTTCTGGTGAAATTTTAGGCACAAGATGATATATATATATCATGATATATATATATCATCTTGTGCCTAAAAAAAAATATATATATATATATATATTTTTTAGATCTTATTTATTTATTTGACAGAGAGAGAGAGATCACAAGCAGGCAGAGAGGAAGGCAGAGAGAACCAGGAAGCAAGCTCGCTGCTGAGCAGGGAGCCGGATCCAGGGCTCGATCCCAGGACCCTGAGATCATGACCTGAGCCAAAGGCAGAGGCTTTAACCCACTGAGCCCCCCAGGTGCCCTGATATTTGGTTTTTAATTCATCTTCACAGGAAGTGAAAAATTCCTGTTAGTGTTTTTTTCTTAAAGATGCATGCCCTAAAGGGAACTAAATAGCTAAAAATTAAACATGGCTCCCAAAACTCACTTTAATGCTATGCATGTTAGTATACCAATATTTCTTTAAAGATTAGAATTAAGATATAATCCAACTTACATTATTTGCTTGATATTAGTATGTAAATCTGTATAAACATTTGTCAGTTCAAATAGGAAATTGTATTCTTCCTAAAGAATATTCTTCCCAGAAAATCCTACATATTCAATTTTTATGTTTCCTTTCAGTTTCCCAATTTAAATTTACCTGAAATATTTGCAAACATTATTGTACACAAAACAAATAGCTTTTAAATGTAGCATTTTTTACTCTTGTGGTGATCATTTATCTTAGACTGGTAGAACATTCATGTTACATGAAATATTTCACGCCAAGTTACATCTAGAATGTTTACCTCGATTTGAAACAGATGATTCAGATATTGGCAGTTAATCCTAATGGTATGCATTGTTTGAACTGGCTGATATTGCTAAAATGGTAGGATGTGATAGTACCTATATCATCATAGGTTCCGGGACTCCTGAATTGGTGTTCAGGTGTAGGGGTTGGTATTCAGCCTTCAAAAAGGTTAAGCTAAAGCTGAATACAGATTATTTGGTCAGATTCTGAGAATGAAGTTGAACATCAGTATATCTTAGTAAAAAGCTCACTACTGTGCACTGTTGTGTAAATGGATGTTGATTACTGGAGACAAGGAAGAATTAGGTTTTAGCTCATCTTTTTTGTATTTAGTCAAATGTCTTGTGATGTCAGTGTTAATAAAATGAAAAAAGATTACATTGAACAAAAAAAGACCCTGGCAGAGTTATATTAAAATGAAAAGCATACGGTCACCTGGGTGGCTCAGTCTTAAGCATTTGCCTTCAGCTCAGGTCATGATCCCAGGGTCCTGGGATCTAGCCCTCCATCGGGCTCTGAGCAGGGAGCCTGCTTCTCCCTCCTCCTCTCCCGCTGCTCATGCTCTCTCTTTCTCACTCAAATAAATAAATAAAATGTTTTTTTTTTTTAAATGAAAAACCTAATTCTGATTCCTTGGTTGATTTTTAAAAATAGACCATCTAGAACTGTGTATGCCGCTAGCCATGTGTGTTGATTTACATTAATATTAAACAAAATGAAAACTTTAGCTCCTTGGTTGCATTAGCCACCTCTCAAGTGCTCAACAGCCACATGTGGCCAGCACAAATAAGACATTTCCATAATTGTAGAAAGTTCTGTTGGACAGCACTATGTCTAGAGAGTGACCATGAAAAAAGTGCCATCCTATTGATGTTTTGACTACATACTTAACTATGAAGAAATCTTTTTATATTGTTTATATTTCTATGGTTTTTTCCTTGAAATGAGATGCTGCCTAACCCTCAGAGACTAGGAAATTCAGAACAGGCATACCATTAGGATTAACTGCCAATATCTGAATCATCTGTTTCAAATCGAGGTAAACATTCTAGATGTATCTTGGCGTGAAATATTTCATGTAACATGAATGTTCTACCAGTCTAAGATGTTCTGTTGAATGATGTCTGAAACCCAAGTCCTGCTGTTCTGCATTGTTTTCACATGTATCTGAAGACCAGCATTTTCTTAAATTTATACTTTTAGAACTGTGGTTTTGCTTGTAGTATTCTCTTCATAACCTTTAATTTTTTTAATTCAAAGTTAGGGTGTACTGTTCAATAAAATCAAATAAAAAGAGTCTGCTTTCTGATTACTAAACTGAGACTTCAGAACCTGTATCCTATTCCACTCTTAATATCTGCAAATGGAATATGTAAGTTTTAGAAGACTCAATTTGCGATAGATTTGTCAACCTGTACCTATATTCCAGTCCTTCATACCAATTCCCCTTTTGCCAGATACATTACATACAGGTGAATAAACTTTAAATATGGACCTTTTCCTGGAAAAATCTGCATTAATTTGGAATATTCTCAAACATATAAGCCACTTTTTAAAAAGAATGCTAAATGATTCTTGAGGACATTATGTAAAGTGAAATAAGTCAGTCACAAACAAACACTGTATAATTCCACTTGTCTGAGGTACTTAGAGTAGTCAAACTCCAGGGCAGTTGCTGGGAGCTGATGGACGGAATGGGTGCATGTTTTTTAATGAGTATAGTTCCAGTTTTGCAAGACAAAAATAATTCTAAGATTGGCTGCCCAACAATGTGATATACTTAATACCTGAACTGTACACTTAAAAATAGTTAGGATGGCAAATTTTATGCTACTACAATTAGAAAAGACTGTCAACAAATTTGGTTCTCCTGACTTGGTGGTTTTCTTTGAGAATGTCTTGTCTATTTTTTGCCCTTTGCATTTTTATACACACTTTAAATCGACTTGTCAGTTTCCACATAAACTGTCGAGATTTTGATTAGGATTGCATTGATGAGTTTGGGAGAATTGACATTTTTACATTAGTAAGTCTTCTAGTTTATAAACATGATATATACATCCCTGAATTTATTTAGGTCTTTTAACTTTTCTCAAAAATGTTTTATAAAGTATTCAGTGTAGAACTCTCGTATATCTTTTTTAAGATTTATTCCTAAGAATTTGTTATTTTTGATAGTGTAAAAGGTACCTTTTTAATCAGTTCTAATTCTTCATATATGTAGAAACAGTTCATCTTTTTAAACCATCTTTAAACATTTCTAAACATACAATTCATTAGCGTTAAGTACATTCACAGAACTCTTTGATCTTGCACAAATAAAACTGTTCTCATTAAACACCTCCCCATTCCTCCTTGCCCCAGTTCTTGAGAACCACTATTCTACTTTCTGTCCATATGAATCTGACCACTCTAGGTGCCTCATATAAGTTGAATCATAGAAGTATTTGGGTTTTTGGGTGGTTTTTTTTTTTTTTTTTTTTGTATGTGACTGGTTTATTTCACTTTAACATATTCTCAAGGTTTGTTCATGTTGTAGTACGTGTCAGAATTTCTTTCCCTTTTTAAGGCTGAATGAAACTCCGTTGTATGTATATGCCACATTTTGTTTTATTCATTCATCTGTTGATGGACATTTGAGTTGCTTCCACTTCTCCTTGGCTATGGTGAATAATGCTACTGTGAAGATGAGTGTATAAACATCTTTTTGAGAACCTGCTTTCAGTTCTTTGGGGAATATATATCCAGAGGTGGACTTGGTAGATCATATGATATTCTATTTAAAATTTTTTTAGGAACCACCATACTTTTTCCTTTAACAGCTGCACACCAGTTTACATTCCCACTAGCAGAGTCCAAGGGTTCTAAAAGCAGTTGTTTTTTAAAATATTGACCATGTATCTTCAATGTTGCTATGTTCACGTTATTCTAGTAATTTATTTGTAGGGTCTTTGGATTTTCTACATATAAAATCATATCATCTGTGAGTAATGACAGTTTTGTTTCTTTTAATGGATATATAAATTGAATACTATATGGCAGTGAAAAGTAATTACTGGAGCTTCATGCGTTACTGTGAATTATTCTTAAATATAACATTGAATTAAAGAAGCAAGTCAATGTGAAATGTGTAAGCCTGAGGATCCACAGACATGTACCCTGGGGCAAATAATACATTATGTGTTAATTAAAAAATAAAAAAATAATTAAAAATTTAAAAAAAAAATAAAGAAGCAAGTCAAAAGTTTAGAGACAAAATTAAGTAAAATATTATTATTATGGATACATACATAGGTGGTAAAACTAAAGTGTAAACATGAAGATATGGTTACCACTGGGGTGGAAGAAGAATGTGATCAGGGACAGACTGAAGGAGGCTTCTAAGTTATGGCAGTATTATTTTTATTTAGGTTATTCGACTGTATGTATTTTATAAACTTGAATGTATGATGTTTCATAATGAAAATCTTTCAGGTAAAATTGGGAAATGTAGGCCTGTTCACCATATGTAGAAAAAAAATTCTTTTATGTATTCTAGTTTTTAAAGGTATATTAAAGGAAGCATTAAATAGGTAAAAATATTTCTGAACTAATAATTTTACCTAAAATGAATGCATGGACTAGGGAGTTTTAGTTAAATTTTCACACCCTTTTGAGCCCTCTTTAAATATCAGATTCTTTTTTGGAAGTCAAAAGTAACTTCTAAATGGGCTTTTAAAAGATAATTGGAAAATAATTGGCTTGGTTCCATTTGCTAACTCTTTTGAGTAAATGTAATCTGCCCAAGAAATTCTCCTAACCTAGTAATAGACTATTTGAAGCCATTATATCACAGTGGCATTCCTTTTACTGACTGGTTGAGTTCAACAGCTCTGCCGATGAAAGAATTATAACCTGCCATGTTATGTTAGGATAACAAGTTCCAGCTCTGTTATCTCCTCTTACTTTTCCAGTAGTATAGGACTTAAACTGGACTTTTTCTCTCAAACAATATTACCAGTTTCTTTGACATGCTGAATAAACGATGTTCATGGCAGTGGGGTCAAAACGTCCTTCCAGGAATGCCGGTCAACTGGGCCACAGGCACTTCCTCTGTGTGTTGGGTATCCCAAGTTGTTATCATCCACATGTTGTCCTCAGCTGGACCAAGTGCTTCCAGAGAAGCAACTGGTATAATCTGTGTTCTTTCCTGCCTCCCCATCATCCTTCTTTTCCTTGGTGGTTAGCATCCCAGTACTTAGGCAGCACCCACTGAGGGCCATGGTGCCCACGAGTCTGACCCCTCCTCTCTCCTTCCCTGTCACTAGCCCTCTTAAGTATGAACGACTGCTGAAGACTACTTTGTGGCACTTACCAGGAAGATTGGCGATCCTACCACATTAGGAACTAATTCAGAGTGAGTGATAACTAGGCGTGGTAGTCAGTGGAGAATCTTAGAGTGCATATTTCTTAGCATTTACGCCAAGCAAAAAGTGCATTCATCTGCAGTGGGCAGTTAACAGAGTGTCTTGCAGGGTATATGAAATAAGAGTCCCAGACTAGGTTGTATGGGGAGAACTGCAAAGAGCAGAAATCATGTGGTCAGGAGTCGACATAGGACACGCATGTGTGTTTGACCAAGCATAAAGGGATTTTTGCCTCCACAGCCTAATCACTTGAGTGTGAGCCCATCAACTCCTTTCCCAATTGCAGACTTTATCCACCACCCATCCACACAGCCTCTATAGATAGCAAAACAAAAACAGCTCAGCTTATAGTAAGTGAGCGCTTACTGTATGGTTGTATTTCTTCAGTCTCCTCAACTGTTATGTGTCCTACACCATGATGATGTAACTGAAGAATACATTTGATGATGTATTCCATCAAAGAAGGATAACAGAAAAAAGCCCTGTAAATGGTTAGAGAATATACTGTGATCTTTTCAAAAGCTTTCATTTTTGCTGTAAGATCTTTACACTTGCTTGTGCCTCTGCTTTGAACAAAAGAATTTGGGTTCCCACTATGTGGTTGTTCCTGTCCTAGGAGGGAGAAGTTTAAGAGTAATGCTCTGTGCTCCTAGAAATAGACGAGGGTGCATGGAGGAAGGGATTCTCTCCAGCCTCAGTTCTTACCTTTACTACCCCATCAGGGTATTTATTGGAACAATGAAAACATAATTTTCCGGTATGACCTTCTATACAGTGATGCCTGACAGTTAAATTCTTAAGGAATTCTATCCTTGTTATATACCTAGAAATATGATAAAAACAGCATGCCACTTCTTCCTCTGAAGACTTACTTTTGAATGGAGGAGAAAGGCAAGGAACATTTAAGTTTTGGTTTCCGCCTCTTTTGGGAGAAGGAATTATGTATGGTCATATATATACTTCTCCAGTATTGAAGTAGATCCATACTACACCAGAATGAGTTTTGTGTATCTCATTTACTATATTGATGCAAATTGGGAATTCCAAGTTTTTAAAGGTAGTCCAAGTGGCTTAGATGTCCTCAACAGCCAGATAAGTATTTGTAGACTGTAATTTCCCCCCTCTTCCTGTCCTCCATTGTAATGTAAATGAACCACTGAACTACTTTTTGTGCAAGAGCAGTTGCCTATAAAGTAAGTACTTGATTTTGTACCAGGAGGACTTGTGACTTTAAAGGGAATGTAGTTGAAACTTTCCATGGGGAAAAGCAGAATTCTTTAAGGACACATGGAAATAACCCTGTGATTGATTGAATTTAACTTCTCATAAAGCTATTTAAATTCTGTAAAAATTTTTTTTTTTTTAATTTCAGATTCAACCCTATGAGAAGATAAAGGCCAGAGGCTTACCTGATAATATATCTTCTGTGCTGAACAAGCTGGTGGTGGTGAAACTCAATGGAGGTTTGGGAACCAGCATGGGCTGCAAAGGCCCAAAAAGTCTGATCGGTGTGAGGAATGAGAATACCTTTTTGGATCTGACCGTTCAGCAAATTGAAGTGAGTAACATTTAGCCTTTCTCATGAACTACTAAAACCAGTTTTAGGTTATTATAAATGTTACCTTATAAAATAACAGATGTGGATTTGAGCTAGTCAAGGAGCTTGCTATCTTTTTAGTAAATAAAAAGGTTTGGTGTTCTCAAGGGCAAATCCTTAGGGTGATGTAAAATAAAAGCTTTTGATCTTTAAATAGCATTTGTGGTTGTTGAAATCTCTGGATCTTTTTGGATTCTCCTTTGATCTCCCCACCACTCTCCCGCCTCTTTCTGATGGCAGCCTTCATCACAGCTGGGATGATCTGGCTTTAATAACCCCTTCTGGTTGGCAGCCATGGATGCTAAGAACTGTCCTTGCCTTCTCTCTTATGATAAAGTTGCTAATCGTGGACCATAAGTAAGGTTGTTAATTGTGGACCATAAGTTCTTCAGGGGCAGTCTTTTTCATCTCTTTGTCTCTAGTGTCCCGTACAGTGCTGGCAGCTACAGTAGTCACACCAGCAGCAGCAGCGACTAACATTCATCTAGCATGCACTGTACACAGTATTATTCTGAACTCTTTTCATGAATTGACTCATTTGTTCCTCTCAACAACTCTGTAAGATAAGTACTCTTTATGTTATCATCCCCATTTAACAGATGAGGAAACCAAGGCACAGAGAGGTTGATTTATTTGCCCAAGATTCCCTATGTGAACACAGGACTGTCTGACTTCAGAGAACTTTTCTTCTCACTCTGTGTTGCCTCTTGACTCTTCCCAGAGGTCGAAAAGATTTCGGTTGGGGTGTGAGTCACAGTTCTTGACATTAATCCTGAGACTAGAGAACCATGTCTTTGAAACATCTGTACTCTCTGGACACAGAGTAAATGCTTCATCAGCATTTGCATATCTAGTAAGGGCACAGGGCACCGGCTAGGCACACAACTCCAGAGGTGGACTGTGAGGGGTGTTTCGGCTCTGCTGGTGACCTGCCGCCTCTCTGACCCTTAGTTTAGCCATCCGAATATTGCAGACAAGAGTTTCTGTCTCATAGGATTGTGATTTAATGAGCAAGTTCGTGGCTTAGCAAAATGTCCAGCTTCTGCTAAATATTTATATTTGGCTACATATAGGTGATGTTTGGGATACTCTGTGATTAACTACTATGAGTTTTACATTTTTAAGTGAAAGAAAAGTAGATCTGGGTAATCTGATTGTTATTTTCCTCCCTAGCATTTGAACAAAACCTACAATACAGATGTTCCTCTTGTTCTAATGAACTCTTTTAACACGGATGAAGATACAAAAAAAATACTACAGAAGTACAATCACTGTCGTGTGAAAATCTACACTTTTAATCAAAGCAGGTACAATAAGTAAAAAATAAAAATAAAAGAAGTCTAGAGGGTGTTACTCCTGGGAAACAAAGATTTCTTTGTCTTGTTTAAATAGAGCAACCTCAAGATACACATGCGCCAAAAACTCATGTTTGCAAATGTTCAGTGTCTTTAAAGGCTGAACACTTGTTCATAGATAGGTGATTGTTATAATCATCTCTGATTCTTCCTAAGAGAGAATCTGCTTATTCCATGTCCAGAATATTTGAGGATGGCTTAGGTCTTTGCTTTCCGAGGGCATATTTGGGCTTCACGTGGGTCTATGAAAATTATTATATGTTCTACAGTTCTTTCATATGGGAAGAAATTTATTCAACATCCTGAATAGGCTTGGGGGAAATTTAATAAATCCTGGAAAAAATGTTCTACTTTGAGGAAGGGAAAGTAAGTGCAGGCATACCTTATTTGATTGCACTTCAACTGCGCTTTGTAGATACAGCATTTTTTTTACAAGCTGATTTGTTGTAACCCTGCATTGAGCAAGTAAGTCTGTTGGTATTGTGCCACTTTTCCAACAGCATTTGCTCACTCTGTGTGTCACATATTTTGGTATTCTCACAGTATTTCAAACGTGTTCTTTATTATTGTATTTGTTATGATGATCTATGATCAGTGATTATGACTTGCTAAAAACCCAGACGATGGTTAGCATTTTTGAGCAATATTTTTTTAAATTAGAGCATGTACATTTTTTTTAGACACAAAGCTACTACTGCACACTTACTAGACTACAATATAGTGTAAACATAACTTTTATATGCACTGGGAAACCGAAACATTCACTTGACTCACTTTATTGTGACATTTGCTTTATTGCTGTGGTCTGGAACAGAACCTGCAGTATCTCCGAGGCATGCCTGTAGAAAGGGACTCAGATGATGACTTTGGATAAAGCCCAGGCAACTGGGGAATTAAGTTTTCCATCTAGGGATGAATATGGGTCTATGTGGACTTGTGAAGAACAGGTATTTCTAAAAGTTGTACCATTTGTTGTTGTTTCCATCTATTTTTTCATGGACACTTTGGTTGTTGCAGGTGCTCTGCCTCCATCTTCTGGTTGGTGCTTGGTCTGTTACAGTGCTAGCTCCTGTTTCTCCCTGTCCCCACTGCCAGCCCCCACACCTGATCTTACTAGTGGTAGGGAGCAGATGTCCCTGAGCACTAATCTGCTGTTGACCTTGTGAGAAAGAAAGAGCACCACCCCTGAATATATGTTTGTAAGAATGGGCAGATTTTTCCAAATTCGGAGGGAAAAGAACAATTCCATGACCAAAGAAGTTTGAGAAATTTACTTAATGTGTATTTCCTCTTATAGAGTCATAAAATCTATTAAGACCCTAAAAGTATGAGGTGTCCTCCCATCTTTATGACGCTGGAAATTTTTTTTGCAGTAAATATTATGATCTAGGAAACTGATTATCGGACAACACAGATAAGAGATTTTCTTAAATGGATATACCTATGATTAAATTACTCTTGATAGACTGAAAAGGAGGGAAGTTTTATTTAACTGTAAATGCATTGTTTTGCTTGAAGGTCTGGAATGCTTTACAGAATTGACATTGAAAAAGACCTTGGTTTTGTTTTTGGGTTTTTTTTTCTTTTTTAAAGGTACCCGAGGATTAATAAAGAATCTTTACTGCCTGTAGCAAAGGATGTCTCATACTCAGGGGAAAATACAGAAGCTTGGTACCCTCCAGGTCATGGTGATATTTATGCCAGTTTCTACAACTCTGGTTTGCTCGACACCCTTATAGGAGAAGGCAAAGAGTATATTTTTGTGTCTAACATAGATAATCTGGGTGCCACCGTGGATCTTTATATTCTTAATCATCTAATGAACCCACCCAATGGAAAACCCTGTGAATTTGTCATGGAAGTCACAAATAAAACACGTGCAGATGTAAAGGTAAATACTGAGAGGAAGCCGTCCGGGGATTCACGTCTTCACACTGCATAGGTTATGTAATTCAGATGCTTTTTTTTTTTTTTAATTGGAAAGTTTCAGTGGTAAACAAAACAACACATTCATCCATTTGGTAACATCATTGTAAGATAGAGATAGTATTCTGTAGAGTACCCTTAAGTTCCACCTGAAATAACTGTATGTATATAAATTGAGATTTAACAGTATTGTTGAGTAATCCATATGGGCTATTTTAACTGAAAACAGTTCCACATATATTTATAGGATAAGTGAAAACACTTTCAAATGTTTTGTTCAAACCTTTGATATTCTTCTAGTTTGGTGCTTGTGTATTTATTTCATTTTTCCTTTAGTGAAAATTTACTATTTCTGTTTCTACGTGCGCATTTTTATATGTATGTTTTTTTAATCACTGTAATATCTCTGTAGTTGCAAAGACAATGTTTTTTAACTTTGCATGTTTAGTGGTCATGAAATGGTACACAAGGTTTTACCACTTAGCCACAGGAAGTAAGAGAAATGGGCAGTGTGTGAATACTAAAATGGTCAGTCCATAGGCTGGGTTCTATGTGTCTTGTGATGCCCCCTGACACGTGCATGAATGTTCCCCTCTCTTCACACTGCTGTGGCCTCATGACTGTAAGGACTTCTCTAAGCTGAGGCTACTCAGGGAGCCACTTCTCACCCACTTGTGCCTCTGTCTTCCCTTTTCTCTTCTTATCCCAGAGCCAATCAGAGCAGGGTCTGAGGTAGTAGGACTAGTTGTTTAGTGATGGACGGTGGTTTGGGAATGAGAGGAATGGCTGTTCCTGTAGCAGACCTTCAAAAAGTGAGGAAGACTATGATGTACTCCCAGGGCTTTTAGTGTGGACAAGAGGGTGGGTATACAGTATAAAATGATAATTTTATATTTTCTTTGGTTCTACCATTAAATGTATGTTGCTGTGTATCACAGATTGAATCAATGCCCAAACTTTTTATTTCTGGGGGATTTTATCATCAGTGTCTTTTCTCTAACACTTTCACAGACTAGAAATAGTGTGGTATGGTTGTGGCTGGGAGAGATGTGGAGGTATTCACACACTCTTCTCTGCCTTTCTAGGGTGGGACACTCACCCAGTATGAAGGCAAATTGAGACTGGTGGAAATCGCTCAAGTGCCAAAAGCACATGTTGATGAGTTCAAGTCTGTGTCAAAATTCAAAATATTTAATACAAACAACCTATGGATCTCTCTTGCAGCAGTTAAAAGACTGCAGGAGCAAAATGCTATTGATATGGAGATCATTGTGAATCCAAAGGTAAGCCGGAGGTGCAGCCCTTGCCTCCCTATTCCTAAGATCACAGTAGGTAGGCTACACACAAGATCCATTGCCCACTCTCTCTGGTCCATCTATTCACAGGTCCTTCCTTTTTGCCTAGTAAGTCACTCCAGTTCCTGGCCCCATCTTTCAGAGTCTACACCCATCTCTTTACTGTGCCAAGCCTTGGTGCTCTTACTTGACGCAGGGCTGTGGTAGTGGCAAGAGCACTGGGCCCAAAAGTAGAAAACCTACGTCGGTCTTACTTGTTGCTCTGACACTTAAAGGCTTTTTGGCCACAGGCATCTTGCATGAGTTTTCTGTGAACTGTCAGTTCTTTATTGTAAAATGGAAACATTACTCAACAGAGAAGTTACGATGCTGAAATAAAGACCATGTATGTCTAAGCACCTGGCATATAGTAGGTACTTGCTAAATGTCACTTCTCAAAATTCTGTCTCCTTCAATGGATCTCTGAAACCACTCTGCAAATACTAACCAGCCCACATGGAACTACGTGCTAAAACCTATTTCTCCTCTCCCCCTGCCCCCTTTTCTTTCTTACAGACTTTGGATGGAGGCCTGAATGTTATTCAGTTAGAAACTGCAGTAGGAGCTGCCATTAAAAGTTTTGAGAACTCTCTAGGTATTAATGTTCCTAGGAGCCGCTTTCTACCTGTCAAAACCACATCAGATCTCTTGCTGGTGATGTCAAACCTCTATAGCCTTAATGCAGGATCTTTGACAATGAGTGAAAAGCGGGAATTTCCTACAGTACCCTTGGTTAAATTAGGCAGCTCTTTTACAAAGGTACGTAAATAGATATGATATATATGTGAATTTGTAGTTCTTAAATGTGTAAGTATAAAAATGGTTGGAATGATGTGAATTGGGATCTAATTACAGTATCAGCTGCTGACCTATTACATTCCTCTGCCTTTGAGGTCTTTTAAAGGGAATCAACCATAGAAGATAAAGATGTAACTCACTTTTGAAATCTGATTGCTAAAGAGTAGAAAAGAATGTTTAATTTTGGGACATTTTACTTTGTGTCTCTTGTAAAACTATTTACTGCTTTCATCAGTGGAAGAATGTTAATTCTGTTTTAACAAATATTGAGCCCCTACCATGTGCTGGGCAGTGTTCCAGGTGCTGGATAGTTAGCAGTAAATAAAATGGACTAAAATTCTTGCCTTTATGAATATTCTAGTGGGGTAAGAATGATAATAAGCAAATGTGTGTCAATTGGTAGAAAATGCTATGGAGAAAAAGCAAGCAGGCATAGGGAATGTGTGGGTGGGGCAGTGTTGGTGTAATTTTATACTGCGTGGCCAGAGATGGTCTCACTGAGAAATTGAGTGCACCATGCAGGTATCTGGGGTGAAAAGCATTCCAAGCATGGAGAATAGCAAGGATAGGAAAACCCCGCCCTAGCATGATAAGTGGAATTTGAAACATTTCATCACATCAGATATCCTGAGGCTAATGAAGTGTGACAGACTGAGCCTTTGTGGCTGGCCTGGAGTCCTGCTAGGCCCTCCCAAGTCTATTCTAATCCTGGTTGTGGGTTTGTGCCACCTGGTGTGGAGGTATGTACTCCCTCATATATTGATGTGGAATGATTCTAGGTCCTGTGGCGGTGCTGCAATTTCCAGGGTAACATCAGGCACTTTAGGACTCTCCCTATTTTGGGTGCCTCTTATCAGCCTGGTTGAGCTGGGAAAATCACGGTGGTACAAAGACCCACCGTCTTCCCACATCCTGAGAGGGTACTGCTACCCATTTTTCTTTCTTATTCTTTTCTTGTCTTTTTTTTTTTAAGAAACAGATTATTTATTTGATAGAAAGAGAGCACAAGTAGGCAGAGGGAGAGGGAGAAGCAGGCTCCTCGCTGAGCAGAGAGCCCGACGCAGGGCTCCATCCCAGGATCATGACCGATGCTTAACTGACTGAGCCACCCAGGTGCCCCCAGCCATTTTTCTACCTAGCCTCACCTTTCCCCCTTCATGTCCCCCTCACTCTTACTAGCCTTTTCAGTACTCTACAGGAGATAAGAACGTTAGCTGCCGAAATTCAGAATGGGGGCTAAGTGGGCAATGGCTAGTTGCTCTGAGGAAGAACGTGTTTTAGGGACTTTATAGAGCACAATATGGTTGGGGCAGAGTAAGCAAGTGAAAGATGGGGGGAGTAGTTGGGTCAGACAGGAAAGTCCTATTGTGTAGAACCTTGTAACTGAATATTGGGAATGTGGGTGGCTTTTTTTTTTTCCTGGTGGATGGAGAAACCATCAAAGAAGTTGCAAGCTAAGGGGTGAAGTGACCAATCTGCTGAGCGAGGATAGAATCAGAGAGACCAGGGAATTGGCTGTTGTAGGAATCCTGGCAAGAGGAAATGGTGGCTTTTGACCAGGGTGATGGCAGTGAAAATAGTGAAAAAAATGTTGACATTCTGAGATATTTTGAAAGTTGTACCTATAGGATTTGCTCTTGGATGAGATGGGAGTGCAAACGAAAAAAGGTTAAGGATGATTGCAGGGTTTTTATCCTGTGCAACTGAAGCATGGAATTTCCTGCCATTTATGGAGATGGGGGAAGTAAGTTTAGGAGGAGCAGGATTGGAAGTTCAATTTTGGAGATACTGTATTTATTAGACCTTCAAATTTATTAGACTCTAGATCAGAGGAGAAATCTAAAAGAGACAGGTAAATTTGAGAGTCCTCTGTTCATACTGGTATTTAAAGCCATGGGATAAGGATCGCTTAGGGAGGAGGGAGGAGGACTATCCCCTAAGATAGTCCAAGGCTAGAGGATGGGGATGAGGTAGAGGAAGTAGCAAAGGTCACTGAGGAGTTACAGATGAGGAATTGGCGGTAGAAAACCATGAATGTGTAAGTCCTGAAAGCCAAATTAAGAAAATGTCTCAAGAAAGAGGGAGTGATCATCTATGTCAAGTGCTGCTGTTGATTCAAGTAAGATGAATGGTTCAGGATCAATGAGAATTCACCAGTGAAATTATCAATATAGAAGTTGTGAAGCCTGACTGGAAGGGCTTTAATAGAGAATAGGAGAAATTAGAGACATGTAGACAACTAATTCAATAATTTTGCCCTAAAAACAAAACAAAATAATTACAGCCATGGATATAGAAAGGGATGGAAGATTTGAGAGTTTTTGTTTGCTTTTTAAAGATGGGAGAATTTATGGGATGTTTATACATTGACTGGAATTGGTGCAATCAGAGAGAGAAAACACTAAAGAAGAATCACTGGACAATATCCTTGAATAGGCCATAAGAAGGACTGGCCTTAAAATACTAGGAAGGGACAGAGTAATGGGCTCGGAGGCAAGTGGGTTGTGGTAGAAGTCAGTGGAACTTTTCAGACTGCTTTTAATTTTCTTAGCAAAATAGGAAACAAGGCCCTATAAGATAATGTCTAGTGCCTATAAATCTAAGGAAATAAGAGATAAAGATAATCATCATTTGTAATGATAATTTGAGCTGTTGCTGTGCATGAAATATTCTACTTCTTTTGAATCCTACCTATCCCATAAACCCCAGCTCCAGTCTAGCTTGCTTCAATGATGATCTCTTTCCAACTAAACTCTAGATTATCTGAACTACTTATTGGGCTGTTAGCATGTTGTTTATCTTTTTATTTGTTAATGCCTGATCTCAGTGGTAGTATAATTGCTTGACTGTAGGGACAGACAGTGTTCATATCTCCTGATCTCTCCTGCCAGCATCTAGCATATAGCAAATGCTTAATAAATAGGTTCTTCCCATCGAGGGCCTGAGCTTGGCCATAAACCGAATGTTTTCACAGTTCAGTTAAACTATCTTGTTAATTTAATCCCTGTTTTTTTCTGTTAACCCATTCTTGAAACAATTTGTTTCTTTCAGGTTCAGGATTATCTAAGGAGATTTGAAAGTATACCAGATATGCTTGAATTGGATCACCTCACAGTTTCAGGAGATGTGACATTTGGCAAGAATGTTTCACTAAAGGTGTGCTGTTCTGATGAAAATTAGAGTTCTTACAGCTTTACAAAACAGGTTTCATTTTCTAGTCCTATATTACCTTTATTTTGAAGAATACTTCTTAGTCTATACCAGATGTTTATAAAACATAAATACATTTTAAAAATGAAATAACTTACCACAATATTTAGCATTAATACTATCTTCCATAGATATACAACATAGTTAAAATACAATCATAATTGTTGTATATAGGAACTTTGCTTTCCATTTGAATGCTATATTCCACAAACACCAGTAAGTAATTTAACTGGTACTATTTTATTGAAATGACAGTCTGTAAAAGAGAATCACTGTTACAGTAGCATTAGCTCACCCAAGATGACTATTTGAATCTGAATGAAAGTAGAAAAAATGATCACTTATACTGAATATAATCTATTCTTTTAAAGTAATCAGTTGTCATCAGTATAGAGATTTATTCACATACTGTAGTACTTGGGTACTCTGATGTGTATCATTCTAGCCTAGGAAATAGGGAGGACTATAGGTATAAGTATTAAAGCTCAGAACCAAAGATACAACAGCTTTTTTCCTAATTATTAAAAAAAAAAAAATCCCATACCTAGATTATGTGTGTTCTTCCTTTAGTAAAGCTCCTTAAATGAAGATCTTGGGAAAACAAAAAGCTATATGTGTATGTATATAAATGTGTGTGTGTGTGTGTATATATCTATATACGGTTGACCCTTGAACAACATGGGGGCTTGGGGTGGTGGTGACCACTGTGTAGTCGAAACCCATGTATAACTTTTGACTCCCCAGAAATGTAACTAGTAATAGCCTATTGACTGGAAATCTTACTGATAACAGTTGATTAACATATTATGTAGGTCATATATATTATATACTGTCTTCTTACAATAGGGGAAGCTAGAGATAAGAAAATTTTAAGAAAATCATTTACAGTACTGTTCTATATTTATTGAAAAAAGTGCATGTAAGTGGGACCCACAGTTCAAACATAAGTTGTTCCAGGGTCAAATGTACAGACATACATACGTGTATATATACATATATATGTATATAGAACTTTATTGCTGATATTGCGTCTGTATATATACACACACACGTACATGAAACTTTATTGCTAATACTGTCTCATCTGTACAGTCTCACTTAAGACATGAAAAATATATTAGTAAACTATAATTTGTTTTTAAAAACAAAAACCCAAACCTATATGTAAATATAAGCCAAGCACCTCGGTATCTTTATGAAGGTAGATAATGCTGGTGACCTTGCAGGTAGTTCTTTGAAAGGGTCAGTCATGCTGTGGCACAGGGTCTACTCACTTCTAGCACCACCTCTGATACAGGGGCAAGGTCTCTAGAACTACTGCCAGGATTCTTAGAGGGACACATTATATAATTTTCCTTAAACATGTTATTTTTCATGTTTAATATTGTTATAAGTACAACTGCTCCATTGTAAATGGAGTTCTACAGAAATTTGGTAATTGTAAGAAAATCAGTTGCATTTCAGCTGCAGTTTTAAATATACTCTCTTCTGTTTTGTCTTCCCTGTCACGTAGGGAACAGTTATCATCATTGCAAATCACGGTGACCGAATCGACATCCCACCTGGAGCAGTATTAGAGAACAAGATTGTATCAGGGAACCTTCGTATCTTGGACCACTGAAATGAAAAATACTGTGTACACTTCATACTAATTATGGGCTAAACAGTTTCTTATAATGAAATGTTCTCTAGGATTCTAAAATTGGCAGGTACTTTACCATGTTACTGTACCCTGCGGTATTAATTTTTAAAGTAGTTTTTTTTTGTAATATGCTTTTAGTCGAAGAGAAGCACAGATGGAAGCAATATTTTTCTTCTTTTAAAAGGACCCTGAAAGTGAGTTCATCTTAAAGTGCAATACTGTTTAATCTTAAAACTGAGGCAGCTCTACTGGAACATCTTTTAACTGAGGCCTCAGTGATGGTCACTTTGAATTGCTTGTGGTTTCAAAAATAAAGCTGTGAGGCAATCCATGTGCACACATACACTTTCAATGCTTACTTTATGAAATGGCAAAGAAAAATGATTTACTCTTGCAAAACAGTTACTGGACCAGTTGGAAGATTTGCTCTTGAAATATTTAAGTACTTACTGGCCAGTTACCTAACACATCTAGTTTATGCATTTCTAAGAATCTTAACCACATCATTCTTTCCATGGGAATTAAATCTGAAGGTATTTAGTACCTTTCATCTAGTCCTAAGGCTGGGATGCCTGCCATGCTTTCCACAGACTCTCCATTTATTAAAACAAAGTGATGTTTCTTTTCCCAGCTGAAGGGATGGGGTGGGTAGAGGTAGGGTGTTTCTTTTATATCCTTGTTCTCTAGTATGATGGGGTGGAGGTCTAACTATAAAAAGTTCCCTTTCCTTGAAGCGTTCTTAATGTGACAAAACATGAATAACCTTTCAAATCAGCTCTGCTGATAGTTTAATTTGTAGTTTTTTTCTCTAAAGATTAAAGTTTCCTGTATACTATTAAAAAAAAAGTTGCCTTATAAAGTCTGGTAATTTTTTACAGCTTTATTTTAGACAGTTTAAGAACCAATGACATACCTTAGTAATGATAAAGAAAACAGGCTTCCTTTTAGGAAATGGAAGAGCACAAAATAAGACTATTATTTCATTGTACATAATCACCACAAGGTTAGGCACTCTGACAGGGTTAGGCAAGATTCCCGGTAAGAGGTGAGGCACAGGCACTTTCATTTGTAGAGTGCTGCTGATTCTAGTTTTGAAGGTAGGTATTATAAAACCTTTAAATAACTTACTCATTACCTTATATTTCTGGCCCCAACACAACAGCCTATATTTTAAAAGTTCTATTTTCTCCCTGGTCTTTGTTCATATACACGTCGAAAGTAACTTTTTAAAAACAAGAACCCAAGGGGGCCATACTTCATATGTTAAAATGAGAACTCATAAATAGGCAGAATATATGAAAATGTATTCTTACCATTTGCTAGAGATAAAAAGGAAAAAAAAACCCACAAACCAACCCTTCATAGATACTCTTATAAAAATACAGCTATTAAACTGTAGCCTTTCATATACCACTTCTGAAAAGTATTTAAATTAGTAGTTGTATAAATAAATGCCAATATCTTATTCTTTAATTATTACTGTGATCAGACTTTCAAGTATTTAGACTACTCTGGAAGGCTTTACCCAGTTGACATACAGTGGTGGTAGAAAGATTAAATATGCGACACACAAGGCCTGAAACTTGACATTGGTCACTAAAACAAAAATTGAATTCCTAAATCCAAGCAATCAAAAGATGTTTATTTTTTATAGAAAGATCTGTAAAAAAATAATTTTTCAAACAGCTTTACTTTCATAGAGAAAACTTTCTACAGAGGTTGTCTAAGATTTTAATATTTTAAATTGTACCATCATTAAATAAGGTGGGACACCATATGAATTTCATTGCACTGGAAGAAATGCAAAGCATTTTTTAATATAAAGTATACAGAGCATTCTAGTCAACTACAGCTGTGTTACAGCTATGTGTTCTTTTGGATTTGGTCCAAAGAAACCTGAGTCTGTTTCCAGAGAGAATGAAAAATGTTATAGACACCTGATCAGTTACTCCTCACCGAAGGAAGCATAAAAATGGCATTCCTTGTAGATCCCACTGAATCCCAGTTTCCCAACACTGATACTTTCCTTTTCCCCGTCCCCTATCCCAGTTCACTTTGGGTTCGAGGTTCAGTTCTTGAATCACAGGCATCCACATTTTCTTCATAAACATACACATCCCATGGTCAGATGAGCTACCCAGTTTTCCAGTATGTCATCACCTCTTCTGTTCCCAGATCTCGGACATATTTAGGTCCAAATCTTTAAGGCCTTTTAAGGCTTGAAGATTTCCAGTGTAAAAAGCTACATCTGCTGTGACCAACCTAAACATTGGAGAGAAAACTATTTTTAATCTCACACTTTCTACTGGATAATTAAAGAAGCAATGCTCACAGAGAGTCAGTGTTATCCTAACTGCCAGACTATTATTTAAAATTCAGATTTCCTAGGGACCAAATGTCAGTATGTTTCTTTGCAGGATTTCTGCTATCATATAGTTAGAGTGCTCTATTTCAACAATGAGTATCTTGAAAAGGAATAAACCAGTGCAGGCTGGACTTGGTTTCATAATTCTGCCCAATAAAATAGATTTATCTTAAAACAACATGAAATAAAATAGAATAATACATTAAGATGTTTCTTTGATCAGTTGTCACTAGACTATACAGTTGACTCTTGAACATCAGGGTTTGAACTGCATGGGTCTACCTGCAGATTTTTTTTTTTGACACAGTACACCATGAAATCGTACTTTTACGATTTTCAAAACCTTTTTTTCAGCTTTATTACAAGAACACAGTATATAACATACAAAATATGTATTAATCAACTGTTGATGTTAATGATAAGGCTTCCAGTCAACGGTATTATTAGTTAGGTTTTTGGAAAGTCAAAAATTACATGTGGATTTTCTACTGCAAGAGGGGTTGGTGCCCCTAACCCCAGCATTGTTCAAGGATCAACTGTACATGTATATGACTAAAGAAATCAAGTGAAAGAAAGAAGGTTTCCTGAGTGACATCCAAAGAAGTTAAATGAAAGCTGGGATTCGTGCATATGTATTACTAGACATAAAACTTGATACATCTAGCAACACTAGATGAAAAAAACAAAGTCTGAGTACTGAGTTGTCACACTGATGTCTATACCTGAAAGGACATTCCAGGAAACAACACTCAGATAAGCAAATATTAAAGCTCTATGCATATAAAATGGGACTGGCCCATGGAGGAACAAACAGACCTTGATTTAGTAGTTTGTAAAAGAGGAAATCCAGCTTCAGTATTTTAATGAACGCATAAGTTCTGGATTGCTAGAGTACATGGGACAAAGGTATTAGAAGCACCCTCAATGTTTATACTACAGTCCAATTTATAAATGCCTTTAGACTTAAGTACTTAATGTTTCACCTTTTATCACATGGCAGAATTTAATAAGTACCATATTTTTCATTTAAAACTCATCTAATTCAGGTGTTTTAAAAAGATTCAAATTTACACTTGTGATAGATAATATGGTCAGTTAAGTACACTGAAACTGACAGCAACAGCTCAAAAAAGAACAAAGCCTTTCTAAGGCAAGGTCCACACTAAAAACTAAGCATAAAATTAGCATAAATCACTTAAAAATATTTCCAGAGTTTTATCAAAGTTAAAAATTGTTTAACATAAAAGCAGGTATTTGCAACATATATAACCAACAAAGGATTAGTTTGATTAGGGCATAAGCAAAAATCTAAAATCAACACAGGAAAAATAATACCCAAGAGAAAAATGGGCAAAGAAAATGAACAGGAAAAGTCAGATAAGAACACCTAAATGACTAATAAATATATGAAAAGATGACAAACATTAAGAAATGCAAATCAAAACAAGATACCACTAGCAACCAATTAAAAATCTAACAGCAAATGTTGGCAACATCGTACAACCACTTTGGAGAATATTCTCGCAATACCTAGTAGAGTGAAAATGTACACATGCTCTGATGAACTTTTATATATACCCCAAAGAAATGGTCACACTATTAGACATGTATATAGATCTTCACTGTGGCATAGTTGTAGTGGAAAAAAGTAATGACCTAGAAATCTATCGTTTGGAGGAATGGCTATATTAAATATGGTTGTTTCATGTGGGAGAATAAAAAGTCAAAAAAGTAGGCAATTCCTACATATCAAATCAGTTACAATGCTGAGTAGAAAAAAGTAAGCATATGTACAATATACCATATAAGTAAAATAAGTTTATAAAACAGTGCTACCTACTTTTTTTAAGATACAGAGATAATTTGAAGGACTTAATACAGACCAAATTTATTAAAAATATTGACTATGGGTTGGGGAAAGAGAATGGGACTGGAGATGCGGTCAAGGGATACTTGAGTTTCATTTGGAATGTTGTGTTCTTTTTTTTAAAGATTTTATTTGAGAGAGAGAGAGAGAGAGCATGAGCAGGGGAGAGCCATCTCAGGAACAAAAATTTCTTTTAAGCAGGTAGTTTGCTCTGTTTTGGGCTAGAGTCTAGAGGTTAATTTTCAGGGAATTCCATACTTCAAGGAATCACTCAGGTGCATAAATTGACTTACACAGAATTAGTGTCTTTAAAGGTATGTGACAGTGAAGATCACTAAGGTGG
The DNA here is from genome assembly GCA_028534135.1 of Potos flavus. NCBI lineage: Eukaryota > Metazoa > Chordata > Mammalia > Carnivora > Procyonidae > Potos > Potos flavus. Next base: position 50,741,718 of record CM052885.1, on the reverse strand, counting down.
TATGATCCCCAAATAGCTATATTAAACAAAGAAAATAATAGCTAATGAGTTAGCCTGGATGCTTCAGAACTATTGGTCAGAAAAACCAACCAACCAACCAACCAACCCAGATTTAGCCATGGGAATAAAAGAAAAGGTTATGTATGAGTGGAGTGGGGCTTAAAAATACTAGTTTCAAAAAAACAGTTTCTGAGAAGTATCTGGTGTTCATAAACTGTCCTTGAACTTTTCTGTGGCTTTGAAATTTTTGAAAATAACAATTCTTAAAAAAAGAAAGAGAAGGGGGCACCTGGGTGGCTCAATGGGTTAAAGCCTCTGCCTTCGGCTCAGGTCATGAGCTCAGGGTCCTGGGATCAAGCCCCACATCAGGCTCTCTGCTCAGCAGGGAGCCTGCTTCCCCCTCTCCCTCTGCCTGCCTCTCTGCCTACTTGTGCTCTCTTTCTCTCTGCCAAATAAATAAATAAAATCTTAAAAAAAAAAAAAAAGAGAAGAACCAGGTAATAAGGGAGAGAATCACATTTTTGCATCAAAAAATTCAGCGTGGCCAACAGATTCAGTAGTCTGAAGCTCCCAAATATTTCTTGCAAAATCAATTCCATGTACTTGTTTTATTGGACAGGACCAATTTCTGACTCCAAAATACATTTTTTCATTTTTCCTATAAGTTTGAAATTTAAGCCTGAAACTTAACAGGGAATAAAATATTTTATTCCTCAAAATCCAGGGAACAGGTAACACTAAGGAAATCCTATTAAGGTGTAGCTTCATGATTAGTGCTTTTGCATTTTGTATAATCTTTTCCCCACATCTTTATCTATGTTGCTCCTCACAAAAATCTTGTGACGGTACTTTTTACCATTATCCCTGTTTTCAAATCTAAGAAAATAAAAGCGCAGAGAGAATAAGCGATTTACCTAGAGTCACACAGCTAGTAAGCAGCGGAACTTAACCCAAGTTTTCTGATTCTAAATTCTGTTTTCTCTTACATAATTACACTATTTCACCGATAATATGTATATTTTGTTCAACAGCTTACAATAAAATGGACATATACACTTAAACTTTATTTTTTGTGACCCTATGGAAGAGTTTAAAGCAAATTTTATCCTTCTCATTTTATAAATCAGGCAGAAGTTAAGTGGACCTTCTCATGGTCACACAACTACAAAGTAGGACTTTGAGTCCTGTCCACATAGGGAGAGACTACTGGGTAACATAAGGAGGTGCTACTGACCCACACTGCCTCAAAACAGACATGTAAGTTAAGTAATGGACCATTTATAAAACACTTTAATGTAGAAAGACAGATAGGCAAATACAGATATCCTCTTCACAGAGAAAAAAGGCAAAAAGTTGCTGATTTTACCATTGTGGGGGTCCGATATGATTATAGTGGAAAAGGACAGCTTAATGAATAAAAACCAATCAAGCAATCCAGTACAGGAGCACACAGTAAAAATATGTTGAAAACATACCCATTTTGAGGTCCTCCATCATTTATCACATTTAAATGAGATAACTGCTTTTTCAAGTGGAGTTTATAACTTGCATTAATTCTTAAAAATAACATCTGGAAAAGAAAGAAAATGGTTTCCTAAACCTCTACTGAAATAGAAGACCTAAGCATCTGAGTTATTAGTATCAAATCAGTATTATTTGGAGAAAATATTTTTAAAAAATCTTTGCTTTGGCATATACTGTTAAGAAGCTCCTCTGTAAAAAAAAAAAATTAAAAAAAAAAAAACTCCTTTATAATTTTTTTACATTTTTGGATAAAAGCTCTTTTTCCCCTTAGTGATATGACTTATCACTGCCTTTCTGCCCCCTTAGAAGTCCTCTAGGATATATAAGAGGGGATCAACCATGATAGGCAAAAAGAAGGAGAATTCTGCAATATATTAAATATGAATTTGATAGGAAAAAAAGATCACAATGGTAGAGGCAAAGATACTTTCATCCTTCTAAACTGGTAAAATTAGTAGAAAGTATTTTATTGCTCTTGTATGCAGATATTTGATGCAATGGCTCAAAACTTCTGTGGGAAATACCTGACTTGAAGCTATATATATTTAATCTTTGGAAACGATTTTTTGGAGTAACACTGATTTTCAATAGGGGAAAATATATATAAAATCATCTATGGAAGTTTTGTGGAACTACTAGTACTCAATACTGACATAAAATCTAATTCTTGCCCAGCTCTGACAAGAGTTCCCTTTAAATGATGATGCAGATAAAAACACATGGACTACCTGTATGACCAGCTCCCTGACCTGGCCATAATTAGAACTCAGATGACAAGTTCGCAAGGTCAGAATGTCAGAGGTGGGAGATCTTACACTTGCAATGAGAAGGATGACTTGACTAGGAAGAAATGAGGAAGGAAAAAGAGACCCAGTGGGTGCTCCATTATCTTATAGCTCCTTCTCAATTCTCAGTGAACCTCAAAGGAGTTGGATGATATTTAATCATGAATTCGGAATGATTAATGAGAACCTAGGGAAACATGAAGAAAAACAGTAAGAGCTACTGTAGGATGGAAGTCTGAGGTGGTATGGAAAAGGAAACCAGCAGGAGAAAGAGGAGGCAAGAGATACTAAGAAAGCTACCTTTTGCTCCCAAATACCACTTCCATGTACTTAACCAATTAGAGGCAAACTCAAGTAACAAACTTGTCTGAATAGCAAAAATCCCAGTGAAAATTCATCGGTTGTACAACTAGGCTTGTATTCTAACACTGTATCATTCTACAACTAGGCTTCAATGAGTAACCTGGTATAGAGGGAACAAGCTAAGGTGGGTAAAGAAGATTGGAAAAAAAAGGGGAACCAAGCAAGTGGGGGGTGGGGTAGGAGTGTTGGTGAACAGTGAAGAGAACTCTGTGATAACATTCATGTAGGGGAAGACAGCTGGGACAAAGGGTGGATACTTCATAGGTGAGAGGTGCCAAAGACTACCCACTTTGCTATTTTCCTGGTTACGCCTACTACTGATCACTTACGCTGATCTAACAAATATTAATGAAGTATATTGATTGAGTTACTTTATATGTCATCTCATTAATTCCATTACTAATTCTTCCACTATCCCATTCGGATTATAATAACAGCAACATATTTTACAGTTGAAAAATGCCAACTCTGATTTTCAAACTGATAATGTAATGAACGATCTAAATGGAATCTGGCATCTCTGATACTCAATGGCCAAATAAAAAATCTGCTTTTTACAATTGCTGACATAGAGCAGAACAATTATTGCTCTGGCCTGTTGGAGCTAGGGGCACTTTGAAATCAGAAATTTTTATCCATGTTCCACAGGTCAATGTAACAGGTGAAAAAAATAATCATACTGGAATAAGAACTAGGCTTAACTGTACCAAAAGTATGTAAAAACACTCCAATTCTGTATGCATATGTTATATATAAAAAAGTAGTGTTAGGAATTACTACTCACTTGTGTTTGTTCTTCTGGAAGAAGATCAAATATAGCTTCATGCATTTTTGCCATTTGCTTACAAATATTCCTGAAACAGGCAGAAGGAACGGGAGCTTTCACCTCATACTGGCAGGGAAAAATAATGAGAGTTATATCATGTCCTCCGGATTGTTTATTGCCCCCACTGTTCCCTCAGATATGTTTTCAGCCCTGACATGCCTAACTCTAATACATTTGAAGCTTACACTTCAACTATGATCTGTGCTACTCATGCAAATCCCAAGAACTTTTCATTAAATACCCTAATCTACTTTGAGGAATCCAGCAAAATTTAGTGGCTAAGAACACAGGCTGCTTCTCTCAAGACAGACTGGGTTCAAATCCCAGCCCTTCAGAGTCTTAGTATGTGACACTAGACAAGTTACTTCATTTCTCTGTATCTCAAAGGCCTTGCTGTGAGGACTTAAAAGAACACAGAACAGTGCTTGATACAAAGTAAGTACACAAAAAATGTTAGCTACCAATCTGGCTCAATATACAATGATGAATCTTTCAAGTAGGCCTTCCATATTAACAGATTATTTTTTAAGCATGATTTTTAGAATGTGTCAACATGATCATATCAAATCAATAGGACTCTAGTAGAATTAAAATTTTCTTTTTCTTTCGTAGGTAGGCCAATTAGTAATCATATTTATCCTAACGTAAATCCTAAAGTAAAGGAAGACTTTTTCAGCCATGACCTATACTGAAAATTTAAACTTAAATTCATTTTACTATCCTTACATTTGGGATAATATATCGGTATCATTCAGATAACCATCTTTGGCCCATATTTTATAATTCACAACTTAAATTATATACTCTTTTTATTTATAAGACAAATCTGGGCTAAATAATTTAGTGTACTAATCTTATATAGTTTATTAAAATGATGAGTTCCAAAATACTGCTCTTAGCAGAACCATGCAGAAGTCACCATGTGACTGGGACCAAAATAAGCAAAGTTGTGACCACCTAAGGTTTTACCTTTCTTCAGCCTAGAAATACATAAAACATCCCCTTTATCTTTTTTGTTAATAATAGCTTTAAGATATGATTCACACACCATAAAAATTCACCTTTTTAAAGTGTTCAATTAGCTGTGTTTTTTTTCCAATTAGCTGGTTCTTAATAAACTCATAGTTATACAACCCTCACCATTAATTTATGAACAATTTCGTCACCCCAAAAGAAACCCATAACCGTTAGCGGTCACTCCCCATAACCCCTCCCCTCAGTTCCTGGCAACCACTAATCTCCATAAATGTAATCATACAATGTGTGGCTTTTTGTGACTGGCTTCTTTCACTTAGCATAATGCTTTCAAGATTCACCCACGTTAACGTGCATCGGTACTTCATCCTTTTTAGGGCTGCATGATATTCTATTGTACAAATATACTATAATTTATCCAATCATCGACTGATGGACATTTGGGTTTTTTTCACTTTTTGGCTATTATGAATAATAATGGTGTGAACACTCATGTACTGGTTTTTGTGTGGACAAATGTTTTCAATTATTTTGCATGTATACCCAGAAGTGGAATTACTGGGTCATATGGTAACTTTAATCTTTTGACAAAATACCAAATTTTTTTCCAAAGTAGCTATATCATTTTACAGTCCTACTCAGCCGTATATGAGAGTTCCAATTTCTCCATATCCTCAACCAACACTACTTATTGTCTGCCTTTTTTATTTAGGCATCCTAGTGGGTATGAAGTAGTTATCTCATTATGGTAACATCCCCATATCTTAAATACCACCTTGTACTGGGATGAATAGTATCCTCCCCCAAATTCATGCAAAGAATGCCAGCAATTGACAGCAAGTAGCAGAAGCCAGGAAGAGGCAAGAAAAACTCTTTGCTAGAGTCTTCAGAGGGAGCATGGTTGACAACACTTTGATTCAGGACTTCTGCCTCCAGAATTATGAGAGAATACATTTCTGTGGTTTTAAAGCCACTCAGTCTTTGGTAATTTGTTATGGCAGCTCTAGGTAACTAGTACACCCTCAAAACCTTCCTTCACCCCTGCCTATCCTAAAGATACTATTCTTTCCATCTTACCTTCACCATCATTATTTCTTCAGGCACCGAAACTTGATACTGTACTTTATTCTCAACCCTTAAAATCTGGTTCTTGCCACTACTCAAACCACCTTCCTCCACTATTAACAATCTTCTGAAATGTCTGCAAAAATCACTAAAGCATCCTAACTTCCAAATTTAGTAACTTCCTAGTTCTCCCTCCTCATTGCTCCTCAGGTCCTTGGTCCTCAGGTAATGCAGTGTTTTCCTGATTCCTCCCTTCCTGACTTTCCTCTTCTGTATCCTGTCTCCTAAGTGCAAAGCTTCTTTAATCTTAATTCCCTTATTATCCCCTCTTTCTCTCTTATCAATCTCATTCAATCTAACAACTTCTAATATATCTCTAGTCCTGAACCACTTTGTTAAATTTTAGTCACACATTTCCTAAATGTTCCATACCATAACTGAGTTTACCATGAACTTTCTCAAACCTGCTCCTCCTTCCTGTTTCCATTACTATTGCTGATATTACAATCCTCCTGCTCACATAGACTGGGATTCTTCAACTCAGTTTTTATTCCTCCTTCTCCTTGGTTCCTTGTATTGAATCAGTAACTAAATGCCATCAACGTACTTTCAGATTATTTTGCACGTTAGTACTCTAGGTCAGAGTTTCTCATCTTCTACACTACTGACATTTTGGGCTATCTCATTCTTTGTTGGGAGGGCTATCCTGTGTTTTATAGGATGTTCAGTAGCATTCTTGACCTCTACTCACTAGCTACCAATATCGTTCCACTTCCCAAACTGTGACAACTGAAAATGTTCCCAACACTTCTGAATGTCCTCAAGGGACAAAACTGTCTCAGTTGAGAAACACTGCCCTAGGTGAGATCTTCAATACTTCTCACCTGAAAAAATGTAGTCACATTTTAATGAGTCCAGATATAAGGTCAACAAACATTTAATAAAACTGCTTGGTACATAGTAAGCTCTGGATACATATTTTCTTAGATGTGTGTATATATGTACATACAGGTACCTATGTATCCTAATGTACATACATCCTATGTACATACCTATATGTACATAACAGATATATATATGCACATATATGTGTGTGTAAATATGTACATAGGTATATAGGTATATGATTGTGTGTATGTATGCATGTGAATGTATATGACTGAATGATGTGTCAGATACTATGCTAGCTGGAGTGTACAAAGATGAATCAGAAACCAAGAGTTCTGGGGAGCTGACGGCCTAAAAGCTGGCTGATATTCCAGAAAGTGGACACTGCATGCTCCAGAAACATGGGTGAAGACATTTAGGCAACAGCAGAGATGGCTTCCCGAGCAGCACACTGGACTGCTGAGTCTTCAAATGAAAAAAATTAAGTGAAAGTATTCCATACAGAAGACATGCCGTATCACCTCAAATCCATTCTACATACTATCTGATAAATCCTACTAAAGTGCAATTCTAATCCTATGATTTGTTAGTTTAAAAACTTTTGGGTTGTACTTCTGTTTAAAATTTAGAAAGCTGTAAAAGAATACTACCCTCACCACAAGAAAAAACTGTAATAATTAACAAAATCTGAACTTTTCTTGAACCCATCAGAGAACAGAGATCCCAAGAACCAAAGGAACTAATTCCAAAGAGTGACGAGCCCCACTGAGGAGATGGGACACAGGAACTGTCTCACTTTGGCAGAGCATAGGAAGAAAAGATGACTACCACAGAAACAAATAGAAAGAAAACAACTAACATTTTAACAAATTCCCAAGGGCCAATTATGAACTACTATATATTTACAATAAATGAGAACCCTAGCCACAAGGGGAGTTTGTGCTCACTCACAAGTTCTCCTCCCTGGGTATCCAAAAGGTCCTCACAAAAAACACGGGGGGCAGAACTAGAGATCACAGAATCACTCTCACAGACAAGCAGGAGGTGACTGGCCACCACTAGAGAAAAGGAACAGGTACTGCCCACTTTTGTGCATCCTTCTCTTAAACAAAACAAAAGCCTAAAGTCACGAAGAAAGGGCACCAAATTCTTTATTCCCAGGGCTGTGAGGAATAGAAACAAAAAAATACCTTTAAGCCCAGGATCAAAAACCAGTCAAAGTAGAGTTTGGCTACCACTGGAGGAGGGGCTAGAACACTGAAAAGGCTTCACATCCAAGGATTTACCTAATTTCAAGACTTTTAATAATGCTACAGTAGTTAAGACATTAAGACATGGCATTGGTCTAAGCCAGACCTATTATAGATCAAGGGAACAGAATAGAGAGTCCGAAAATAGACCCAATTGATTTTCAACAAAGGTGCCAATGGATAAAGGATAGTCTTTTCAACAAAAGGTGCTGGAACTATCCAGAAAAAAGAACACTGACCCATACTCTGCACTATATACAAAAATCAACTAGAAATGGATCACAGATAGACATATAAAACCTGAAACAATAAACCCTTCAGAAGAAAACAGAATTATCTTTGTAACTTGGGTTATACAAAAATTTCTTAGGATAGGACAACAAGAAGCATGAACAATAAAAGAAAAAATGATAAACTGGAACTCATCGAAATTTAAAACTGTTCTAAGACACTGTTAAGAAAATGAAAAGATAAGTGACAGACTGGAAGAAAATACTTATGAAACACATATTTGATAAAAGACTTGTATCTAGAATATATAGAGAACTCTTACAATTCAATAACCCAATTTTTAAAAATTAGCAAAAAGTCTGAACATGCTACCAAAGAAAAGACATGGGTGGAAACTAATACGTGAAAAGATGCTCAGCATATAAGTAATTATGTAAACTAAAACCACAATGAGATATCACTCCATACAGACCTACTAGAGTACTAACATTAAAAAACAGACATTAGGGGCGCCTGGGTGGCTGAGATGGTTAAGCGTCTGCCTTCGGCCCAGGTCATGATCTCAGGGTCCTGGGATCGAGCCCCACATCAGGCTCCCTGCTCAGTGGGAAACCTGCTTCCCCCTCTCTCTCTGCCTGCCTCTGCCTGCTTGTGATCTCTCTCTGTCAAATAAATAAAAAATAATTTAAAAACAAAAAAAAAAAAAAAAAAAAAAAACCAGACATTAATAGAAAGTGCTGGTGAGGATGAAGAGTCCCTAGAACTCTCATGTATCACAAGTAGGAAAAAAAAATGGTAAACTCACTTTGGAAAAAAATGTGGCAGTTTATATATAAATATATGATATATAAAAATATGATATAAAGATATCATAAAGTTTTACACTTCTATACAACCATCAATCTAACCCAAGGTATTTACATAAAAGAAATGGAACATGTGCCCACATGTAGATATGTACGTGAATTTTTATAGCAGCATTATTCATAATAGCCAAAGACTGGAGACAACCCAAAGGTCTATCCGCTGAAAAATGGATGAATAAACAAACAGTGATACATCCATACAATCGATACTACTCTATAATACAAAGGAACAAACCAATAACACATATTATGAATTTCAAAAGCATTAAGCTAAATGAAAGGAACCTGGGACAAGAGGCTACATTCTGTATAATTACATTAAAGGACATTCTGGAAAAGGCAAGACTACACAGATGAAAATCAGATCAGTGGTTGTCAAGGTTTTGGATATGGGGAGAGAAGTGACTGCAAAAGTGCCTGAGAGAATGTTTAACAGTGATGGAACTGTTCTATATCTTGATTGTGGTAGTTCTACTACCACATGTGTTAAATTTATCAAACTATGTATTTAGAAAGGGTAAATCTTACTGAATATAAGTTATACCTCCATAAGCCAGACTTAAATCCGTTAGCTTTCCACTGATAGCAAAAACTCTCCACTGTCTTTCCAACATATCTCCCATTCCTCAGTTCACCCACCCTAATACATTAGCTAAATGGAATAACTTACCTTTGTTATTTTTAACAACAATAGCAAAAGCATTAGCAGTCAACATTTACTGGAAACTTGCTATAATCAGACATATGATAAAAGAAAAGCACTCCACGTAAGTATTATCTCATTAATCTTCACTACAACTTTTTAAGGCTCTGTTATTGTCCCCATTTAAAGATAGAAACTGAGGCTTAAGGAGATTAATTTGCCCAAGGTGCTTCAATGGCTAATCTGGGACAAACATGAACTTAGGTCTACCTGACTCCAAATCCCTGACACTAATCTTCCTCCTTATGACTCCTACCTACAATGCTGTTACCTCAAAGCACCTCTTCACCTCAACTTCTTTTGCCCTAACCATGCCTATCTTTAAAAGCAAAACTTACACACATGCCGCATCCATAAAGTTTTCCCAGATCTCCCTCCACAGCTGGCAACCAGCTCTTCCAAAGCATTAAAAGCTCTAATAGCACGAAATCGATTCCTTACTTAGGCTCTTTACATATTCTACCTTCTGTTATAATTATCAATATACTTTTCTTATTAGTTTACTATTTGAGGGACAACAGTGAAGACTTCTTCACCCTATGTTTCCCAGTTACCTAACACAATTTAACTTCCTGAATGAATGAATGAATGAATGATGGCTGGGACATTAGTTTAGCCAGTATAATTAGATGTTAATGTTTCATTCTATCCAAGCAATGGTACCATTACTTATTAGCTTTTTAGAATCAGCCTATATTATTGTGTTATCCTTCTTTCTCCAAATTAAATTTTCAGATAAGAAAATAAAAAGCTAAAATTAAGAGGTTAGTCCAAACCAAACACTGTCTGCTATCTTGGGATGAATTAAAAACAGAGCTAAACTCCTGGGGTAACCCATAAAAGCAACTAGGGCAGGGAGTGGCAGAAACTTGTTAACTGGGAGAATGTAACAGGTCAAGGTAACAGAAGTCTCAGTAGGAATATATTAGTGAAAATACTAAGTTGCAAAGACTAGGCACATTCTTGACATTAAAAATAATGGGGAGGAGGCTATTTGAAGTTTATAAAACACTTAAGACACATAATAACTAAATGCAGTATATAAACCATGTAGAAATCCTTGTTCAAACAAGTTATTGAAAAAAGACATTTTGGGACAATTGATAAATTTTAAATAGGAATAAATATTAGATGATATTAAGGAATTATTGTTAATTTTGTTAAGTGTGATATGGTAGCATGAATATATAAGAAAGTATCAGTTTTTAGAAATATATAACTGAATTATTCAGGGATGAAATATAATGCCTTACTTTTATTATAGAATATTTTATGGGGCAATAGTGTGGCTCAGTAGGTTAGGCATCTAACTCCTGATTTTGGCTCAGGTCATGATTCAGGGTTGTGAGATCAAGCCCTGCATCCAGCTCTGTGCACAGCGGGAAGTCTGCTTGACATTCTCTCCCTCTGCTCCTCCTCCCACCCTGGTCATAGTGTCTCTCTAAAATAAATAAATCTTAAAAAAATAAAAAAATATTTTAGCAAAAAAAGCAAAATGTGACTGTTAAATATAGGTGATAAATACAGGGAACGCTCATTAAGGAATTCTTTTTCTTTACCAATAAATAAATAAATAGATAGATAAATAAACAAAATTATCACAAGAAAAACTCTAGCCACAGTCCCAATTCTTGGTAAAACAAACAAACAAAAACACAGAATAAATCAGGGATTTAAGACTACTGGCACTTTTTTGGTTTTGCTTCATTATATTCCAGAGCTTATTACTAGTTCCACTATTTAATATTTACCTTATTCTACACTATTAGGTGTTTAGGTTGTTGGATGGTAAACTTAACTTTCTCTTTCTTTCTTTCTTTTCCTTTCTTTCTTAAGATTTTATTTATTTATTTGACAGAGAGATAGAGAGCACAGGTAGGCAGAGCAGCAGGCAGAGGGTGAGGAAGAAGCAGACTCCCTGCTGAGCAGGGAGCCTGATGGGGGCTCAACCCAGGACCCTGACCTGAGCCGAAGGCAAACACTTAACCCACTGAGCCACCCAGGTGCTCCAGTAAACTTCTTTCCTTAAAAATTAACTAATTACTTTTCCCCAAATTTTTATTTAAATTCCATTAGTTAACATAGTCTAATATTAGTTTCAGGTGTAGAATTTAGTGATTCATATCTTATATACAATACCCGTTGCTCATCACAACAAGTGCCCTCCTTAATCCCCATCAACCATTTAAACCACCCCCGCCCACCTCCCCTCCTGTAATAGATGGTAAACTTCTTTAGAGTAGTCACTGTGTGTTATTTATTAACTTTTGGTAGACAGAAGAATGCCATGTATCAAAAAGGAAAACTGGTGAAACAGTACTGCTTTTGAATTTAGTTTGTACTTGGCAACCATAAAAATACAGAATTCCTAAACAATCATTTTTCTCCATACAAAACTAGAAACTAATTTAACAGGTACAGCATAATATAGGTATGTCTGCACATAAATGTAAATTCTTTAAGCTTCTTAAAAGCATAAAATATCTATGTTATGTATCAACTACACTCAACATTCTCAAAGTGTGGTGTGGGGACACCTGAGAGTCAGATACTCTTTGTGGAAATCTGTGAAGTAAAAACCATTTTTATAATAATACTAAACTGTTATTAACTTTTTCACTCTCATTCTCTCATGTTTAAAGAATGGAGATTTTTAGATAACTTTCAACAATGTCATCATACTGACGGCCATGTGTTTGTATATTCTTGTGTTTCAAATTTTTCTTAGTTTTAATTTCTAGTATGGTACTTACTGATAGGCTAAATTTGCATAAATAAAAGTTCTTTGGTGTCTGCAATTATTTTTAAGAGCATAATGAGGTCCTGTGACGAAAACATTTGAGGACGATTAAACAAATGCAATCTTATTTTCAAAGGACTCTTTCCTCACTGTCACCTTCAAAGATACAAGCATATTCAAAGATACAAGCATACATCTAATCTCTGTGAATGGGCACTGCTTTACCTTACACTTTTATGATTTTCACGCGCCTGTTGCTCCTGCCATCTCAGAATCCTGAAGAATGCAAGTGTCAGAAAAGCATACCAAAGTGCCTGGTTCGATGATTACCCTAAATACACTTTCAAGCACGCACATATAAACTAAATAAATCTTCAAAATTCCAAGTTATGAAACTTTTGCTTTCTTCCTAAGATAGGTGTTGAACTTAGGGAATGAAAAGAGTAAGGGATGGGGCAAAAGTGACTAGGCCTGATTAAGTGACATTTTTCTAAAGTTACCCTCCAGTGTAATAGAGGATTCACTGGAAACCATTGCTTCTTTTAATGACCCATTCGGAATAGAAAGCAAACAGGAAACAGATACTAAAATTGATTATCTATGAGGGAAATAATAGAGCACCTCAGACTCTGCCATTTCAGTCTGGAAAATAAAGAACATACCTTACCACAAATAATTTATTTACTTTTTTCTCTATTTTGATCTCTCAATTCTGTCTCTGGAAGACTTTCATATTAAAACCTAGTTTGAAGAAGGCACATATTTGTCGATGCAGCTCATATAAAATTACTTCCACATAGGGTTTCTATCATTCTTAAAATAATCTCCCTCCTGCCCCCTTCTAGCCCCCTAGGATATGATTATCTATTATTGGGCAATCTGAACATTTTACTGGGTTTTTCTTTTTTTTTTTTTTTTTAAGATTTTATTTATTTGACAGAGAGAGAAAGATCACAAGCAGGCAGAGAGGCAGGCAGAGCGAGGGGAAGCAGGCTCCCCACTGAGCAGAGAGCCCGATGTGAGGCTCAATCCCAGGACCCTGAGATCATGACCTGAGCCGAAGGCAGAGGCTTTAACTCACTGAGCCACCCAGGCGCCCCTTATTGAGTTTTTCTAAACCCTGATGAATTTGACTGGTTAGACAACTGTGAAAAGGCACAATGCCTTTAAACAATGCCTAATAATTTCCATAAATCATTACCTTAGATAACAGCTTGTCAAATAAGCTATCCATTATCGCTACGAGCTTGGCTGATATTTCAGCAATGTGGTCATGGTAGTCCTGTAATGAGAAAGAACACTGTATTTTAAAGTCCCTGGGACACATCTAAAAAATACTTAGCAATTATGAAACTCCAATAGAAAATATAAAGAAAAGTACCTTAGTGATATGATCAAAATGCCTAAGCATGCTATATTGCTTAGGCTGCAGTCGAGCTTCAAAATGAGCCCTGATCACAGGAATGTAGTGCACAATTAACTGCAAACAACGTGAAGAAAGAGCTGAAGATCCGGGTAGTGAATATATCAGGGAGAAACAAAAAACGGTATTAGTTGAGTTTAAATATCAAATTAAATAAAAAATGTCAATTAGTTTCCTACAGTTTATTTCATCAATGAAGAACACACAGGCAGAAAGCAACATTATTTCACTTCATTTAAGAAAATGATTTGGGGAGCGCCTGGCTGTCTCAGTCAGTTGGATGTCTGACTCCTGGTTTTGACTCGGGTCGTGATCTCATGGTCGTGGTCGAGCCCTACATTGGGCTCCATGCTCAGTGTGGAGTCTGCTTCAGATTCTTTCTCTCTCCCTCTCTGCCCCTTCCTGCTTGAGTGCTCTCTCTCTCAAATAAATAAAAATCTTTTAAAAAAAATGACTCGGTACTGAATAATGTAGCATACATGCTGCTTTTCCCAATGAACTCAAGTTGCTGGTATTGACATGAGGAAGCTAATGGGACAACTGATTCTCTTCTGACATTCAGATTCCTTTCACCTGAAAGCACCTCAAACATATTACATCTTAACATTTTCTATAGTGGTGCAACTTCCAAATAACTTATGTTTGTTAGAGTGGAAACTCTTCATAACATTTCCCCAGAAGTTAATTTTTCAGTTATGGTAATACATAGAAGAGTACAGCACATTTGCTACTTTTAGAGCCTTTAATTAGAGTCATAAGAACATCAGGTATAATAAAAACACAACAAGTATGGCAACCTCTCCGTAAAATCTCAGCATGTGAATTAAAAGCAAGAATCCATACCCAAATTTTTTGTAGTTATTGTTTTTAGTCCAACAACTTGCAGTGCACCAGCTCCAAGAACTAACTGGCAACTTCTTGAATTGAAGTACTAACAAAGGAAGGAGAAAAAAAAGCCCAACAATGTATTAAAAACTATTCTATATATGCTGGCAATGTGTCTACAGTTCTAAAAATACATTCCTCTTTCCTCTCGTTCAAGGACCAAATGAATTTTCTAGTAGGAGCAATTAGGACCTATTTATGTAATGACAAAAAAAAGGGATGATGTTAATATTTATTGTCTGGTGGGAAAAAAGTGAAATTCTAAAAAACAATTGTTCAGAAATTAATCTTTAATCTGCATTCATAAAACTAGTTTCACTGAAACTAACAATATACTATATGTTAATTATACTTCAATTAAAAAAAAACAAGTTCAGTTTTAGTTATTCATACTGGAGGGTCCTATTTTCAAAAGGGTAACAAAATCTTTCTGGACTAAAATATGACGACTCAATTTGGGGGCAGAATTAAGTGATTAGACATTTGGAAAAAAGCATTTTCTTTATGCTAGCAGTTAAAAATATCTGTTAAAATGAAATGGCTGAATAAGATTATCACCACATTTTCATTTTACATTAATGGTTCTGAAAGAATGATTTAAGAAAAATCTCTAACCTTAGTGAGATGAATTTTGTAAAGTTCAGTGAATTCCTTCCATGCACATTTGAAACCAGTCCAGGTTTTTTGACCTAAGTGGCCTCAGTCATGTTCAGCACCTAACGAACAAATCATCTCCTGTCTCCAATGTCATTAACAACTCTATGGGTATAATGAGGAATCACTAAAAGTGAGAAGGAAGCAGGTGGCCTTCTTCCAGTAACATGTTGTGATTCAACCACAATCAAATGTCACAAAATTAATGTCTAAAGATAACTTAACCTTGAAACGTCTTAGTTTGAAGACTGGTCATACCCTAATGAATTACTTCTTTCAACTATTTTTCCATCACAGAGTGAAATCATACACACCTTCAATAAATCTGACAGACGAGTAAGCATGTCAGTAGTAACAGATGGGATATTGTCCACACACTGGCAATATTCAAGGATAATTCTTATCAACAGCAATACGGTTCTGTAAGAAAAGAAAGATGACCCAATAGGAAGTCAAAACAAGAAAGTTAAAATGATTCAACACATAAAAATCAATACCGATCTTAGTAACTGTGAACTTATGTGTTTTACCTGTAAATCCAGCAGAGTAGGGACTATAAAGTGAGGCAAGACAGACTCCTCGGGTGCAAAATGAAGGACACACTCATTTTCAGGGTCATGCAACTGCAGGGTCAACACTGCATGGCACCAAGAATGAGTACTTCCTTAAGTTTGGTGCTTTGGCACATCACTCTCTGTGGCATTCCTAGTAAGCCTCTTCAATAAGGCAGGTATCCTGGGGCGTGGAGCCTGCTTGGGATTCTCTCTCTCCCTCTCTTTCTGCCCCTCCCCCCCTAAAAAATATATAAGGCAGGTGTCCCATTCCTTGCCAATTCAAAAACACTGACAAAAAGCCTACCCAGTGTTTCTGATTATATAGTAGGTGCTCAATCATAACTGTTGAATTAATGACGGGAACCTAGTCTTGATTTTCTTAGTGAGATGAAAGAGAAAACTGTGGCTTCAAAGAACAATGGTGTCTCCTAAAAAGTTTATTGGTAAGTCGCAAAAGGTTCTCCTAAGATGAGAAAGTTACCAGCTCATTAGCTGAACATGTTATAAATCGAAAAGAAACACTACTGGGAGGTTAAATAAGATTGAGATTAAGCTGAATAGAGCCATTCATTATGGGACATCCAAGTTCAATGAGATGCTCAGAAATGAGTGATCCATGTAAAATAATGTTTTATAAAAGTCTGAAGGATATCAGGAAGTAGTGATTCAAGAAAGTAAGTGTATAGCCCTTATAAACAGCTTAACTGTCAGACCATATATTACTCTCCATGCATACTTCTAGTGTCTGCTTTCCTGGGTAGGGGTCCACTGCTTATCTTTTGCAATCTTCTCTCAGAAGGTAAAATATTCTCCCCTCTGCCAGGGAGCTGTGTTTTTTGGGAGTGGTCTTTTTGACTGAAGAGCCTGAAAGCCAGAAAGCCAGATAGCTAGAGGATGACTAATGTCATCCAGCAAGAATAACAAGATAAAGAGTAGTTAAGGAAAGAAATCATAATTATTTGTAAGATTTAAAATTGTTAATCTAAAATTTCCAATTCACATCAAGGGGGAACTAGAAGACCTTATGTTTTAAATAACTGACTCAACTAATAAAGAAAAATGTGTCACTCACCCAACGACAGCATACTGTTGTCCCTCAACAATGAGAACTTCAGCTGGTTTCCTTTCTTCTGTAGCTAGAGAGTAAAACAAATAACCAAGAGAGACATAGGAACAAGATGAAACAAATTATTAGAGGAAAAAATTTCAACTAGAAAAAACTGAAGATCTTAGGGTCCAATTCAGAGCCTGGTAGGGGCCGAAACTATCTTATTTCTGAAAACAAATATCTACTTCTTGGGAAGCAATTTGGCAGAGAATAAAGTTTACTGGGTTTGGAATCAGAGAAATTTGGATTTGAGTTCCAGTACTGTCAATTGCTGGATGCGTGACCTCGTGTCAATTAGTTAACTTCTTTTAGTCTCAACATCTGTATCCATCAAACATGGATAACAGTATCTATCACCTCATTGCTGTTGTTAAAGACAGAGATCATGACTACAAACTGCCTATCCTAGGTCTGGCACATGGTAGGTGATCAGTAACTAGTAAAGGAAAAAAATATTAGTTTGGAAAGGCAGAACTAGAATTTCAACTGGTTGTCATTATAATTCTCAGAATAAAAGCTAATTCCTATATTTAATGGAGATTTTTTTTTTTAAAGATTTTATTTATTATTTGGCAGAGAGAGAGAGCACAAGTAGGCAGAGCGGCAGGCAGAGGGAGAGGGAGAAGCAGGCTCTCTTCCAAGCAGGGAGCCCGAGGCGGAGCTCGATCCCAGGACCCTGGGTTCATGACATGAACCGAAGACATGCTTAACCGACTGAGCCACCCAGGCGCCCCTATACATATTTTTAATTTTCAAGATTTTAATCCAGAAATTATTTTATTTTCAGCATGTGGTATTTACCATTATAAAACAAAATTCAGCATGTTGAAGTAAAAATAACAGTAGACTGGATTACTGTCCTGAATCAGTCAAATCAATTAGATTATCATGGGCAAGTCATCATGTTTCCCTAAGCTTCAAGTCCCTTTGGCTTGACATTAAATATCTACTTCCTCATTTCTATCAAGGCAAGAAATTCAGTGTGATACAATTTCTAAACACAATGCATTCTGTATGTCAGATTAAATTTTTGAGGACGGGGATTGTGTCTTAATCAATTCTCCACATCGCAGAGAGAATCGGCAGAGCATAGTAGTGTAGAGGGTCCTAAAGTCAGTCGGCCTGAATTTGGAGCCCACCTCCACCACTTCCTAGCTCTGTAACCTTAGGCAAATTGTTTAATCTGTTTGTGTCTCAGTTTCCGTATTTGTTAGATGGGAATACTAATGGTATCTAGTTCATGGACCTATAAATGGGATAACAATGTAAAGTGCTTAGAACAAACTGTCCATTGTCAAGTAAGCATTCAATTAATATTAATTGCTACCCATTAACCTTCATTTCCCCATGCCTAGCCAACAGCTAGTAACTCATTAATGGATGGTCGATGAATGAATAATAACCAAGAATCCTTAACTTGGTAAAAACTAGTAAAACGTTAATGGACTTCTAATAGCATGTACATTCTTCTCGTTCAGAGGAAAAAAAATAAAGAAAAGAAAAGACTGGGACTGAAGTAGGGTGTATAAAAGGAACCTCTTATTGTCAGCATCCTCCAAAAAGAAAGTGCAAATAAATAGTTCACTTCACACACACACAAAAAGTTAATTCAATCACTCTGTATTTATCATTTTAATTCAAAAATTGTTATGTTTGAATGACAGTGGATTTTTAAGACTTTGAGCTGTTCAAGGACAGAAAACATATCATAGTCATCTAGCATAGCACCTCACAAAGTGGGAAGTCATCAACTATAGCCTGAAAGAGTAAATGAGAACTAAATCTTATGATTTTAAACTTGTGATTTAAAATAATCGGTTTTATCTTTCTTTCAATCTTTGCTACTTGAATACTTTTGCTTTGCTAATATCATATAATCAATTAAAGGATTGTGACCACCACTCAATACTGTCACCTACTAAAAAATAGTCACAAGGCAACAGAAATCTACTTAATTCATTCAATTCTTCTCTGCCCTATATGAATTACTCTATTTTACACCTGTCCTTAACCCCTTCACTCTTGTCACTGTGTTAGAAGAGACAGCCTTTCACCTCAACTCTGGACTTAATTCCAGGGGCCCTGCCTCACAATCAGTCCATGTCACTCCTCTTTAATCTTCTTCCTCTTTCTGTTAAACGTAAAAACATAATTCAGTTTCTTCTACCTTAAAACTCTTTTCTCAATTCCTTGAGGAGATTAAAGTAATAATCTAATTATTCTCTTAGGTCTCTAGAGCTACTTCGTCACCCACTTTCCCTTCACAACCAAACTTGTCGAAAAGGAGGCTACATTTGTTTACCAGTCCACATCTTTCAAGTTACTTAGTATTGAACTACAATATGACTCTGTCACTCTACTGAATTACTAAAATTGCAAATGATCTCCTACATGTCAAACTAGTGGTCACTATTTGTATTTTACTCAGTCTTTCTTTTGTAATGTAGTCGCATTTTGTGTAAATTGAAATACACAATTTAAAAATATTTCTATGTAAAAATATTAAGCTTTCATTAAATGCATAAAATTTGAAAATGCATCTGCTTCCTCCATTAAAAATATTTGATAATTGAGGGGCCTGGCTGGCTCAGTCAGTAGAACATGCGACTCTTCATCTCAGGGTCATGAGTTCAAGCCCCATGTTAGGCATGGAGTCTACCTAAAATAAAAAAACTTTCAAAAAATTATTTGACAATTTTATAATTTCAAATCTGGTATTACAGGATAAGTTGTACCTAAGTTTACATTATTATCACATGACAGCTCCAATTTAACTGGCATACAAAAGTATCTTCTAGTCACTGCATTTCTTTCATATGAAACCCAAGACATATTTGATTGATACCAATAAAAATTCTCTTCTTGTAACCAATTTTTTTACTTCCATGTTCTTCTGGATTTCCTCCTAAATCTCTGGCCCTTCCTTCCGAGTCTCCTTTATAGTTTTCTTTTTCTAGAGTTCTTTGCATTTTGGTTTTCTCTATCATATCACTACTGTATTATTCGTGATTGCTAATCCACATTTTTTTCATTAGACTTAGCCCCCCCCTTTTTTTTTTTAAGATTTTTTATTTATTTATCTGACAGAGAGAGAGCACAAGCAGGTGGAATAGCAAATAGAGGGAGAGGGAGAAGCGGGCTCCCTGCCAAGCAAGGAGCCCTATCCGGGGCTTGATCCCCGGACCCCAGGATCATGACCTGAGCCAAAGGCAGTCGCTTAACCAGCTGAGCCACCCAGGCACCCCTAGACTTAGCCCTTTTAAAGGAGTATTATGACTGTTATCTCTGTCTCAATATCTGACACACAGTACAAGCTTACTAGTGTTCAATGAATGAATACGTGTCTTTAAACAACATAGTAAACAAAGCCATGAAATTATATAAAGCCGGTTTCAAATCTCAGCTCATCATTACCACAAAATTCCTTAATCCTTGGAAGCCTTATGCCTCCTCACTGTTAAATAAGGTTAACGATAGCATTTTCATCATAAATTATTGTGCGGATAAACTGGACTAATGCATGTAAAAGCACCTGGCCCAGTGTGTGGTATATGGTTAACTTCAATAAATACCTGAAATTATTATTACAAATTACCACAAATAACTTTTCCAATCAATTACTTACTAGCTGGCATTTTTAGTTCTAGGCTGTTCAAGAGGCATTGTCAATTAAAGAAATGTTAAGCATTCCTATAAAATGAATAAACAATATAAAATAGGAAGAAAGTATGTGAAAGAATACACATACCCCCTGACTTTTTTTCAGGTAAAGCAATCTTTCCATCTGATATAGAATCAACAAGATCCTGAAATTCCGCAGGAACATCAGCTTGCTTCCAGCGCTCATTGTCTAAGAGGAGGCTATTCAAAAGTAAGGGGAAAAAAAAGGAAGATAAACTTCAATATTTCAACACCATCTTCTTTGGTTGAAAAGAAAAGTTAAGAGCTGAATGAGTACATAAGACTTTTCTTGTCATATCTTTTAGTAATAATAAAGACAGTACATGTTTCTTAAATTCAAGTAGAGCTCATAAATACAAGGCACTGACTTTTACTGTAATGGCCACTAGCTATTGTTAGCACTAAGATTTTTAAAATAAATGTACACCTTAATAAACTGAAATCCTCCATAATTTGGTATGAGTATTTTCAGAAAATATTTTTCTTTTCATATTTCTTAGCCTAACCAAGAAGAGTAGTGAAACATAATTAACCTCACATTGAGTGGGAAAGGAAAAGTCAATTTATTGAGGATCTTTCTGACAAGTACTTTAATGAAAATAAACATTCTAATTCCACTTTGAAAAGCCAAGAAACTGATTTTAATTCCACAATCTGCCTTTAATGAAAAAGAAAAAAGTTTTTCAGGGGTTCTGGTGTGCTAGTCAATTAAATATAATCATGTTTTGTAAAGAAAAGGGAAAAAAACTGAAGAACAGAATGAACATGGTAATGATACCTGAGCTTAGTTTTTCTCTCTTCATGAAACCTGTTTACAAATTTATTAGCTTGGCTCTGAAGTGCTCCAAGTAATGACATACTTTTTCTTCCACAGATCTGTTCAGTATCTAAAATGAATGTTTCCATTAATCTAGAAAGTGTTATGAATTCCGTAGAATTTAGCTTCTCAAGAAAACCATCCTAAATTTTAAAGATAACACAAAAATCATGACAATTAGGTATAACACCAAATTTGAATAAGCTATAAAACCAACCTAGTTTAAAATATGTTAACTATATTATTTTAATAATATATGTTAATTCATAAATATTCCCTTAAAATCATTTTTAATGAAGTTTCTCAATACTTCAGTTCCAGAAATTGAGCATAAAGAGCTTAAAATTTCTAAATTTTACACTGACCCCTTTATAATACAGTAGCTCAAATAAATTGAGGTCATACTATAAAATTTTCATAATATTGGATTTCAACTATTTTTATTAATATGGTGGCTAGTTATACACACATATATGTATATATACATATGTAAAATCGCATATTAACTTCAAATTAATTATTAAGGCATTAAATCTCAAAATTATTCTTTTAATCTTTCTTTTTAAAGAATAATAAATCCTATTTCTTTTATTTGGATTATTTTACACTTCAACATCTTCCTAATAGGCCACATCAGTACCATTAAACTTATTATTAAAAATATAATATGCATTATGGGGAACATAGGGACATAAGAAATGAATATGATTCTGGACCTTCAAAATAATAGATATAAAATATCTAAAGCTCTATCAAAGAACTAACCTTTGCTCTTGACATGAGAAATTTGACAGCTCGATCATGACATATATCTGAGGCACTATACAATAACTCCTGGATATTATTTGCCAGTTTTTCTAGCTCTAAATCAGTTAATTTCATGTCTTCATTGACCCTGAAAATGATAAAGAGATTAAGTCAGAGAAAATTGTGAGTATACTGTCCTTGATGGGTAGCATACCAATAAAAAACAAAAAGCTATAAAATTCACATCTGATGAAAAATTCTGTGATGTATCAAACACTTTTTGTGTGTGTGGTGATGTATCACTTAAACAAGCTCAGATAATATAAATATTTTACCCTAATCTTGTATAAAAATAATCTTCTGGGGCGCCTGGGTGGTTCAGTCATTACGCATCTGCCTTTGGCTCAGGTCATGATCCCAGGGTCCTGGGATTGAGCCCTGCATTGGGCTCCCTGCTTGGTAGGAAGCCTGCTTCTCCCTCTCCCACTCCTCCTATTTGTGTTCCCTCTCTCGTTCTGTCTCCCTCTGTCAAATAAATTAATAAAATCTTTAAAAAAAAAAAAAAAAAGGAAAAAGGAATGTTCTCCCTCTGCTGTAGTATTTTCTGTAGTTATTTCAGACTCTGATTGGAAATTCTGCAAAAACTATGGCTCAAAAAAAAAAAATTTATTTTTTCGAGTTAGGTACAAGATGGAAGCTGTGGCACATTGTGCACAGGTGTCTAGGATGACACACTGGGAAAGAAAGAGAAAGAAGGGATGTTAAATACTCACTCTTTTTTTTTTTTTCTTACTTAGGAGTTATGAATGATAGTTAATATTCAGTTCAACTGAACTAATATTTCCTAAGCATTTGTTGTGTTTAAGTGCTAGGTACTGGAGGGAACACAATAGATTGCTGTCCTCAAGGAACAGTTCTGTGGGAGCGGATATCGAAATAGCATTGGACTCTTCATATAGAAGTAAATGTGAGTTCAGAAAGATAATGATATGGAAAAATAGAAAATCGACTCATGCTATTATATACAAAAATCAATTCCAGATGGCTTGTAGATCTAAATGTGATGAGAGTAGCAACAAAGCTTCAAGAAGATAAATAAGAGAATATCATCAAGGCCTTAGGGCACAGAAAGATTTCTTAAATAGGACAAAGAAAAAAAAAGCACAAACCATAAAGGAAAAGAATGAGGGGCGCCTGGCTGGCTCAGTGGGTTAAAGCCTCTGCCTTTGGCTCAGGTCATGATCTCAGGGTCCAGGGATTGGGCCCCCGCGTCGGGCTCTCTGCTCAGCGGGGAGCCTGCTTCCCCCTCTCTCTCTGCCTGCCT
Source organism: Potos flavus (assembly GCA_028534135.1). Classification (NCBI taxonomy): domain Eukaryota; kingdom Metazoa; phylum Chordata; class Mammalia; order Carnivora; family Procyonidae; genus Potos; species Potos flavus. The sequence continues at coordinate 50,718,309 of CM052885.1, read as the reverse complement.
CTCTGCCTGCCTCTCTGCCTACTTGTGATCTCTCTGTCAAATAAATAAATAATCTTAAATTAAAAAAAAGGAAAAGAATGAATCATAGGATTATATTAAAATTAGGAACTTTTGTTCATCAAAGACCCCAATAAGAGTAGGAGAAGATATTTATAATCTGGACAACCAACAATAGGCTTGTGTTGAGCCTACATAAAGAAGTTCCATATATCAATAAGAAATAAAATACAAACCAATAGAGAAGTGGGCAAAGAACTTGAATAGGCTCTTCACAGAAGAGGATATCCAAATAGCTAATGAATATATGAAAAGTGATCTCTTACTAATCATCAGGGAAATAAAAATTAAAACTAATATACCTGCAACATACCTACCAGAATGGCTAACATGTAGAAGACTGACAATACCGAGACTGAATGAAGATGGGGAGTGACAGAAACTCTTTTTTTCACATTGCTGATGGGATTGTAAATGAGTACAACCCCTTTGGGAAATTGTTTGTCATTAGCTAAATTGACCATTCACACACCTTATTCATTCTTAAGTACATATTCAACATAAATGTTTATAACCTGTGCACCAAAGACACTTAAAAGAATGTTCACAACAATCAAAATGGAAATAACTCAAATTTAGTTTATAGTAGAATACATTGTGGTATAGTCAGAAAGTGAAATGTTTTGTACACAAATAAAAATAAACTACCTCTATATGCAACAACTTAAGAATAATATCACAAACATAGTAATACTGAGTGAAAGAGAATTGAAACAGAACATGATTCCATTTATGGTTTCATTTATATAAAGTTTAAAAAACAAGAAAAACCAACTGTTTTCATGGTTTCCTTTGGGAAAGAGTGAAAACGTAGTCACAAAAGGGGGTTCTAGAGTGCTGGTAATGTTCTATTTCTTAATTTGGATGATGATTACACCAGCGTATTCACATTGTGGTAACTGAGGTGAACACATACAACTGATCTATTGGCCTCTATGTACATTATACTCCAATTAAAAAGTTAAAACAAAAAAGTAAGGAGGGTACCAGCTCTTTGTCCTCTCCATCCTGCTGCTAGGGATGTAGATTTGATAAAAGCTGACAGCCTCTTTAGACAGAGATGGAAGCTACAAAATGAGGATGGCAGAGCTACCTTCTTTGTTGTGGACCTCCTACCTCTGAAGTGTTATGTGAGAGAAAATTCTACACTGTTTAAGCTATAGAGGTTTTTACACCTTTTGTGATAGTTTTAGACTGCATCTTAACCAGTAAATGTGAAATATTAGCCTGAACAGAGAAAAAATATTCAGCATTTTCTTTTTGGTGGGGACAGGAGGTATTATAGCTGATTTTATGGTATAACTGCAACCTATATAAGCTCCTGGGACATAGCTGACTTCTATAAAAATGAAAAAAGTACATACTGAATTCCTATGTTTAACAATAACTAAATCCAAACTATGTAACCATATTCTTGGATCAGACAGATTTTATTGGCTTTGCTTTGTTTTGTTCTATACAAGAGATGATTGGGACAACTGGTGAACTCTGAATGGGATCTATGGATTAGATGGTAATAATGTATCAGTTTTTTTTTTTAAGATTTTATTTATTTATTTGAGAGAGACAGAGCACAAGCAGTGGGGAGGGGGAGAAGGGGAAGCTGACTCCCCGCTGAGCAGGAAAGCAGATGTGGGGCTTGATCCCAGGACCCTGGGATCATTACTCGAGCCAAAGGCAGATGCTTAACTGACTGAACTACCCAGGCACCCCGAATCAATGTATCTTTCTATCTTTCTTTCTTTCTTTCTTTTTCTTTTTTTCTTTCTTTCTTTCTTTCTTCTTTCTTTCTTTCTTTCTTCCCTCCCTCCCTCTCTTTCTTTCTTTCTTTCTTAACAGATTTTATTTATTTATTTGTCAGAGGGAGAGAGAGCACAAGCAGGCAGAGCGGCAGGCAGTGGCAGAGAGAGAAGCAGGCTCCCCGCTGAGCAAGGAGCCTGATGCGGGACTCGATCCCAGGACCCTGGGATCATGACTTGAGCTGAAGGCAGCCGCTTAACTGACTGAGCCACCCAGGTGTCCCTTTTTTAATATATTTTTTTAAGATTTTATTTATTTATTTGACAGAGAGAGAGATCACAAGTAGGCAGAGAGGCAGGCAGAAAGCGAGTGGGAAGCAGGCTCCCTGCTGAGCAGAGAGCCTGATGCGGGGCTCGATCCCAGGACCCTGAGATCATGACCTGAGCTGAAGGCAGAGGCTTAACCCACTGAGCCACCCAGGCACCCCCCAAATCAATGTTTTCTTGATTCTAATTGGTATACTATAGTTATTTTAGGAGAGTATTCTTATTCTTGTATTTTAGGAAATACACACTGAAGAATATGGAGATAATGGGACATCACATCTGCAACCTTTTGCCAAATATTTCAGAAAAAAAGTATTAACATGAGAGACAAAGAAAGAGAGAAGGGAGCAAGAAAGAGAAAGGGAGGGAGAGAGAAGGCAATGTGGTAAACTGTTAAGAAATGAGGAATCAAGGTGAAGGATATATGACTTTTTTGTACAACTCTGACAACTTTTCTGTAAATTTGAAATTATTTCAAAATAAGACATTTTAAAAAGTCATGTTTGAAAAGATGGTGTGATTCACTTGGAAATTCACAAAAAAAAACTGACCAAGAAACCTGTAAATCAAACAGCTCTTCACTACATACAAAATACAAAGGTATCATAGTAGAACAAAGAAAAATGAACAAGGTAATGCTGACCTGATTTCCGGGACAAGTTCTGCCACTAGTAGTTTAAAAAAGTTGACTAAACTCTCTGAAATAAGGCATTTAATTAAACGGTTCCTTTACAGCCTTAAAATTCTTCAATTCTCGATGACTTCAAATGCTCACCTCTTATATTCCATACATTTTCAAAAAGATATGTTTCATAAAATTTATTTTTGTTAAATTAAATTCCAGTACCAAAGTTCATATGGTTTTTCAATAAACTGAATAACCAATCTTTCTGAAATCATTAAGAAGATGACTCAAAATCTTGCGAAGTTGGCGGCAGTCACCATACTCACATAATATCCACACCTCCTGGAGTAGCAGATGATGATGTCTGCTCTTTGCTGGATGAGGAATCAGTAGTACATTCTGGTTCGGATACCGAATCGCTGCTGCAGGGCTCACTATTTGGAGATGCATTTCTTTGAGAGGTAGTGTCGATTGCTATAGGTGTTAATTCACTCTCATTGAATGCATCACTTATAAACATGCCTTCATGGATTAAATAAGCCACCTCTGTGTCTAGTGAATTGTCTTTTGTAGCATTCTTCTGTTGTGATATCTCCTCCAATTCTCTGGTCCTTCGGTTTTTGTCAAGAACTGAGAGAACAACACTGTGAATGATATTTAACGTTGCCTATAAGAAAACAGGATACATTTTTAAAGGACTTAAAAAAACATGTACCTAAAGCTCCCAAAAGTGAATTCTGCATATGTACTTTTGAACATCTTATAAATGAGCGCCAAGTTTATTCGTATCAGAATTTTTACCAATCTTTGGGGGCACCTGGTGGCTCAGTTAAGCATCTGCCTTCGGTTCTGGTCATGACCTTAGCTTGGATGGAGCCCCATGTTGGGCTCCCTACTCAGTGGAGGGCCTGCTTCTCCCTCTCCCTCTGCTACTCCCTTTGCTTGTGCTCTTTCTCTCTCAAATAGATCTTAAAAAAAAAAAAAAAGAATTTCTACCAATCTTTTACCACACAGTAAAGGTGATTTGTGAAAAAGAACTACTCAAGAGAAACAAGATGGTTCCCTAAAGCTTAGGAATAGAGTTCTGTATTTTAATTGATTTTATAAGTGGAAATCTCCCTAAAATATATGGCATATATATTAAGTATCTTAAATAAACTAAACAAAACTTGCCTATCGCAGATCTGGTAAGGGGTGGTAACAGCCAGAATATATAAAGAACTCCTACAACTAAACAACAACAAAAATCTGATTAGAAAATAGGCAAAAAAAATATTTCTCCATAGAAGACATATAAATGGGCAATGAGCACATGAAAAGATGCTCAACATCACTAATCATTAGGAAAAGGCAAATCAAAAGTAAAATGAGATACCTCCTCATTCCTATTAGGATGGGTACTATCAAAAAAAAAAAAAAATAGCAAGTGTTAGTATATGGAGAAATTGGAACCCTTGTGTACTGGTAAATTAAATAGTAACTTCAAATAGTTTGTTCTTGTAATGTGGTAAACACTAGTAAAAAACGAAACAACCTTTTCTCTCTCTTTTTTTTAAAGATTTTATTTGAGAGAGAGAAAGAGAGAGATGTGTGTGGGGAAGGGGCAGAGTGAGAGGGAGAGAGAATCCCAAGCAGACTCCATGCTGAGTGTGGAGCCTGATGTGGGGCTCAATCCCACGACCCTGAGATCATAACCTGAACCAAAACCAAGAATCAGACACTCAACCAACTGCACCACCCAGGTGCCCCCAAAACAACCTATTCTGACTACAAAAGTTATACATCTCTTTGTGGAAAATTTAGGAAAAACAAACAAAAAAAAAGAATAAATTTAAATTATACTGCCAAAAGGTAACTATCAAAATGACAAACTATCTCTTTATTCTGCAAAGCTGAAGAGATAGTAAATCTTTTTAACATAGCTGAGATGATACTAGGTAAACAGGTCTATATTTTGCCTTTTCACTTAATGTTATAATATATGCATTTTCCTCAACATTAAAAATCCTCAGTTGCATGATATTCCATGGTAATGAATACACCAGGCATAATTTACTTTACCATTCTTCTACTGTTAAAACATCTGGGTTCTTTCCAATTTGCAGTTATTTAAAAATTCTCAATTAAAAATGAACATCTTGTAATTAACACTATTTTTCAGTAAAATCATACCCTTACAGAATCATAAGTTTTCATCAAAGAAGTAAGTACCACATTTATAGGTTCTATATCATCTTCAAAGATGTTTTACAGAAGTATTAGCTTAAGGGGTCTAAATTTGAAAATGAGAAATTATAACTATGATAAATCACTGTTCTCGTATTACACATACATCAAATAAAATTTTGGCTTAATTTAACTGATACAGAACCTGAAAGTGAAATAGCTATAAAAAAAATTACTGGCAAAAGATATGGAAGCAACTCAAGTGTCCATCCATAAATGGATGGGATAAAGCAAATGTAGTACACACACACACACACACACACACACACACACACACACACACACACACACACACACAGAAATATTACTCAACCATAAAAAAGAGTGAAATCTTCCCATTTACGACAACATGGATGAATCTAGAGGGTATAATGCTATGTGAAGTCAGTCAGAGACAGACAAATACCATATGATTTCACTCATATGTGAAATATAGAAAAGCAAACAAAGAAAAAAGAGACAAAAATACCAGACTCTTAAATATAGAGAACTGGTGGTTGCCAGGGGGAAGGTGGGGAGGGGGATGGGTGAAATAGGTGAGGAGGATTAAGAGTACACTTATCATGGTGAGCTGAATAATGTATAGAATCGAATCATTCTAATGTACACCTGAAACTAATATAACACTGTATATTAATTATACTTAAATTTTAAAAAATTACTGGCAAAAAGTTGGCCAATTCTACTATTTGTATAAAACTAAAACAGTTTTATACATCATGGACATGCAATAACAGAAGTGTGTATGAGGAAGTCATGGTGGGAATATAGGAAAAAGTGAAAACATGGCCTAGTTATTGAGCAATCCATAAATACAGGTTTGCTATCTATCACTATCGATGTGTGGGATCAACAAATTTGGCAGAAGTCTAAATTAAGTACAGTGAATTACGTTTTTAAAGAATTCTCCCACTCAGAAAGGTTATACACATGACTTAGCATCACTCCAATGTTGATAAGGAAAAGTCATGGCACAGATAAGTACCAAAGTCCCCCAGACCATTTAACAGGATACTCAGGAGATGCCAGGGATGTTAACTATTAACTAGCACATGTAACACAATACTGACATCTGATAATTCAAAGAATGTCAAACTTCACAAACAGCCTGTTACATTCAGTAACTCTGAATGACAGTCTTATTAAAACACAGCTATGACATGCTGGTAATTCTAACCAAAATGTATTAGTCTGTGAAATCTTTTCTTCTGAAAAATGCTATGTGGCATGTGTTCTTTTCCTTATACTGAGTGGTTTAAAACTGAGTGTTTGACTAAATAGACAGAAAAATTAAATGTAACGTATAACCCTTGATTGGCTCCCAGATTAAAAAGTGAAATGAAAACCTATAATGAAGGACATTAATAGAGCAATTTAAATATGAACTATATGTTAAAAAATACCATTATACCAACATCAAATATTTCTAGAAAAAATAAGTGGTTTGGAACAGATTTTTGAGTGTTTCACAATATTGTACTTATAGATAATCTAGGGAGATTAAAGAACCACAAAATCACAAGAGGAAATATTACTGTGTAATATTGAATGCCAAGTAAGCATTATATTTTTTATAAAACAAGTCACCCAAAATTATAAAGTATCAAAGTACTCTGAAGTACTTCAAATCTTATTTGAAACCAAGTCTCTTTAGAAAAAGTACAAAACAAAGAACTTGTGTTTTTTTCTATTTGATTCTGTATGTATATTATATATCTAGAAAGTAGACTTACTTTTAGGGATATTCTGGACCAACTGATAATCACATAGGCTTACCTTAACTCTTTGTAGGAAAATTGTAAACTTAGAGAAAATATCCTTTAGCAGATCAAACCACTGAGGAAAATTCAACATTCTCATCTGATCTGCAAGCCTAGAAAAAAAAAAAATCAAACAAAAATAATGACTGTCTTTGGGTAGCTAGGAGTTTATTCTCAAAAGATAATTCTATACTTGAGATATAGGAATTTCTCTATTTGAGAAAATTTCATAGGGAAGAAAATTAAAAATAACTGCCTCTCCACGTCCATAGGGCTTTTAACAGAATCCCAATAACTTACTTTTTCCAACTACTAGTGAGTCTTGCACCATTACAGTTGCTTTAACTAATTCTGAAACAGTTTTCACTGAGTAATAGTGTGGAAATTAAAATTCCTTAACCCATATTCCAGGAGTTTGGCCCAGAGAAGTTTCATAGTTATCCATATTGCTACTCATATCTTGGGCCAGTTAATAAAGTTTAGGTATCTATATGAAATAAAATTCATAGTTTCAAAATATCACTACTCTTCTCAAAATGAAAGAATAGGAATTTCAAGGGTGACAACAAAAAATTATAGATAGGCATGAGACAACTCAAAATCATGTATTCAAATTTCTCAAAGCTGATTAGAAGCTGGGTTTTAATTATATAGCTAAATAATTTAAACTTAACACTGCTATTCCTCTGAGATCGATTATCTTCAAGTTTCCTCCTCCATAACCCCACTGTATCCTCTCCATCCTCTCTCTGCCCTGGGAGGCTGACCTGCAGGGCTTGGCCAATGAGAAGCCCTGACAAAAGACTGGAAGGAGCAAAGGTACGGATAGCTCCATCTCCCTCCCTGAGAGGCTGTCTCAGGATGACTGCCTCCTGCACTGAAGATCACTTCAACTACTACAGGTCTTTTTTTTTTTCTTTTTTCTTTTTTTCCCCAACTGCTAAGTTTCTTCCTTCTAAATCCTACTAACTGTTCTCATCCCTTGTCCCTTAAAGGTTCTACACTGTCACTTGTGATTTTCCCACACTCTGCCCATGCCTTAGTAAATAATTCCTTAACTAAATCCTCCTTAGATTATTCTAATGTGTTATCTTTACCCTGATAACCCCCAACCTAATATTTATACTTACTTCACAACAACATCTGTGTCAATTTCTTCTATTTGTGAAACTTTATGAATCACACACTGCAAAATTTAAGAAAAAAAATTTGATTAATGTCTTTAGAATTCTAAGTTCTAAATGGCTCGTTTGTATATTAAAAATGACCTCGATGAAAAGAAAATGACCTCAGTGACTAGGAGCATCACTTCACCAGACTTATACACCTCAAGGTGTATAAAAAATTGTATATCCTTACTCTATTAAATAATATTTCAGGGTATGCTTGAGTGGTATTAATTAAAATCCCCTACTATTTACAAACTATTCAAAACCATACACCAAACAAAACAGCACTCAGAACTATAATTCTTAGGAACAAGGTATAAGCCCCATATTAAAATTCCAAAAGAAATTCATCTGGGGGGTTATGTTTTCCTGCAATATACACAACAGTTTAAGTTTTAAAAAAATGCTTAGACTTCAGGAGAATCCTAGGAATTACAACATAGCAGTTCTGTAAAAATTTGTTTCAAAGTACTACATCCAGAAAACTATACAAATTATGTTCATAGCTCAATAATTTTTTATAAAGGAGTACACTTATGTAGTGAGAACTCAGATCATGAAATTGAACACTGCCAGTAAGCCCCTCTCATGCTCCCCTCCTAATCACTACTTCCTCCCAAAAGATACTACTACTTTGATTTCTAATACCACAGACTAGTTTTATGTTCGAATTTTACAAAAGTGTAATCATATAGTGTATACCCTTTGTGTCTGGTTTCTTTGGCTCTGCATTATGTGATAATTCATCCATGTTGCTTCACGTGATTTATTCATTCTCATTACTGTATAGTATTCAGTTGTATAAATATACCACAACTCTATTATCTTTTCTACTAATGACAGAATTTGGGTTAAAAAAAAAAAAAAGAAATTGGGTTTTTCTAGTTTTTTATTACCAATAGTGCTGCCATGAAATTCTGTGCTGTCTTTGGTAAACTTATGTATGCATTTATGTTGGGTAAATACCTAGGAGCAGAACTCCTGAATCATAATATATGCATATATTTAGTGCTCCTAGCTATTGCAAACAATTTTTGAAAATTGTTAATAACAATTTTAAAATAGTGTTTTAGTCAGTGTTTGAAAGATATAAAAGATGGGGTAATTATAATCTTTTTTTTGCTTGTTTTATTTAAACATTAAAAACTCAGAAAAGTACATTCAACCTAATGATGATGATCAATTAAGCCTAATAAATATATTTAAAATTGTTCATTTTCATATTTAGAAAAACTGAAGTTTTGTTAATGATATATATCTGAGTAAAAAGGCAAAACAAAGATGAGAAAAGACTGAAAAAACACAGATTTTAGTTTACAATTATCATTTCTGAGATAAGGATAAGAGGAAATAAGCGTTTACCTACTGCTGGTGAGGGTGTATTTGGTAAATTCTTTTTAGAAAGCAATTCGATTCTGTCAAATAATTTAAAAATACTTTTCACTCTGACCAATAATTTCCCTTCTAGGAATTAGCCATAAGAAAATAGTCTTAACTATGGAAAAACCAAATAAAACTTTAAACCAAAGATGTGTGTCATAACGTTCTACAATACCAAACTGAAAATAGCCTGAATATTCAAGAGAGGAAGGCATAATGTTGATGGAATTTTATACAACCATCAAAAACGATGTTTCTGAAGGGCTTATATGAGAAAGTTCTTATGATCCTAACTGAAATATATGTACAATTCAAAATCATATATACAGTATGATAGCAACAAAGAAAACATCGGTAACAATTTACACTTAGCAATATTCTTTTTTTTTTACTTAGCAATATCATTAAAGTGATAATCTTTTGGCCTCTAAGACAATTTTTTCTTCTATTTTTCTGTATTTTGAGTTTTTAAATAAATGAGAAAATGTTACTATTATAACTGCATATATTATCACTAGGATCATGTAAAAATAAACTTAATAAAAAGATTCTAGACTGAAATACATCAAATAAAAATGTATAATTACCTGTTTAATGATATTCTTTGCTGTAATAATCATTTCTTCGCTATAGATTTCTAAAAAATTAAGCTTTCTTTGTTTTAGAAGTCCAAATACAAGAGATACAAGTCTTTCCTATTAAAATAAAAACATGGAATTTCACAATTTAAATATAAAATAATCTCACTCAGAAGTAGAAATATCTAACATCATGGGTTTTATTATTTGATCCTCAGACCTCTATCCTGCATATGGTATTTTCTAGAAGCCTAAAAAAAACCCTTTCACAGCAATCTTATCATCAGATTACTGGAGTCACTATTTTAAGACAGGTCAATTCTAATGTGCTACAGTGATCAAATGAGCTGGTTTGGGGACAAAACAAAACAGGTACATTTTGGCCTAGTTTCAAACAAGTAGTTAGAAAGTACCTTCTCAAAACCTGATGACCTATAAATACTCCATGAGCCCTGTGCTTTTTAGTTAGTGTGTCAAGAAGACTAAAATGATGACCGGACTATTTGTGGAGGATTAACTACGAACACATACAAAAATCTCTTTAATAGGCTGCTCTCAGGGCTTCTGGATTCTTTACTAGTTTCTGGCAATAATCAGCATTGAAGAGTTAGCAGATAAGGGAAGCCTGGATATGATGCATTTGTATATACATATGCATAAAACATGTTTATAACAGGGACTAGTGACTATAAATGACTGATAAGTTACTATATAATAATGATCACTTTTATAAAAGACATACTCCAATACATACATACACATGGATATATGTTAATTCATCCTTTTAAACTTGGTTTGTAAGCTATATAAGACCTCGTTTTAAATCCAATTTTTAATTGAGGTATAAAATTACCTTATTCTCTAACTTCACAGGATAATGAACAATTATGGTGCTTGCTAAAGTCACATAGTCAATGAAGGACTTCATAGAAATCTGAGCTTGAAACAAGATAATTTTGCTGACTATAATCAGAGAAGAATGTGTTCTAAACTAAGATTATTAGGAGTTAACACTAAGCAATGACATCGATTTCATCCACAGTTCAAAAGCACATACCTCTTCTAAAATTTGACAATCATCTTCCAGTGGTCTGTTTAAGTCACTGTGAGAATAAGTAGAAAATTCTGCAATCATCATTTTATCTATCAGTTTTTCTAATTCACAAAGCTGTGATCCCAAATGCCTACAAAGGAAGAGGAAAATGTGACATATATTCATTAAAAACCCAATCACTCCATCATCAAGGAAACTAGTTAAAAAAACTCTTCTAGCTGACAGTATTTGTGCAATAATGTGATATTTGAGTAAAATGAAATCTTTTAACTTAACAAAAATAACTGCGATAGTTTCATCATCTCCCAAATCCTTTTTTTCTTTACATGTTGAACCTCCAAACAATTAAATGTATTGTAGAGAACATGGTTCTAGAAATTTCATGACTGCTTTTTTGTCTGCTTTTCACAAACAAACTATTCAGATATTCTAAAGTCCTTTCCTAGTTAACCATTTACGGAATAGCAATGTCAGCAGCTCCCCAGTCATTCATTTATTCCACAAATACAAGTGCCTACCATGGTCCTATCGGGGTAGATATAAATACCTGAAGGACTACAGGGACAGACCAACTCAATTCAATCTCTGTTATGAACAGTCTGAGTTACTGTGCAATTTCCCTCAGGTCATTATACTGAAACTCATCAAAACACAAGATTGAAAATATAAAAATACTAAGCAACAGTCTATTCTTGGAACTTTTTCCTCATAAAATATAATGTTCCTTTAATCTACCTCTAATATTTACAGATCCTACATAGGACTGGAGTGAGAAGGACTCTAATCAGATGGGCAAAGTTGTGGGGGTGGTAAAAGCAAATATTATTAACAGGATTTGGAACACTCTCCCTAGAGAAAGCATGCAGTATCCAAATGACAAAAAGGATCCCATAAAGTCCCTGCTCAGGAGGGCCCTAAAGATCATTACCTTCATATATGAAGGGATCTTTACCATATAATCTAATAGCTTCACAAAAACAATGGGTAATCTAGTTGGTCCAAAGTGTTTCAAAAATTAAGTAAAATAGGCCAATGAGAAATCTGTTTATACATTATAAAAAAATTTTTAAAGCTCTATTTTTGGTGCAATTCAAAACATGTATATTTAAATGTCTAAATTTAAATTTTATCTTAAATTTAGACATTATTGAATAAAAAGCATTTAAAAATACATATACTCCATTTACTTAAAAAACTAATGTCAGTAACTATCTTTAGTAAGACCAGATACAGCACATTTTTAAAAAACTAGTTTAAACCATGTGACCTTTTAGATCCATTGTTCTTATATAAACAGCATATGGTAAGCAGTGTAGTGATAATTTTGAAAAACATCTGATAAGTGAAATAACATAAATTTGCATTTTGCAATATAAAAATTGTATTTCTTAGAGCTAATTAGAAGATTAATAAGATTCTCATAAATGGCACCAACATCTCACAATAAGCTAATTTCGAACATATTTACTAGTACAAACTAAAACATTGCCATAAGGGAAATTTGGCAGTGTCTAGCAAGAATACATAGGCAATTAACCTTTGGCCTAGGAATCTCACTTCTCAGTATCTGTCTCGAAGACACACTCATAAAAATACAAAAAGAACATACATTCATTGTACCACTGTTCATAAACACAAGGGAATAGAAACCACACAAATGTTGACCAATGGGAGCTAGTTGACTATACTGTAACAGACACTATACACTTTTAAGAGAATTGAGGAATATCAATTAATATACTATATACTGCTACAGAGAAGTTTCTCAATCTTTTTTTTTCATTGTTGCCCCAAGAAGTCCTTTTAGATATTTTTATTCCTAATAACCCCATACATATACTTAATATCACAGATAGAGTGTATATCTGTTTATGTACCTTGGCCCTTTGGAGGGCCACAAGCCATTATAACATCCAATTTTTTTCACCCTTCAAGAACCAATTTTTGCCCCCCTTGGGGTGATAGCCGCCATTGAGAAGGCAGACTGTAGAGTGATCTCCAGGGTATACTGTAAAGATGAAAACAGCAAGGAAGAGAAAAGTAATACAGTATACTAATGTTTATCAAAGATGAGGGACAGAGAGAGAGATGGCTGGATGGATGACAGACAAATACAAATCAAAACTTTTTAAAATGGTGACTTATAGAGTAGGTAGGAAGGAGGGAACCAGAGAGAAGTTAAATTTCTTTGAATATCCTTTGTTTCAGAGATGTGACTTTGGAACCACATAACTACTTAACATAGTTACAGAACAACATTGTATTTAAAACTTCAACCCTTAAATATCAAAAGCAAATGAAACAAATGAACTTAACTGCACATCAAGTTAGCAGCAAATGTATACAAAGAGGAATTATTTCAAGTGACTTTAAAACATAGAAATTTATCCACTTATCCCACAAGCATATAGCTTAAGGAAAAGAAGAGAAAGAAATCCTTCATTTTTGTAGCAATAGTACTGTTAGTCCTAAGAGCATTCTATGCATATTTTGGGATAAAGCAAATAAGTAATTATGTTTTAATGTCCTTTGGAGCCACAGTTTTCAGCCTGTATACATATAGAAGATTAAAGAAGTAAAAACTTTATGGTCCTGAATTTAAATTGGAAATATCAATATGAACTCACATTATTTCTTTAAAAAGGAAAATCTGTTTTCTAGCTCTGTCCACTACAAAGGCCTAGAGATAATGACCAATCCAATACCAAGGAACACCTCTGATACCCAGATTGTAATTTCTAAGTACCATTTCCTACTAAAAGAAACTAGTGCTCCTTAGAAAAGTGATGGATTACAAGCCTGGGACAGAAAATGTATAATATGAACATCTAATCATAACACAAAGTAAGAAAATTATCAATCAAAAGCTCCTGGAATCACGTAAAATACCACAAAAATGAACTTGAGGAGGTTCCTACAAAAGACATAATAATCTGAACATCGACAAAAATAAAAACAGCAAAAAACGTAAATACTTCAAATATATGTAAATTCACATGTTTATAAATATATACTTTTTTAAAAATCATCAGTAACCTTTGGAAGATGCAAGATTTTCAATTCGTTATTTTTAAAACTGCCAAATTAAAAAAAAGAAATCTAGACTTCATCCTGCCTCTCCTTGTAAGAACTATCCTTAAGTGTTACCAAATTGTTATAGACAAATATCACTTTACAGAAATACTCCAATTCATAAATGATTACCAAAGTATAGAATTAGAATATCGTTATTATATGCAACCCATAATAATAAATCTAGGCAATGTTCATCAAATGGCTGCTAATATCATTAGATATTTGATATCTCTCAAAAAGAGAGACAACCAGATATATGCCTTTTTTTTTTTTTGGATTTGGAATCTGATATTTTAAATATAAATGCCTTAGTGAAATGTTACATATATGTTACAATATGATATATATGTTACAATATGATATATATGTTACAATAATATCATCTCTTTTGCCGAGATAAAATAAGTACTTGTCTTTTTTTTATTAGTTTCAAAGGTAGAATTTAGTGACTCATCAGCTGCATATAACACCATCTGCTCATTACATCAAGTACCCTCCTTAATGCCCATCACCCAATTAATACTGCCCCCTTACCCATGTCCCCTAGATATATGCCTCTTGGCTGAAATACCATTACCTATTAGGTGCTCCTGCCAAAAACTAAACCTTAAATCTAATCAAGACTTTAAGTCTAACTACCAGTTTATAGGAAATATAGGCAAAAGAAAAACACCCTAAACATGGGGATGCAGCTGGCAAAATCCAGACTGTGAAAAGCTTTATAAGATAAATAATTTCTTCAATAAATTTCTTGAAAGGGAGAAAACGAGAAGAATGAGGAAGTATATATCAAAAGATGTTGATATATATCAACAAAAAAAAAAGAGAAAGAAATATATCAACCTATCACGATGTATAGATATTATTTGGATCCTGCTTTCAATAAACACATTTTAAAAAAGAAATTTGAGACAAGAAAATTTGAACAATGACTAGCTTTTTGAAAATATGAATATTATGTTTTAAAATATCTTTATCTTGCAATATACACAATGAAATATTTGACAAGGAAGTGGGATGATGTTTTGGATTTGTTTCAAAATAAACTGGAGTATGGGGTATAGAAAAGACAAAGTTGGCTATGAGTTGGTAACTCACAGGTGATACTCAATTTACCAAGCTTCATATAGGTCTCTTCATGTAATTTCCTGTTTCTGTGTATGCTTGAACTTTCAGTAAGTTTTTCAAAAAGCAGCAACAGAGTAGAATATAAAGATACACATAACTTTAATGTTGCTTGGTTCTCAATTGATTATTATGAAGATCATAGATTCCTTCTCAATACAGACTAAAGGTTAACACTCGGGTATATGTCACCTTCAGGTCTGAAGAGTCTGCAACAAATCCCAACAAAGAATTATTGTGGGAAATCTAGATGACAGTATCTACTGATGCTTGGGCATCAGAATAATAAAACTGTCATTTTGGCATAACTTAAATATGAGGTTCTATATGACCTCAGATATTATATAAAATAACTCAGTAGCTTCATTTTATGCATTCTATTATCATATGTGATAATATATAAAGATTTGTCCAAATTCTTAAACAAAATTTCCAGAATTATAATGTTCTACAAGATTCACCTATTTATCTTTATTTTTTTATATTCTTGATGACTTTGACAATCGATGCCATAAAGGCCTGCACATTATTAACCATATCAAAAATATTTAGATAAATGTGCTAAGTTCAAAATTATGTATACTAATAATCACATACTGTAATTTAGAGTGATAAAAGAAATCTACTGAAACAACACTAAAATACCACATTCTGAAAAAGTATTTGGGTTCATATATCTAGCTAAATAAATTGGGACAATTTCAATACTTTCTACTTTGATATGTCTCAAGGTGCACATTAATTCAGACCTTCTAGTAAGTTGTATGTTCACTACAACGACCTTTGTGCTGCTTTTATCAGAGAAACTTATATACAATCAACTGCACTATAATACTAGTTTCATCAAACAGCAGCACATCTGCTTTTTGGCTTCATCCCAGAGCATACAATGTAGATGTTTTCTTACTATACTGTTTTGAAGATCTAAATTATGGAAAATTATATCAGGATCAAAGAATATGTTACTTTTTTATAACTTCCAATAATAAAAATCCCTTAAATGGAATCCCAAGGTAACCTCTGATGAGTGAAACCATAATAAGCTGGAACTTATAATTAATTCTGTTTTCTGCCTTTTCTCCCCCATCCCCAGAAGAAAAGAAAAAAGTCTTATGACTAGAAAACAAACTAGTTTCATTAATTGTTATCAATTACCATGGTAAGTCCTGGTTCAATGGACATATAACTCAACTGCCAACTTATAACCCCACTGCCCACAATTTAACATCTACTGTACTATAAAATCAGCATTGATGTTCAGAGTGATTTTTTTGAGGTCTTATATATCCTCAATCAAATATATTAAAAAGCATACATAGCTCTCAGGTCAGATGAGACCTGGGCTGAATCTCAACCCTATTGTTTTATAACTTGCTGTATGACTTGGAGCAAGTTATCTAAGACTTCTATGCTTCAGTTTCCTTATCTATTAAAATGAGGATAAGACAACTTATCTTATAGAGGTTTTTTGGGGGGTGAGGGGAACCAAATAACATATGCAAAATACTTTGCACGGTACCTGGTACAGAGTACCATTCAAAAAGTCCTCTTAGGTTTTATAATGGTGGTGGTTGTAAAATAATGGTGGTAGTAAGTAGTAAGGAAAAAAAGTTAACGACAATGATGAAAACTGAAAGTTTCTATGTAAACCTTTACAGTAAGGAAGCAAGTAACATTATATCCCTGAGTTTCAAAGCAACTGAAGATTTTCTATTTCAAAATCTGCAAGATACCAAGGTTCGGATATTTGTTAGGCCCACAATAAGACTTCTGTATTATATTTGCATTTGAATGTCCTTATCTCAACATCATAAGATAATGTGTATTGTAGGTCTCTTGTCTACTTATGAGCATTAGTGATGTAAACTGTGTTCTTAGTTTATTAAAATGATTATGCCCGATGTAGGGCTCGATCCTAAGACCCTGGGATCATGACCTGAGCTGAGGGCAGACGCTTAACCAACTGCGCCACCAACATGCCCCCAATCTTTATTTCTCAGCGCTGTCCTATTCAGAGGATAAAAGCACTCTATAGAATCAGCTCCCAATATTTATCAACATTCATGATATTATATAGTGAAAGACAAGTAAAAGACACAACTTCTGTCATTATAGAAGTCAATTTTTCTAAAGTAGTGACAAAATCAGTATTTATTTTAAAAATATATTGAAGGGTGCCTGGGTGGCTCAGTCAGTTAAGCATTGGATTCTTGGTTTCAGCTCAGGTCATGATCTCAGGGTCCTGAGCCCCATGTACGGCTTTGCACTCAGTGCAGAATCTGTTTGTCCCTCTCCCTTCCCTTCTGCCCCTCAATAAATAAATAAAATCTTTAAAAAAAAATAAAAATAGGGGCGCCTGGGTGGTTCAGTCAGTTAAGCATCTGCCTTTGGGTTAGGTCATGGGTCCTTGGATAGAAACCTGCATCAGGGCTCCCTGCTCAGCTGGGGGTCTGCTTCTCTCCCTCTGTCCCTCTCCCCCAACTGCCACTCATGTTCTCTCTCAAATACAATCTTTTTAAAAAATTAAAAGTAAAAAATAAAAATATATTTCATTCAGACATTCAAAAAACAGAAATATTTAAAATTTCAGAGGTAAAAGGGAAACTAAAAATCATTTTGTCCATGCTAGGAAAGCAAAGTAGGCTTCAAAGAACTATGATCCACCCAAAAATGATTGTAAAATTTTAGGTACAGGTATATTTTTATGGAAAGAAGATCTAATCAACAGCTTTCAAGAGATTCTCAAAGAGGCTTGCGACTCAAACTTTTTCTATAGACATCCAAGTCTAGATTAGGCTCCTGCCCTGAAGTTACAGCTCCCTAACATTCTGTACATTCATCATCATACAGTATTGCACTGTATGATAACAACCCAGTCATTTCTGTCTCCTTCATTCTGCCAAATAAATTGTAAAAAACGCTCTCTGCTCTTCATGGCAATATTCCCAGTAATCTGCCTGGTGTCTGACATGTAAAGGTAATCAATAACAATGTTTTAAATGAATCAATCGATCAATCATTTATGTCATTAAATTTGGGCCACCTTTTAAAAAATGCATTCTAAATAAATATTCCAATTACCTATCCTTAGTCAATAAGAATTTATAATTCAGTTAAATTTATTTGGAAGCTAACTTTTCCAGACTATATTAAGTATCTATTAAGTTACAGAATACATCTTCCATACAACTTCTTTATAGTCACTTAGTAATGTAAGGTTTAGATGGGTTTTCCAGCAGAGGGACTTCTACAAGGACACTGCAAACCTGCATGAATGAAATTTTGATGGCCTCTACCTGGTTTATCTATAAATTAAACATTTTGACATGATCTCACGTAAAATAACTAAAACCCTAATGTTAAAAATATTTTCAAAATCTAAGAATGCAGGAAAAACTGGGTCTTTTCCATCACCATATGGAATTTTTTGCACTGTGATAAACACTGCAAATTAGAAATTAATTTTAATAATCAAATAACTATGATATTATATATAAATATATATATATAAATGTAACTGCATTATTAGTCATTTAATAATTATTAAATTTAAAGTCTATTCAAGAACTTTTAAAATGAACTTAATTTTAGATATTCTTTCCTGCACCTTGATCTACTAACTTGACACAAAACTATTTCAACATTTTCAAAACGTTATTTTCAAAGTTATGACTGGCCTTTCATTAGTACCATCTATTAAAAATTTAATTTTGTTTCTCCATTCAAATGTTTCTGTAAATACAGGTCCTTATAGTTTTTGTTTTGCTAAGTCTAAACTATCACAATGATAACATTACTAAACAGATCAATCTGGAAGAAAAAATATTCATGTAACTTACATACATTCACACTTCCTCAGCTAACATTACACACTAATTTTTATCCTTTAAAAACTGCTAACATTATTTCTAAAACCTTACTTAAAGGACCTACCGGAAGCTGTGAATGCCCTGAAGTTCCTGCTGTAGAACCTCTTGTGTTGTTGCTATTAAGTCCAAAGCTCCAACAAATTCAGAAGTGGATAACAACACCTGTACTGTAGGCTGAGTCTGGTGTACAGTGGCCATTAACTTGAGTTTATTGTACACTTTAACACAATTGTTTCTGGTAAGTGCCAGTCTTAAAATGTGTAGTGATCCTTCACACATTACTTTATCAATCTGTGCAATTTTATCTCGAAGCATCTTTACAGCCTGGGAAGTTTTCTTGAGGTAGTCCTGCAATTCGTGTTGAGAGGTCATTGCATGAAAAAATGCTTCAGAACGTAGAGAGATCTGGTGAGCAATGTTTACTTCCACAATATCCAGATAATGGCTCAGCTTAAGAAGGAAGAAAAAAAAAAATCATAGAGTATTATAAGATTACCTTCTTTGACTATCCAAATACTTTCAGAAAATGATATAAGATTTCTACACATATTTTAAATCCTATTGTATGAACTATTTGATTATGGAATTCTTGATATTGGGCATAATAAAATGGAAGGGAGATGAAAGGTAACAATCCAAAATTAATAAATTTAAGACAAAAGAGTAGAAGCCAATTTACCTTCTTCCTCTGCTATTACTGCCCTTCAAACAACAACTACTTTCTAGAAAGTAAGAGTACCCCACAGCCATCTGAGATTATAATCTAGATTCAGAAGTTCTCAGATCTGAGACAGAATGATCTCCTTAATCACATATCACTCATCTGACTAGAAGTTTATTATAGTTTACATATTTATAATATTTATATTTAAATATAAATATAGTTTATATATTATAGTTTACTGACATTTATTAACCTCTTCCTTCTACGTATCAGGCAGTGGTATTTTATATACATAATTTTCTAGTTTTAACAACCTTAAATACAGGTATTAGTATTCTTATTTTACAGACAAGGAAACTGAGGCTCAGAGACATTAAATAATCTGAATAAAGTCATGGGGTTAGTAACTGGCAAAACTAAAATTTGAACCTAAGTCTGTCTAACTCAAAAACTGAAGCTCTTTCTACTATACCACTCTGCCTCAAAAGAATCTGTGAAAGATTCATGATCAAGTCACAAATTATAGAAAATACTAGAATTCATTGGGATTCTTTTTTAAGGCTGCTTATTTTGCATTTCAAAAATTATTCTTTTACCAATTTGTAAAACTCAGTTTATTTCCAATATATTTTCCTCTTAAAAGGTTGACAAATGCCTTAAAAGAGTTCATACATATTTTACTTGTAACACAAGCAAGATTAATTCCTAGAGCAACATATATTAAAAATACCTTCTAATTTCAAATATGGACTCCTAAAACCTGAGTTGCCTTTCTTCCAGAATTTCTAATTGCATATGCCTTTTTTGGCTACATTATCTTTTCATTTCTCTCCCACTTTTTAACTTTTAGATTCTTCAACCTATAGCTCAAACTTTAGGCATTATCTATCAACATCTCAGGAGAATTCACAGTGTTAAAGGGTTAACAGACTTTCAACATTTAGGACTCATAAGATTAGAAGAGATTATTTGGTCACTAAGACTATTTCCTTCAAACCATGCAGGATCACACATATCTTCAACAAGGCTCCTTCAGTAATCTATTATAATATACAATAGGTTACAAACAAGAATTTTTTCCATAGTTTAAATCTCTTGAGTTTATAACCTTTTGCTATTGTTCATCTTCAACATGCCTTGTTCACTTATTTACCTAAAAAGCAATATGGGGACAAAGGTACTTGGGTACACTGCAAACTAAAGTGGACTCAATTTTCAGAATAGGAAATGGAGTATGAGTAACTCCTTCAGGACACTGCTACTGAAAATGTTGTTTATACGCTGCTGCCAGTCTGTTAACTATTTAACAGGTCCATGATAAAATAAGGAATTTGCTAGAAAGTAAGTCAACGACATCACTAAACCCACTGCATTGTTTTTTCATAGAAAGACTTTCTTAATAAAGGAAGTAGTGCAATGATTTACATTCTAGTGCAAGCTCCTTATTTCATCATAGACCAGGACTTTGGGTAGCACTACAATAGAATACAAATGAACTAATTCTCTTTGTAGCATCCCCTCTGTTTAAACCTCACAAGATAAAAACAGCTGTTTATCAATCATAAAGTGAGTTTGAAAGTGTTCTCTTAGAACCATTTCTTCCATTACTTTTCTAAGAAGAGAGTAGAATAAGGAGCCAGAATGTAAACATAACAAACCTGATTCTGCGACTTACCAAAAAATAAAATTCCAATCCTTTAATTAAACATTTAGCATGAAAAAACTGTTTCATTTGAATTTCAAAGATTTCTGCAAGTTATCAATATTTCATTGATCTATTCTTTTCAAAAGCATAATATTTTCCTAATTCATTTCCTATTAAAGTTCTATAAAGGGAACAATTTTTAGTCTTCCTAAAAGTATTTAGGAAAGATTAGTATTTAGGATGAGATTTTTATTGGCTTTTGTTGTTTTTCTCTTTTAAGGTATTATTTTAACAGGGTATATATTAGGATGTGAAAAAGCAATCTACAAGTGAGTCTATGCCCCCAAACCCATAATTTTCATCAGATTTATGAATTTGTTCTTACTCGAGGAAAACCTTTATAGGTAAAAATGTTGTCGAAGGAAAAATTACTTCACTTTTATTTTCAGCTGTGGAAAAGGAATACTCATGATTCTTTCCCTACATTTCTTCTCCTCTTCTCCCCAAACTAGTTTTTTCTTCAGTTACTAGACCTCAGTTACTGAATAGTCTTCCTGAGACAAGTTTTCAGACTGCCAGAGATGTCACTAGCCTAAAACATAATGCTTTCTTCTCAGTTTAAGGACCAGTTTTAGAAAAGCTCTAAACTGCTGAGAAAGAACAGGAATAAAAAGTCTTTACTTCCCATACAAGTTTTAAAAGATTCCTAATATGTGAGTTAAGATATGCTTAAAACCCTACATTTTAAATGACTTTCAATATGTTGACTTCTCAACATATTACAAAATATTGTAAAATTGTTTAAAAGCTGCTGACTAATAACATGTAAAAGATTAGGTTTTGCAAAGCTAAAAATACAGTATTATATTTTTAATAAAATTTTTAATACAAGACTGTATTTTTCAACTATCATATTTTTGCTTCAAAATAATCATCCTTATGATATGGAAATAAGGAAAAATGGTACCTCAGCAAAAGTTGATTTTCCATGCTTCAAATCATAAAGAATACAAAATTAGCCAATATATTGTTTGGGATAAATGTAAAGCAATTAACTATGTTATCTAATACATCCTTTAAACTGAAATTCCATCGACTGCTCTTTTAGATAAGAAGCACTCCAACAATTAGCTTTTTCTTTTTCACCAGCACAACTTGTTTTCCACTGAATCAAATGCTTTTACTTTATCAGTTAAGATTTGAAGGCAGTAATAAAAAATATGAAATTAAAAGAAATAGCCCTTAATTTTTTAAATAACTAAATCAGAACCCACACAAAAGGTACTACTTAACCAGAATAAAGTTTTCTACATGGAAAAAAGTAAAAAAGAAATTACCTTTTCTTGTAGCAACTTTGAAGAAGCTGCATCACGATTTCCTTTTCCACCAGCAGTATTAAAATGAGACCATGGTAAAACTGAATTAAAAGTTAAGGAATCGTCCAAGGCAAAATCTGGTTTCATAAAAATCTATTAAAAAATGTATTTTCCTCAATTAGATAAACATTTTTTTACATCCATTATCCCTTCAAACATCATAAGACCATTAAAGAATGATTAACTTGGATCTGAAGCATAAACAGCAAAGCAAGTAATGATACATTGATTTATTCAAAAATCTGTATAAAAAATGTATAGTGTTTCATCAAGCTAAAAATACTCATGAAAAATAGAAAAAACTTTTTTGTCTTTACCAAATGGAGGTGATCATTCCATTACTCTGTAATCAAATTCACTAATGCCGTCCCACCAGGCACACACCAAAGGGAGACATCCTACTTATACCAAAATTTCTGTATTATTTCCCACTGACAGTAGTTTTTAAAAAATGCCAGATATCAAATTCTCTGTATTTCTACTTTCTCCTGCTTAAAATGCTTTCAAAATTAGTTTTGTAGATTAGACATATACTAAATTTTAAAACCAAAACAAATTCAATTTTACGAAAAGATCATTCTTTTTCCTTTACATACCATATCCATCTGGCACTAAGTCCTACCCGCTATATTTTTCACATAACACTTAAATGCTCTCTCTCCTCTATGTCTATAGCATTTCATCAGTGCAGCTCTTCATTATCTCTGGATTATAGTAAATGGCCATTTACTCATGTCCTTCCTCAATCTATCCCCTATACTGCTGTCAGGTATACTTTTAAAATGCAAGTATCACTGAATTAACTTCTCTGCTTAAATCTCTCAATGGAGTCCCATGACCTAAGGACCAAATTCTTTAGAATGGCATCAAAGGCCATTCATATTTTTTTTTAAGATTCTATTTTTTTATTTGACAGAGAGACAGAACACAAGCAGGCAGAGAGGCAGGCGGAGGAAGAGGAGAAGCAGGCTCTCCGCCGAGTAGAGAGTCTGATGCAGGGCTTGATCCCAGGACCCCGGGACCACGACCTGAGCTGAAGGCAGACACTCAACTGACTGAGCCACCCAGGCACCCCAAAGGCCCTTCATTTTTCTTTTAACTCCCTCACCAATTTGTATTTTGCCACTCTCACTATTTAGAAGTTACATTCTAAGAATACTGAACTTTCATACCCTCTTGTGCTTAATTATCTTTGTACATGCTTTCTGCCTAGAATGCCTTTCCCGCCTATTTTCCTAGAGAACACAACCAAATCAAAAGGGCAAATGTTATCTCTGTATAAGAGATAACCCCATCTCTGAACAGAAGTACATATGCCACATATATTTACGTATCTCATACTTCACAGAAATTATTTTTTGAATATAGGTATCACCCCCTGGAGATCATACATTCCTGTAAGACTGGATTTATAGCTAATTAATCTTTGTATCTCTAGTACCTAGTATAAGGCCTGAAACATGGTTTAACTTAATTTCTAGGCTCTATTTTATTATATTTATTGATCCATTTTACCTATATCCAAAAATTAGTATAAAGTGATAAGGAAAATCTAACTAGGGATATGAGTTTATTTCCTAGTCCCTGCTTTAGTATAATTAAAAGTACTGATTAATAAATATTTACTGATGATGTAACCTGTATGCTAGACACTAAGGCGGAAACAAAGATAAATTATTATATAGGTCCTAACCCCAAGGATCTTTAGTCCAATGGATGTGATAAAATATACACATAAATATCTAAGAAGAGTGACAAATGCCTTTAAAAGGAAGGCACAGGTCTACATAAAATACTATGGAAATGCAGCAAAGGGGCCAATTATCTTCAGTTAGGAAGAAATTTATTCATGTAAAGTTGCCATTTAAGAAAGAGAATATAAAGAAAGAATTAGATATGGGGAGTTGAGGGAAAAGTCTAGACCAAAGGAACAGTGCAAGTGAAGAACAGAGTCAGCAAAATCGTTTGACTGAAGTAAAGAATGTGTAAAGATTAGTAAGCAAAAGTTGGGTGTGACTATGAAGGAAATGAATAATCAAGGGCCTTAAATGACAGAGTTTGAATTTTATTTTGTAGGAATCAAAAAACAACTTTAAAAATGACTGCCTTTTTGTTTCTGTCTGTTGTCTTTTGTCGTCTCACCTTAGAGAGCAGTTATCATAGACCCCTTTGAGAATCTAATTAATGCAATGGACTCTTTCCCCAGGGGGGAAAAGAAAACATGTATTACACATCTCTATAAAATTTTTCACATGAAGGACATATATCTTAATAATTTGAAGAGGTAATAACATCAATAAAATTCTTTTTCAGAATGGAGAGACTTAAACATATTTGTAGATTTCAGTAATGAAGACGAAATTGATGATGGCAAAAGAAAGAAGAAAAGTGATGCACAAAGTCCCAGAACAGGCAAAGTGGTTAAAGTGTAAAAAAGCCAAATGAAAGCTTCTGATAAGGTAAAATTAAAGATATTAAAGATTATAAAAAATTAAAGATATTAAAAAATTTTCTCATTTATTAAGCTTTGTTACCTTAGGTACTTGCTCCAGATCTGTCCTGGATTTATCTATGAAAAAAAGGAAAAGAGAAAATATGATTTTTTAAACTTGTTTTCATTTTATTCCATAAAATATATTTTGACCAGATTCTGTACTATGTCACAATTAAGTAAACACTTAAATTCCTCAACAGACATCAAGCACCTCCTGTATGCCTAGCAGTAAATAAAGCACTGAAAAAATTCCTATGTTTCAAATAATTTTAATCAATTGTATGGTAGCAAGAAAACTAAATACATTTCAAGTCTTTTTTAAATGGACACAGAAAGCCTGATGCTATCTTATTAAGTTTGGTGAAATTAAGTTTGGCATATAGTTTTTAAAAATGAATTAAATTCTGGGACGCCTGGGTGGCTCAGTTGGTTAAGCCTCTGCCTTCGGCTCAGGTTGTGATCCCAGGGTCCTGGGATCCAGTCCCGCACTTCTCCCTCTGCCTGCTGCTCCCCCTGCTTATGCTCTCTCTGTCAAATAAAGAAATAAAATCTTAAAAAAAAAAAAAAAAATTACATTCTAATATAGGAATAATGCTTTTATTGTTCAAAATACTCACCATCCCACCCAGAATTTCTTATGATCAAAGATTTTAATACCATATTAAGATATTAGTACTCTGTTAATTTTCTTCTTAGACATCTTAGTTTATATCTACAAACCTGCAAATGAACCTACTTTACCTTCATCTCACCAACTAGATCTCAGAGAATGTACCCTCCTTTCCAAAACTAACCTTCCTGGGTCGGACTCTATACCCTCCCGCCTCCTCTATGAGCGTGCTTCACCAAATACCCTGCCTCTTTCCATATTTTCAACCTCTTCCCTTCTAATAGTTTTTTCTCTCTGCATATATACATGCTCAATTCTCTCCCATTAAAACAAAAACAAAACAAACAAAAAAGATAAAGATAAAACCCAGGGCCTGGACTAGGCTGAGACAAGGGAAGCCCTCCAGTACAAAATTTAAGGAAGCATTCACTCTCAGGTTATGCAAATGTGTCTCCTGCCTCATCTAGTTTTGACCACACAAAAACATTCTTATACTCTGTTATCTCTAGTCAATACCCTATATCTCAAATCCTCAAGTCATATCCACACTAATAGTCTCCGTTTCTTTCTCTTGTACTCACTCCTTAATATACAGTATTGTGTTTTCTGTAACCACTACTTCAAGTCTGAATGCCCTCTGTAAGAGATCCTAAATTGTGAAATCCACAGAAACTTCTCAGTGTGCAAACTGATCATTACCATTACCAACAACTGCCTGACCACCAAAACTTGTGCTTCAATCTCTCTCAAATGCCTAAATTCCTCTCCATCTTCATTATAACTGCTTTTAGGGCCACATGATTTCTCCCTTGTATTACTGCAATAGCCTCCAACTGTCTCTGCCTCCAGTTTATCAACATCCTTAAATTTGTTTTCCACAACTGTTATCACAATGAAATGTATAATCATAAATCTGATGTCTGGTTAAAAATATTCTGTGGCTCTATACTGCTTTTAGAAAAGAAAAATTCCTTAGTATGGCATACCAGACTTCACGATCTGACTCTCCTGCCTACTTCTTCAGCCTCACTTCTTACTCCCAGTAGAGCCAACGTACTGAACTCTTGCAGTTCTTTGAACATGCTCTGTGCTCTCCTGACTCTGTTGCTTTGCATACACTGTTCCTTCTTCCTGACAGGCCTTTCTCCACATAACTCTCTCTCAGCAGCTAGTTTAAAACACAGGCAATCATCAATTCTGGAAGTTTTCTAAGGCTTAGCAAATTAGGAGCTCTATACCAACCTACCATGCTGAACTTACTGCTTGATATACAGTGCTGCAATTGTTGGCTTATTTATGTAACCCTAATGAGAAGACTATCAGCTTCTTGAGGACAAGTGCTCTGTTATCCAACTATTTTTAAACAACGAGCAAAATACTAAGCACCCAGATGTTAAGTAAATATTTGTTGAAATGAAGGATAACACTACAGTGAGACCCATGGTTTTTCTCTTAAAAGCTTCTGGAGAAGATTATGATCATAGGCTATAAAAATTCCACTAAAAATAAAAATTATAGGTAGAACAGCCATCAAGCCCCAAATTAAGATTTTGTTTGTTGATATTTATGCTATGCTACAAATATCACATATTTATCTTCATATTGTCTACAAATAACACATATTCATACCATGAGTATGTAAGAGAGTCCTGTCAAAAGTATCTTTAGGAGGACAAATATTCTTGCATCTCTCATGAATCTTCTCTCTCTATAAGAAGACAAATAACAAAATCAATGCTATGTAGCAATATGAATATTCAAAGCATCAAAATGTTTCACAAAAGAATATACCAAATTAGTTCTACAATTTTTAACGTGAAATCACTAGCCTCTTCAACTTAAATATAAATAAGTATGCTTAATAAACCAATACAAGCTCTATGAACACCTATATGCTTATACTCATCCCATTTTATATAATTATAGTAAAATCTCTATAAATTGGAATGAAGTGGGAATGCAAATTTAAAAATCCTTATTTATATAACAGAAATCAATTGAAAATAATTTTTAAAACAAGCAAGAAGGCACCTGGGTGGCTCAGTGGGTTAAAGTCTCTGCCTTCAGCTCAGGTCATGATCTCGGGGTCCTGGGATCAAGCCCCACATCAGGCTCTCTGCTCAGCAGGGAGCCTGCTTCCCCCTCTCTCCCTGCCTGCCTCTTTGCCTATTTGTGATCTCTCTCTCTCTGTCAAATAAATAAATAAAATCTTAATAAATAAATAAATAAATAAATAAATAAATAAATAAATAAAATAAGCAAGAAAATGTGAAAACCTATATACCTAAGATAGAAAGACAGGTTATTAGCTGATACTGAGTCAAGAAAGAAAGGAAAGGAAAGAAAGGAAGAAAGAAAGAGAAAAGAAAGAAACCCTACTCTGATTTCAGATTAAATGGATCACTAACAACAATTCTATCTTTTCAGAGGTACCATAAATAAGACACATGGGAAAGTGGAGTATGGAAAGGGAAAAAAACACTGAGCTAGAAGTGTTCAGTTTTGACAGCAATCGTGGCAGAAACTACAGGACTGTCTTCCAACATGGCTGTACCATTTTGCAGTCATACCCACAATGAATAAGAGTTCCTATCAGTTCATATTCTTGCCAGCATTTGATGCTGTCAGTGTTTTGAATTTTTGCAATTCTGAGAGATACATAGCAGCACTTCATTGCTGTTTTAATTTGCAATTCCCTAATGACATATAAGGTTAAGCATCTTTTCATATGCTTATTTGCCATCTGTATGTCTTCTTTCATGAGATACCTGTTCAGATTTTTTGTGCATTTTTTTTATTATGGCAAAATACACATAACATAAAACTTAACACTTAAAACTATTAGTGATGTTGACTATCTTCCCATATACTTATTGGTCATTTGATAGATCTTCTTTGGGAAAATGTTCATTCAAGACCTTTTCCCATTTTTAGTTGCATTGTTCTTATTGAGTTTTAAGCATTATTTGTGTATTTTCTATACCAATCCTTTATCATACATGTGTTTTGCAAATATTTTCTCCCAGTGTCTATCTAGCCTGTTCACAGGGTGGAAGTTTTTAATTTTAACAAAGTTCAACTTGTTAATTTTTTGTTTCATGGATTGTGCTTTTGATGTTATAATCTAAAAAATCATCACCAAACTCAAAGTCGTATATATTCTATGTGATCTTCTAGTTTTATCATTTTGCATTTTACATTTAGATCTACAATCCATTTTGTGCTAATTTCTATGAAAGGTGTGGGTAGTCTGTGTCTAGATTTTTTTCTTTTTTTGGCAGGTAGGTATCTAGTTGTTCCAGTACCATTTACTCAAAAGACTACTGAATTACTTTTGCACCTTTGTCAAAAACCAGTTGACTATATTTG
This sequence comes from Potos flavus, assembly GCA_028534135.1. Lineage (NCBI taxonomy): Eukaryota > Metazoa > Chordata > Mammalia > Carnivora > Procyonidae > Potos > Potos flavus. Next base: position 50,689,167 of record CM052885.1, on the reverse strand, counting down.
TGTGGGTCTATCTTTGAGCTATTTTGTTGCTTTGATCTATATGCTGTTTATTCTTTCACCAATACTGTCTATATTACTATAACTTCACAGTAAGTCTTAAAGTCAATTAGTGTCAGTCCGGCTACTTTGTTCTAAATACTTTGTTGGCTATTCTCTTTCCCCTTTCTATATAAACTTTGGAATCAGTTTCTTGGTATCTACAAAACAAATTATTGGAATTTTAACTGGGATTGCACTGAATCTATAGACCAAGCTGGGAAAAACAGACATGTTGACAATACTGAGTCTTCTATCTACGTAGATGGACTCTCTCTCCACTTATTTCGATGTTCACCAATTCATCAATTTTGTAGTTATCCTCATAAAGATCTTGCACATATTTTGTTGGATTTATACCTAAGTATTTCATTTTCTTTGGTGCTAACGTAAATGGTGCTGTGTTAATTTCAAATTCTAACTGTACATCACTTCTTCATAGAAGAAAACAATCCCTTTTACAATATTAATCTTGTATCCTGCAATCTTGTTATAATTGCTTATTACTTCCAGGAGTTTCTTTTCTGATTTTTGGGGATTTTCTACATAGACAATCAAGATATCTGTGAATAGAGACAGTTTTAGTTCTTCCTTCCCAGTGTATATACCTTTTATTTCCTTTTCTTGTCTTGCAAAGTTAGGGTTTCCAGTGTGATGTACAAAAGGAGTGGTGAGAAGGGACATTCTTACCTTGTTTCTGATCTTATTGGGAAAGCATCTAGTTTCTCATAGGTGTAGGGTTTTTGTAGATGTTCATTATCAAGTTGAACTGTCCCTATATTCCTAGTTTGCTGAGAGTTTTTATCATGAGTGGGTACTGAGTTTTGTCAAAAGTTTTCTCTATATCTACTGATATGAACATATGATTTTTCTTCTTTAGCCTGTTAATATATGGATTACATAAATTGCTTTTTGAATATTGGATCAGCCTTGCATATCTGGAATAAATCTCACTTAGTTGTGGTATAGAATTCTTTTCATACATTATTGGGTTTGATTTTCCAATATTTTGTTAAGGATTTTTGCGTCCATGTTCTTGAGAGACAGCAGTCTGTAGTTTTCCTTTCTCATAATGTCTTTGTCTAATTTCAATATTGGTTAATGCTACCCAAGAATAAGTTAGAAAGTATCCCCTTTGCTTCTATTTTCTGGAACAGATCATAAAGTACTGGTATAACTTTTTGCCTAAATGTTTGGTATAATTCACCAGTGAACCCATCTGGCCCTGGTGTTTTCTATTTTGAAAGGTTATTATTGATTCAGTTTCTTTAATAAGTATAGCTTTATTCAGAGTGTCTATTTCTCATATGTAAGTATTGGAAGATTGTGTCTTCCAAGGAACTGATTTTTTTCATCTAGGTTACAGAATTTGTGGGCTTAGAGTTGTTCATAATATTCTTTTATTATCCTTCTAATGTCCATGAGATCATTAGTGCTGTGCCCTCTTTCATTTCTAATACTAGTAATTTAGCCCTTCTTTTTTCCTTAATTGACCTTGCTAGACAGTTACCAATTTTATTGATCTTCTCAAAGGAGACCTCAATTTCACTGATTTCTGGTCTAATTTTTATTATTTTTCTTCTGTTTTTTTGTTTTATTTGGTATAGCTGACACACAATGTTACATTAGTCTCAGTACACACATAGTGATTCACCTTCTCCTTACTTTGGATTTAATTTGTTGCTCTTCTGGTCTCCTGTGGCAAAACTTAGATTATTAATTTTAGATTTTTTTTCTCTCCTAATATATGCATTCGATGCTATTAAATTTCCCTCTAAGCAATACTTTGACTAACACACATTCTGATAAGTTTCTATCAACATTTCCTTAAGCTCACTGATTCTTTTCTCTGCCATTTCAAGTCTATTGATGAAGCCGTCAAAAGCATTCTTCATTTGTTAGTGCTTATTTCTAGCATTTCCTTTTGATTCTTTCTTATAGTTTCCATCTCTCTGCTTATATTACCCATCTATTCTTGCATGTTGACTAAATTTTCCACTGCAGCCGTTAGCATATTAACCATAGTTATTTTAAATTCCCAGTCTGGAAATTCCAAAATTGTTGCCATCTGAGTCTCGCTCTAGTACTTCCTTTCTTTAAAACTGTGGGATTTTTTTCTTCTTGTTTTTAGTATTTATTGTAATTTTTCTTTTTGCATGCCAGATATGAAGTACTGGATAAAAGGAACTGAGGTAAACAGGTATTTATTGTGAGGTTTTATGTTTATCTGGCTAGGAATTAGACTGTATTTACTGTTTGATGTAGCTACGGGTGTTAGAGGCTAAAATTTCCTCTGGTGTCCTTGTTTTTGTCTCCCTTGCTGTCTTTACAAACTTCTTAAATAAAGTCAGAGACATGCGATTCTTTCAGTTGTATTCCCTTATTACTATACCAGTGCCCTACTGATATGGTGGTAAAATGTGGGAGGAGGGGCAGCATTCCATAGACCTGTGATTAGGTCATTGTCTTTTGGTGAGTTTGTGCCACCGCGCTGTGACCTTCAAAAAGCTTCTAAGTTGTTGATTTTCAGTTTGTTCAAATTTTTTCTTTCGCAAACAGTAGAAGCTTTTCAAGTTCCCTACATGTTGAACCAGAAGTATTTTTAACTTTTTAAAAAACCACTAAACTGTTTTACAAAAGGGTTGTACCACTTTCAATTCCCACCATCAGTATATGAGAGTTCTAGTTATTCCACCAGGGCTGACAATAGAGTAAGGCAAGCAAGCAGCCTAGAGTGTAATATTTAAGGAGGCACCTACTCTTAGATTCTGGTGCTCTTCACATTTTACACCTTAGGCAACTCATGGCCTCATCCTAGTACTGGCTCTGTCCTTCACATCCTTATCAACACACAAAAGAATATGTGTGGACATGCTATTGTTTTTTTTTTCCCTTAAATATTTGGTAGAAATCAATAATGAGGCCGCACAGACCTGAGTTTTCTTCTTGGAAAGCTACTTAACATCAATTTCTGTAATAACTATAAGACTATTCAAGTTATCTATTTCTTACTCACAAAGATTTGGTAATTTGTGTCTTCAAGGAATTCATCAGTTCATCTAACTTGTTGAATTTATTGGCATAAAGTTGTTCATAATATTTCATTATTAGTCTTTTAATTTCTGTAGAATCTGTAGTGATGTCATCACTTTCACTCTTATTATTGGTGATTATGTCTTTTCTCTTTTCTTCCTGAATCAGTATTGCTAGAGATTTGTCAATTTTGTTGATCTTCTCAAAGAATCAGCTTTAGTTTTCACGGATTTTTCTTTACTGTCTATTTCCTATTTCACTGATTTTGACTTTGATGTTTCTTCTGCTTATTTTGGTTTAAATTTGTTCTTTTTGTAGCTTTTTAAGGTGAAAGTTGAGGGCACTGACTTGAGACTATTCTTCTTTTCTAATATATGTATTTAATGCTATAAATTATTCCTTAAGTACTGCTTGAGCAGCATGCCGCAAATCCCAATATGTCGTTTTCATTTCCATTTTGTTCAAACGTGGGGGTTAGGGACACCAATACCCCACAATCGAAAATCCAAGTATAACTTGTAACTCCCCAAACACTTAACTACTGATACCCTACTGTGGACTGGAAGCCTTAACAGTAACATAAACAGTCAATTAACACACATTTTGTGTATTATACATATTACATACTATATTCTTAAAGTAAGATAGAGAAAAAATAATAAGGAAAATAAATTTGCAGTACTGTATATTTATTGAAAAAAATATATATAAGTAGATCTGTGTGGATCAAATTCATGTTGTTCAAGGGTCAATGGTTCTAATTTCCTTTTCCTTTTTTTTTTTTTGAATAGGCTCCATGACCCTGAGATCAAGACTTGAACTGAGATTAAGAGTCAGACACTTAACCAACTGAACCGTCCAGGTGCCTCTTCTTTTGCTCTTGACTGGCATTTTATTTATTTTTTTAATTAACATATGTGTTATTTCTCTCAGGGTTATAGGTCTGTGATTCATCAATCTTACACAATTCACAGCACTCACCATAGCACATACCCTCCCAAATGTCCATCACCCAGCTACCTCATCCCTCCCACACACTACTACTACATCCCTCCCTACTCCAGCAACCTTCAGTTTGTTTCCTGAGATTAAGAGTCTCTTATGGTTTGTCTCCCTCTCTGGTGTCATCTTGTTTCATTTTTCCCTCCCTTCCACTATGAGCCACTGTCTTGTTTCTCAAATTCCTCGTATCAGTGAGATCATATGATAATTGTCTATATCTAATTAACTTATTTAGCTTAGCATAATACCTTCTAGTTCCATCCACGTCATTGCAAATGGCAAGATTTCGGGGTTTTGATGGCTACATAGTATTCGTGTGTATACACACACACACATACACATACCACTTCTTCTTTATCCACTCATCTGTTGATGGACATCTAAGCTCTTTCCATAGTGTGGCTATTGTGGACATTGCTGCTATAAACATTGGGGTGCATGTGCCCTTTCAGATCACTACATTTGTATCTTTAGGGTGAATACCCAGTAGTGCGATTGCTGGGTCATAGGGTAGCTCTATTTTCAACTTTTTGTGGAACCTCCATACTATTTCCCAGAGTGGCTGCACCAGCTTGCATTCCCACCAACAGTGTAGGAGGGTTCCCCTTTCTCTGCACCCTTGCCAACACCTGTAGTTTCCTGATTGGTTAATTTTAGCCATTCTGACCAGTATGAGGTGGTATCTCACTGTGGATTTGATTTGTATTTCCCTGATGCCGAGTGATGTTGAGGACTTTTTCATGTGTCTGTTGGCCATTTGGACGTCTTCTTTGGAGAAATGTCTGTTCATGTCTTCTGGCCATTTCTTGATTGGATTATTTGTTCTTTGGGTGTTGAGTTTGAGAAGTTCTTATAGATTTTGAATACTAGCCCTTTATCTGATGTCATTTGCAAATGTCTTCTCCCATTATGTCAGTTGTCTTTTGGTTTTGTTGACTATTTCCTTTGCTGTGCAAAAGCTTTTGATCTTGATGAAGTCCCAATAGTTCATTTTTGCCCTTGCTTCCCTTGCCTTTGGCGAGGTTTCTAGAAAGAAGCTGCTGCGGCTGAGGTCGAAGTGGTTGCTGCCTGTGCTCTCCTCAAGGATTTTGATGGATTCCTGTCTCACATTATATCTTTCATCCATTTTCAGTCTATTATTGTGTGTGGTATAAGGAAGTAATTCAGTTTCATTCTTCTGCATGTGGCTGTCCAATTTTCCCCAACACCATTTGTTGAAGAGACTGTCTTTTTTCCATTGGACATTCTTTCCTACTTTGTTGAAGATTACTTGACCATAGAGTTGAGGGTCCATTTCTGGGCTCTCTATTCTGTTCCATTGATCTACGTGTCTGCTTTTGTGCCAGTACCATACTGTCTTGATGATTATAGCTTTGTAATAGAGCTTGAAGTCTGGAATTGTGATGCTGCCAACTTTGGTTTTCTTTTTCAACATTGCTCTGGCTATTCAGGGCTTTTCTAGTTCCATATAAATTTTAGGATTATTGGTCCCATTTATTTGAAAAAAGTTGATGGTATTTTGACAGTGATTGCATTAAATGTGTAGATTGCCTTAGGTAGCATAGACATTTTCACAATATTTGTTCTTCCAATCTATGAGCATGGAACGTTTTTCCATTTTTTTGTGTCTTCCTCAATTCCTTTCAGAGTATTCTACAGTTTTCTGAGTATAGGTTCTTTGCCTCTTTGGATAGATTTATGCCTAGGTAGCTTATGGTTTGGGGTACAATTGTAAATGGGATCAACTCCTCAATTTCTCTTTCTTATATCTTGTTGTTGGTGTATAGAAATACAACTGATTTCTGTGCATTGATTTTATATCCTGACACTTTACTGAATTCCTGTATGTGTTCTAGCAATTTTAGGGTAGAGTCTTTTGGGTTTTCCACATAAAGTATCATATCATCTACAAAGACTGAGAGTTTGACTTCTTTGCTGATTCGGATGCCTTTTATTTCTTTTTCTTGTCTGACTGCTGAGGCTAAGACTTCTAGTACTATGTTAAATAGCAGTGGTGATAGTGGACATCCATGCTGTGTTCCTGACCATAGGGGAAAAGCTCTGTTTTTCCCCATTGAGAACGATATTTGCTTTGGGTTTTCATAGATGGCTTTTATGATATTGAGGTATGTACCCTCTGTCCCTACACTGTGAAGAGTTTTGATCAAGAAAGGATACTGTACTTTGTCAAATGCTTTTTCAGAATCTATTGAGTATCATATGGTTCTTGTTCTTTCTTTTATTAATGTATTGTATCACACTGATTGATTTACGGATGCTGAACCAACCTTGCAGCCCAGGAATAAATCCCACTGGTCATGGTGAATAATCCTTTTAATGTACTGTTGGATCCTACTGGCTAGTATTTCGGTGAGAATTTTTGCATCCATGTTCATCAGGGATATTGGTCTGTAATCCTCCTTTTTGATGGGGTCTTTGTCTGGTTTTGGGATCAAGGTAATGCTGGCCTCATGAGTTTGGAAGTTTTCCTTCCATTTCTATATTTTGGAACAGTTTCAGGAGAATAGGTATTAATTCCTCTTTAAATATTTGGTAGAATTCAGGGCGCCTGGGTGGCTCAGTGGGCTAAAGCCTCTGCCTTTGGCTCAGGTTATGATCTCAGGGTCCTGGGATCGAGCCCCGCACTGGGTTCTCTGCTGAGCAGGGAGCCTGCTTCCCCTTCTCTCTCTGCCTGCCTCTCTGCCTACTTGTGATCTCTCTCTCTCTCTGTCAAAGAAATAAATAAAATCATTAAAAAATAATAAAATAATAAAAAATAAATAAATGTTTGGTAGAATTCCCCTGGGAAGCCGTCTGGCCCTGGGCTCTTGTTTGTTGGGAGATTTTTGATGACTGCTTCAATCTCCTTAC
>CM052885.1:50320989-50681725 GCA_028534135.1 Potos flavus | reverse complement strand
CGATCCCAGGACCCTGAGACCATGACCTGAGCTGAAGGCAGAGGCTTTAACCCACTGAGCCACCCAGTAACCTCTGATATTTAATACTTCCACTTGTAACTACATCTAGAAACAAATTTGGCATGTAATCCGTAGTCACCTACAATGAGAATCTATAAGTTGCTCTATCATTCTTCACATGATAATCTTTTCATAATTGTAACAATACCATACTCAACTATTATCTTCTCTTGAAGCCTTCTTTGGTGTCTCACACTTAGTCACCCTTTATGTATTTTTTTAAAGATTTTATTTATTTATGAGAGAGAGAGGGAAAGAGAGCACACACACCATCAAAAGCTGGGGGTCAGGGAGATGGATGGGCAGAGGGAGGGGGAGAAGCAGACCAGCCACTGAGCAGGGAGCCCAATAACATGGGGCTCCATCCCAGACCCTGGGATCATGACCTAAGCCAAAGGCAAACGCTTAACCAACTGAGCCACCCAGGCGCCCCTATGTATTTTTATTTTGCAATAATCACACTGGAATTTTAGTTTTTATATAGGTCTTCTCTATTAGACTATAACTTCCTGATGGTTCCATTTTCCTCTGTATTCTATGTGCCTAATGCAGTTCCTGGCACACAGATAGTATATGATAAATACTTTAAAGATGAATGAAATGGGTGGTATGTAGAACAGATCAGAAGAGAGATGTTAGTTAGACAGCCACCAATAATCCTTAAGTGAATAGATAAGAGCATGCACGAGTATAGGATGATAAGGAAAGAAAGAAACACATTCATTACAGAAGAATTTGCAAGGATGAGTAAAAATCAGAAACATGTGACTGTCTTTCTTGTAGCTCAAAGTATCTTTTTATGTTAAAAGTTAGGTTAAAAGCTTCTATTAAAGTTCCTAAAACAATGTCATCCCAGAAGCAATGAGCATACCAAGTGCTCAGACTTTGGTTTCTAAACATAAGGACCCCCGCTTTTTGAAAGTTTGCATTATGCCACTTTGCTTTTATTAAAGACCTATATTAGCACTTGTTTCCATTAACCAAAAGAAATCCAAGGAGGATTTTAACTTTTCTTTAAAAAGGCAAGAAGTCAAAATTGCATTCAGTGTTTGGTTTGCAGCAAGCCGTTACAGAGGGAGCACACACATCCTAAGCAGCAAGGGTGGCAATGCTTAGCTCCTTCCCTGGAATCACACTCAGCATCTTGGCAACAAACCACTGTACCTCTGAAATGGGTCTCTGAGTATCTGAGTATCTGTCTTTATCTTGATTTATTCTATATAATCATTATTAATATGTGTCCTAAGATACTGGAAAAGCCTAAAATAAACATTTTTCCACATAAATTAATGGTAACTGTTTCTTCACTTTATACCATTTTAGCTTTACAAAAGCCTTCTTAGGAATGCTCTACTTTCAGGGAACAAGTGAAAACTATACCATTCCCCACAAAGAAACCATGGTTCATTAAAAAAAATATCTGAGTCCAGAGCTGGAGCCCTGGGAACTCTTGTTGTGTCAGAAAGCAAGTAAATGCTCACAAACAGACCAGAAGGATTTGTAAAAAAGGACTAAAGATCAAGTTAAAGGGGCTCTCACTGGCCACATGGGGGACAATTTGAGAACTCAAAAAAAAAAAAAAAGAAAAGAAACCTATTTGAGCTAATAATTTGAGATAAATAAAAATTAGTAAATATAGAGTGACACATAGGGGAAGAAAAAGAGATGAGGAAAAGGGGGTGGAGTAGGATAAAGAAAGGAAATCTCTTCTCTACAGAAAAAAGCCAGTAGTAAGTGTAGAAGGAATGACTGAATTAGAAAAATCACCATTTTGTAACCCCAACATAAAAACCAATTCAGGCAAAAATCACTAATGTATGCTAAAGTTATTGGGTTGATTAGAAAGAGAAAACTCACCTGGTGCCAAAGTGTTAACCCCACAGATTACTTAGCAATGCAAAGGAGAAAATCTATCTTTAAAATCTGGCTGTCACTACCTTAATTAAATCATCAAACTTGGTATCACTGATAACAGTATGACAACTTAATATTATGTGATTCATGAAATGATGATATAAAATAAACATCATCACCTATGAAGCATTCTCACCAAAAATGCTTAACCCAACCTAACTAAGCCTCTAGACCAGGGTTAAGCTTTTTTGTCCTGTGGATTCCTTGGCAATCTGATGAAGTCTACGGACCCTTTCCCAGAATAATGTTTATAATGCATAAAATACATTAGAGATCACAATGGGCAACTATACTGAGATAAACTTTTTAAAATGCAATACAGTAATTTTTTTGCTTCTCAATTAATGCAAACCTATCTTAATTTCTAAGCAATAAATGAGCATAAATATTTCAAGGTACCTGCAACAAATTAATGTGACATAAAAATATTTGAAATTTCTACTGGTGACTAAGTTATAGGTAGTGTTAATACCCCTGTGAAGGATTACCTACATTCATAAGTAAAGGAAATGCTAAAATCCAGTTAAAGCAGGGTTTCTCCACCATGGCACCATTTACATTTAGAGCTGAATAATTCTTTGCTATTGGGTGTTCTCCTCCTACACAATGTAGGATCTTCAGATGTATCCCTGGCCTCTATCCACTTGATGTCAACCGCACCCCTCCCTCCTGCCCCCCACACATAGTTATGACAACCAAAAATGTGTCCAGACAAAGCCAAACACGCTGGGGTGGAGGAAAAGAGGGGAGAGGATAAAATCACCTCAGGGGAGAAACACCGAGTTAAAGATGATCATCTGTAAAATGAACCTATGGACTGATTAAAGGTGCTAGTATCGATTCTTAAAATAAGTATTAACACAGGTTCAGTTCTTTTTTTCCTTAGATAAAAGAAAAGAATAATCCAAGCTGGGTGAAACCTTACAAAAGGACTTTGGACTTTATCCACAAGACTGGTAAGTCATTATAGACTTTACTCTATCACTCTAGGAGATTAGCAGTTCGGAGGGCCAAGTACGGAACCTAAGAGGACTTGAACATTTCTGAAGAAAGAAATGAAAAAAAGATATAGGGCTACCTGGGTGGCTCAGTCATTTAAGCACCTGACCCTTGATTCTGGCTTAGTTCATGATCTCAGGGTTGGGCTCTGCTTCTCTCCTTCTCCCTCTGCCCCATCATCATCATCATCATCACCACCACCACCACCACCACCACCACCACCACCACCACCACCACCACCACCACCATGCGCATGAGCCTGCGCATTTTCTTTCTTTCTCAAATAAATAAATCAATCCTTAAAAAGGAGGGGCAGAGCATCTGGATGACCCAGTTAGGCGTCTGACTGTAGATTTTGGCTGGGGTCATGATCTCAGGGTTGTGGGATCAAGCCTCATGTTGGGATCCATGCACGGAGTCTGCTAAGGATCCTCTCTCTCCCTTTGCCTCTGCCCTTCCCCCTGCTCACGCTCTCTCTCTCTCTAAAAATAAATGAATATAATCTTTAAAAAAGAAAAATATAAAGAAAAGCTTGTGATAAAGAAGGAACATCTAAGAAGGTGAGAGAAATACCAATTCAGAATTCACAAATGGGAAAAAAAAATCCGTCACTTCGATTTGACAACTAGGCAGTGACCAGTAACATCAGAAACAATGTCAAGTCCAACAGTGGGGGTGGATTGCAGACTGTAAAATTTGGAGTAGAACCCACAATTATATGGTCAACTGATCTTTGACAAAGCAGGAAATGTCCAATGGAAAAAAGGCAGTCTCTTTAATAAACAGTGTTGGAAAAAGTGGACAGCAACATGCAGAAGAAGGAAACTGAACCACTTTCTTACACCATACACAAAAATAAATTCAAAATGAAAGACCTCAATGTGAGATAGGAATGCATCAAAGTCCTAGAGAAGAAAACAGACAGCAACCTCTGTGACCTCAGCCACAGCAACTTCTTGTTAGACATGTCGTTAAAGGCCAGGGAAACAAAAGCAAAAATGAACCATTGGGACTTCATCAAGATAAAAAGCTTCTGCACAGCAAATGAAATAGTCAATAGAACTAAAAGTCAACCTACTGAATGGGAGAAGGTATTTGCAAATGACATATCAGATAAAGGGCTAGTATCCAAAATCTATAAAGAACTTATCAAACTCAACACCCCGAAAATAAAGACTCCAATTAAGAAATGGGCAGAAGACATAAACAGACATTTCTTCAAAGAATACATACAAATGGCTAACAAACACATGAAAAAATGCTCAACATCACTTGGCATCAGGGAAATACAAATCAAAACCACAATGAGACACCGCCTCACACTGGTCAGAATGGCTAAAATTAACACTCAGGAAATGACAGATGTTGGCAAGGATGCAGAAAAAGGGGAATCCTCTTACACTGTTGGTGGGAATGCAAACTTTTCCACAGCCACTGTGGAAAACAGTACAGAGGTTCTTCAAAAAGTTAAAAATAGAACTACCCTATGACCCAGCAATTGCACTACTGGTATTTATCCAAAGGATACAAAAATAGTGATTTGAAGGGGCACATGCTCCCCAATGTTTATAGTAGCAATGTCCACAATAGCCAAAACATGGGAAGAGCCCAAGTGTCCACCAACGGATGAATGGATAAAGAAGATGTGGTGTGTATATATATATATTACTCAGCTGTCAAAAAGAATGAAATCTTGCCATTTGCAATGTGGACAGAACTAGAGGATATTACGTTAAGCAAAGTAAGTCAGTCAGAGAAAGACAAATACCATATGATTTCACTCATGTGGATTTTAAGAAACAAAACAGATGAACAAATGGGAAGAGAAGGATAACTCAGATAAGATAAAGACAGAGAGGGAGGCAAACCATAAGACATTCTTTAATATAGGGACAAACTGAGGGTTGCTGGAGGGGAGGTGGGTGGGGGGATGGGGTAATTGGGTGATGGGCATTAAGGAGGGCACTTGGTGTAATGAGCACTGGGTGTTACATGCAACTGACGAATTACTAAATTGTACCCCTGAAACTAATACTACACTATATGTGAACTAACTTGAATCTAAATAAAATCTTGGAAGAAAAAAAGAAGTTGGAGTGTAATAGGTAGGGAAATTAAAAAACAATGGCTATACTTTCAAGAGACTCAATTATGAGATTACAAAACAGAATATATAGTAAAATTCCATTTGATATAAAAACTTCATATCACTATATATACACATAATGTATAAAAAGGTATACAACAAAACATTAATTATCTGATAATATTATCTGATAATTATCTGATTAGATAATTATTAATTATCTGCTTAGTGGCATAACAAACCTTTCCTGACTACCGTATCTAAGCACATTCTCTTCCCTCCCTTCCCCCATCCAACATGCACACACCCTGATTCTCTATCACCAGCATTATAGTTTGTGATCTTTATAGTACTTGCTCAAATTATAACTGATTATTTACCTGTTAATTTCCTGTCTCCCCCGCTATACTGAAAATATTTGTTACTTGTTTCATTCACCTTCCTATACCACATTTAGCAGAGTCTAAGCAATTGGTAAAATGCATGAAAGTTCAATGAATGAATGAACAAGGGAATTAATATCATGGCTAAAGAGGTAATAAGAACAAATAAGCCACTAACAATGTCTTAATGTAAGTTCATGTAGATTCAAAATAATCTAAAAACACACAAAGCCAAAAATACATTATCTTGTTTGTATAACATTATCTGACTTTCTAAAATGTTATTCTAGATTCCCTAAATTCTTGTAACACAGTATATATAATATACTTTAGAAACCTGGCCATAAAAGTGAGTTAGATATCTATTATTCATTAGTTTGTGACCTTGACAACTTTCTTACCTTCCTATTTCCTCATTTGTAAATGGGACAACAACAGTATCTTTCTCATAGGAATGTTGTAAAACTTAAATGAAATATAACTTACATAACCTATATGTAAACTCATGGCACAATACTTGGCACACAGGAGACATTCAATAAAAAACTGCAACTACCACTATTTATTATTATAAACATCTTAAGTATTAACATTTGGACTATGCCATACAAAGTTTTAAAATCAATTTAAACTTTAGGTTCCTGAGCCTCCTCTGTGTCCTCTGCTTGAGTGCCCGTGGTTTGTGGGGAGAGGAGGCAGCAAATTTATACGGGCAGATATAATCTGCTATCAGAAAAGTTGCCAAAGAATAGAACAGTGGTCCTCAAAGCCATGCTAGTAAAAGGAGAGAAAAAAGAATATTGGAAAATGATGTTGAAACAAGAAAACACTTGGCCTAGAACAGAAGCAAATTTAATGACAATACTAAGCGAGAGAGGAAAGAGGAGGGAGGGAAGGCAAAGAGGCTAGAAATAATGATTTAGAAAACATCTGGATAAAGGTCAAAGTTGAATCCATTGGAGTAAAGTGGATCAGATAAAAATTACAATCTCTGAGTTGGAGGGGACTTTAAAAGATCATCTGGCTCAACTTTCTACCTAATTTATGAATCTTTTGTACAAGGGCTTTTTGCCTCCATCTGAAAACTTTTAACAGTGGAGAACTGACTACTTCAAAAGCAGATTATTACTATAAAACAACAATAATTGCTTTAGGAAAAAAAAATTTTTTTTTAAAGATTTTATTTATTTATTTGACAGAGAGAGAGATCACAAGTAGGCATAGAGGCAGGCAGAGAGAGAGGGGGAAGCAGGCTCCCCGCTGAGCAGAGAGCCCGATGTGGGGCTCGATCCCAGGAACCTGAGGTCATGACCTGAGCCAAAGGCAGAGGCTTTAACCCACTGCGCCACCCAGGCGCCCCATGGGAAAAAATTCTTTCCTGGAGTGTACAGAACCCTGCCTCCCTGAATTTTCGATTGCTATTCCCAGCTCAATTACATTACAGGAATAAAAGAAAATACTTCTAGTCATAGGAAGATAATATTACAAAGAAAAAGTGTGAAAAAGAAAAAGACAGAGAGGGCTACTGAGAGCTCAGAGAAAGGGGTAGGGCAAACACATTTACAAGGAAAGGAGAAAGAAATCAGAAATACCATCCTAATAGAAGCAAGTGTCCAGGAGGACAGTGTGAACAGCAGTGTCAACATGATGCAGTAGTCAAGTAACCTTGACTATCTTCAGTAAGGATACTGAATTAGAACAGTATTAGGACAGTGGTTGGGGCAGAAGCCACACCCCAAGATGTTAAGTAAGTAATGAAGTAATAAAGGCAACAAGATCAACCTCTCTTTGGTGGTGAAAGGAAAGTGACTAAGAGTTGAGCAAGAATTTTTGAGGCCATGGGAGACCGGAGCATATCTGTAGGCAAACAACAAGAAACCAAGTGACGGGGTTAAAAAGGAACAAGAAAAGCTACTGGAGAGAAGATGGAGGGAGAAAGAAGAGTTAGATATACATGGGGATTGGGGATACGGCAGTGAAGGCAAAGAGAGAATAATCACACCTGGGGACTATGAGGCACCTTACATTATGCCCCACCTTGAGAAAGACGGGACTTTGTCGGGCAACGGTGAGAAAATGAGCAAGCGATACAGAAAAGCTGTACTCCACCCTACTTCTCTGCCTAATTCCCTTCTAGGGAGCGAAAGGGGCAGGGAGTGGAATCAGCTGGGACTTGGGTACACTCCCACCCAACATCTAAAGTCCTAAGATTAAGAGTGAAAACATGTTATCAGTGAAAGAAGGAAGGATGGCAAGGAAGAGGGAAGGAGAAGAGAAGAGAAGGGAAAAGAGAAAGAGAGAAAGAAAGAGAGAGAGAAAGAAAGAAAGAGATTGAGAATGAAAGAAAAAGAGAGGGAGGATTACATTATCACTAATATCTGACTAAACACTATACGGTTCTTAATTGCTTGCTTTCATTCAGATTATTTTGTTGGTCTAACAATCTAGAAAAACATGTCTGTATGAATCAGTAAATGAATGAATCAATGATCTCCATTATGCGGATGAAGAAACATTTTCAAGAGTAATTTGGCTTCAGACCATTTAGCTAATTAATTGTGAAGATGGGATTTGCACTCAGATCTGATTCTAAATTCCATGCCTCTGTCTCTATACCATACTGCCTCTCGAAAATAGCAAAATCTGAATTATTTCACTATACTGCCTCTCATTCATTTCAGGCACCCAGTGCTTTCTTCTATTCTGTCTTTTTCTCCTTATCAGATCAATTACTGATCCTATAACAATTATTTACACTAACAAATATTTATGTTCATCTTATATTAAAAATAAATGATAGCATTAATAATCATCTGACTGTGATAAGTTTTTTTTTAAGACTTGACTTTTTTTAAAGTTTTTTTCAAGTATTTAAGTAATCTCTACACTCAATGTGAGGCTCGAACTCACAACCCTTGACAAGTAAGACTTTTTTTAGGGCAGTTTTAGGTTCAAAGAAGTTTATAAAACCTGGACTGCTAGAAAACTACTCGTTAAGGAAAAAAATACATTTTCATCACTATAATTTACTATATTTTTCTTAGCAAAGGGGCAATTCTTGAGCTGCAACTTAGAATAAATAAGCTACTATGGGCCATCATTTTAACACTTTCAACAGGAAATGTGTTCTGAATTCTAAGTAATTAATGAACTTTTTTTTTTTAAGATTTTATTTTTTTATATGAAAGAGAGAGAGCACTCACAGGAGCCGGGGGAGAGACAGAGGGAAAGGGAGAAGCAGACTCCCTGCTGAGCATGGGGACCACACCCAGAGTGTGGGGGGATGTGGGGTGCGCTCGGGGCACCAACATGGGGCTGGATTCCAGGACCCAGAGATCATGACCTGAGCTGATGTCAGACACTTAACCAACTGAGCCACCCAGACACCCCAGAGTAATTAATGAACTTATTAGTGAACTTTTATAACATATATGTTCGTAATTTGAGAAGATATAAAGTGGGAAATTTTTTTACACTGGAGCTAGACAGAGGTAGATTTTGTGATAAAATTTTGGATTTCAGTTTATTAAAAAGAAAAAATCAATACTCAATGCTATTTTTTTAAAAGCAACAACAAAAAAAAATGGCAAACTTGATTTACTGATACATGCAAGAAAAAAAAAATTTTACTGTAATATCTTACCAAAGATCAATTTGACAGAAAATATTTCAAATACCTCACATTCTAAAAAGTACTTTCCACAACACTTTTGGAATTTTAAGAGCTAATTTCTGGCTTCTGTGATATAACCTAGACACAAATAACAACACACTTCTACACTATTTAAGATTCATCACCTGAGAAAATCTAGTTTAATCATAATTTTCTTTTTTTTTAATTTTTTATTTATTTATTTGACAGAGAGAGAGATCACAAGTAGGCAGAGAGGCAGGCAGAGAGAGAGGGGGAAGCAGGCTCCCCGCTGAGCAGAGAGCCCGACGCAGGGCTGGATCCCAGGACCCTGAGATCATGACCTGAGCCGAAGGCAGAGGCTTTAACCCACTGAGCCACCCAGGCGCCCCTAATCATAATTTTCTAAAGTACTTAAAATTTTTAAAAAATTATTTATCAGAAAGATTCAATAATAAAGCTAAAATTTAAACATAAATATCTGGGCTTTCAAGAAATTTGTTAGTTTAAGGCTGCCACATAAATACTTGTCTACTCATTTTGGGTATTAAAGGAGCAAGGAAGAAGCTAACGTGAACCCAGAAAATAAGAACAAAGTAGTCGAACCCAGAACATAAGAACAAAGTCGTACTAATCTGCTTTTTCCTTACATTCCCATTCGACATTTTAAGGCCTGGTGTTTTGTAGGAAACTGAATACATGTGCTTCCTGACACTGCTCATTTACTTTCGATTTAACAAGGAACAACAGAAGGAACAACAGAAGAGAATCTTGGCTCTCTAAGAAAAATTTTTATCTTTCTATCTAAGAAAGATAAAAAATATAACTATTTGTAATATTAAATTTAAATATTTCTAAATGGCTATAAATATTTCATGTGTAATATCCTTATCTGGAATAAAAATCACAAATATCTCAAAAAACAATATATATTAAGTCTAGATGTTATTCAAAATAAAATCAATGTCTTTTTTGCCCCAGCACTTATCAGAGACTTATTACACGGAAGAAACATAATATGGCAGCCACTGAAATTAACTAAGGATCACAGACCTAGAACTGAATGATAAAACCATACTGTGATAAAAAAAATTTCAAGAGAAACCAAATATAACTTAGATGCTTTGTTTTACTCCTTTTTGAGCCATTGATATGACTGTATTACCAGTGAAATTTTTGTCAAAGTCAATCAGATTAGCATTTTAGTATTCTGTGCTTGGTGTCTCAGCCGAAGATTAGCAAATAAATCCTATAATCATTCATTCGAAGTTACTGGTATTGTATATGTCTTAAATATGTAAACCATCAGACATATTAAAATGCCTAACAAAAAGAGTAAATTTAAAATAAAATTTGTATAACTTACCCTACCTTAAAAATATGTTAGAAGAAATTATATATTAATATGTTCCTAAGAACAAAAATGACATTTGCATTTATCCCGTCAATTGCTTCAACAGTCCCCCCTGCATGTTCAATTCTCTCCTTCCTCATCCAACTTCAATCTATCTTTGCTTTGTTCCTGGCTGCAGAACACCAGAGAAAATTTATATAAAACATCAGGTTATAAATGTATAAATTCTAATCTCAGATAAGGCCCTACTCAGCAGTAATCCATCCTACTAATCTATCCTACTCTTTCCCAATCCCCACAGTATTTATAACAAACCTTCATTACTCTCCTCATGTCCCCTAGTTTACCTTCATCAATCCCATGCTCCAAAAGTAATTGTCTTTTTACTTCATAAAGGAAAAAAAAGTCCTCATATAGGACTTCTTCCCTCCATATCCACACGTACCTAATCCTCACAACTCTTAACCTCTGGAGTACAAAATAGGTGTGTATCCTTGTCCAGAATTAATCCCCCAACCAGCTGTTCTTGATCTCACCTCTTCCTACTTCATCTGAGACCCTGTTGTATTAATTATTCCCTGACTCCCCTGTCTTCAATATCATCAACACACCAACAAAAAAAAAAAAAAAAAGGATTCAAGTGCTAAATTAAAGTTCTTTCCCTCAACTCTATCTCCTCAGGCTACTTCTTGCCTCCCCTTCACTGGCAAGCCTCTATTCAGTCTTTGGTCTATCTTCCCAGCAATCTATCTTCCAAGTTCACCACTCACTAGGCTCTGGTAAAGGTGAGGAAGACCTGATTTCCAAATTCAATTGCCTATATTCAGTCTTTATCTAATCGGACCTTACAGCCCTCAAAAGCCAATAAAACTAATAAATGTAGACAGCATAAAATAGAAAAATCACCATTTGTAATCCTCAAATGCAATGATCGATTCAAGTAAGGATCATTAATGGATCATAAAACCATTGATTTAAAAGGTTGTTAGGAAAAGGATATATACATGGTCATAAATTATCACCCTATCAATTATTTATTTATTAAATAGTAGTGAGATCTGTCCGTTCCCACCCTTACAAAATGATGAAAACTGGACTTACCAACAGGGGGACAGCCTGCCGTTATGTGCCTCATGATGCGATAAGGTGATAGGAATACATATCATCTGTGATATTTTTGCCATAAATATCTAACCAAAATCTAATCAAAAGAAACAGACTAATTCGGAATATAGAATATACTCGAGCACAAATGCCTCTAACTTTTCAAAGGATAAACTAAAGAAGAGGAGGCACTGGGCCCTGGTCCAAATTTGGGGAGACTGAAGAGGTATACCAGCCAAATGCAATGCATGAACCTTGACTAAATCTTGCATTAGTGGAGAGAAAAAAAGCTATAAAAAAATGTTGGGACAAATGGGGAAATTTAAGTATGGACTATATGTTTAATAATGTTTTTGAGTAATTACTGATATTTTTAGGTGTCATAGTAGTATGGTGATTGTGTAACAGAAATCCCTCTAATTGGGAGATGCATGCTTAAGTATTTAGGGGTAAAGCATCATGAAATCTACAGCCTGCTTTCAGATTTGGCAAAGGGAAATGTGGGGGGGGGGGGCGAGTTTATATATGCATGTGTAGGTGCTCACTCCAATATTCTTTTGATTTTTCTGTAGGTTAAAATTTTTTCAATAAAAATAATAATGAATCAATGAAGGCTTACCAAGAACTGAAGATAAGTAGAAATGAGCCAAACAAAGGGGAGGAAGTGTGTGACAAGAATACTCCAGGAATAGGGAATATATGTGCAATGGCTTGGAGGGGGAAAAGAGCCTTTGCCAGAAACCAGAAGTAATTCAATTATATCTGAAAAAATTAGGGGCACATGAGTGGCTCAGTCAGTAAGCATCTGACTCTGGACTTCGGCTCAGGTCATGATCTCAGGTTCATGAGATTGAGCCCCACAACAGGCTCCTTGCTCAGAATGGAGTCTGCTTGAGATTCTCTCCCCATCGCCCTTCATCCCTACCCCTGCTCGTGCATGTGCTTGTTCTCTCTCTCTCTCTCAAATAAATGAATAAAATCTTTTTTAAAAATATGAGAAAATTATTTATTTGGGGAGAGGAAAGAGTTGGGGAGAGCACAAGGCTAGAGAGGTAAGTTGGGAAAAGAACTTAAACGAATGTAGAAATCAAAAGAATAAGGAATATGGATTTCATCATAAAGACAAAGCCACAGAAATAACTAATGATGAGAAATGATATAAGCAGATTTGCCCTTTAGAAAAATCACTGATTATAGCACAGAGAATGGAATAGAGAAGACTAAGACTAGAAGAGTCCAGATAGGAAACTTGTAATAATCTCAGTAAGAGATGACAGTAGCTTGAACTCAGATAATGGTGGTAGAGATAGAAAAAACTGGATAGATTCCAGATCTTTTTCCAGGTCCAACCTCTTTTCAGTGTCTCACAACCATATTTATAACTACTTACTGGGCAACTTCATCTATAAGTCTCAAAGATGCCTAGAATTTAATATATCCAAAACTTAAATTCATTATTTATCATCTTTACTTGATTCTACCTATCAAAAGTTTATTCCTTCTCTAGGTCAGTTAATGGTAACATAATCTATCAGTTTCCTAAATTAGAAACCCTAGAGCCAACTCGATTCCCTGACCTCTCTACATTCTTTCATTTCTATACTAATGTGGACTGTCCTACGGATTGTACCTCCAAAATTCATCACACATCCATCCCTTGCACGCCATTCCAATTGCTAGTAATCTAGTTCAGGATTTTATTTGCTGATTAAACTGCTGTGAGAATCTCCTACCAAAAGTCCTTCTTTGGTCCTAACCTCACTCAACTTTAGAATCATCCTTCTTAAAATTCAGATCTGATCAGGTCACTCTCTTTAAATATTCTTTGATAGTGGTGTATGTATCAAGTCTATCAAGTCCAAAAATTCCACAACCTGGGCCCAATCTACCCCTCAGTTTAGTCAAACTGAAACAACATCATCATCAACAACAATAATTTTCTTGACATAATACATGATTTCAAAATTTTACTTTATTTACTCCACAAAATGTCATAAAATATGATGCATACCACAATATTCACACACAAATATGCTTCAAGTCAAAAAGCCAACTATTTGAATATAAAATTCCCCAAGTCAGTAACACTTTTTGCCATGAAAATTCCCCCCCCAAAATCCCATTTAAAAAAAAAAAAACACACCAAAAAACCTACCAATAGCACTACATGACTTATTCTTAATACTGTCTCCAACTATTCTAACCTCACGCTACCCTAGAAAAATATTGACTAGCTCGAGTACTGTTACCTCAAATCTTAATTTTGTATGATTGTGAAGTTGACCAGTTAACAAAATTGTAAGAGATTACATTTTTCCCCACTCATTTCATGTCTTTTAGTTAATTCAGCTCTAAACACTAGAGCACAACTATGGACTACTGGACATATAGAAAAATCAAAGCATTTTTTTGCAAAAAGATGTTGAAAAATTATAGAAAAAGAAACAAATCTAGAAAGAGGTTAAGATTTTACAAATAGTGAGTAGGCTTTAAAACTCTATTTATTCAGTTAAATCCTCATATTTGAAGAGCAACTACTAGTGTTAGAATACCCTGTAATTATAAAATAAGACATGAATAGTAAATGAAGACAGAAGGAATTATTCCCATCGAGGAAATTAATCCAGGTAACTGTAGCTTACTCTTGAAAAGGCTAAAACTTTCTATACAAACAAGTCACTTCTGAAAAATTTAATTCTGAAATTATATATTTTCATAACTTTTAAAATAGCATATTTTGAAAACAGGTAACCCTCTCTTGGTAACTTTGCCCTTATAATCAGTTATTATACTGTGCTATGATAGTGATACTTTCAGGTGCTACTGAAGGAAGTCAGTTTGCTCCTATAGTAAAGAATTTGGAATTTTTGGTGATCATACTAGTTCTTTTACTAGTTTGTTATCAATATATTTTTAGAATTTCTCCCTTCTCCCTAGAGATACTATCAGCAGTCACTGTTCTCTGCCTCCCTGTCTATATTCCTGACTTTGGTACCCTCTATATCACATTCTAATTTGATTCTTCTGAAACAAGTTAACTTTTATTGAGGTATAATTGACATTTAACATTGTATTAGTTTCAGGTGTAGTAACTAATTCTTAGACTATTATAATTGACATAAGCATCTAAACACACATAACCTCATTTAATTCTCACAATCACTATACAATATGAGAATTATCACTATTCCTATTTCATAGATGAGAAAATCAAGGCTCAGAAAGATTGAGTAATTTATCTAAGATAATAAGGCAGGTAAATAGCAAAGGTGATCCCAACTCTCAATCTCTTCTTTCATCACCAAGCTTGTTAAAAACAAATTAAATGAAAACGAGTAAATAAATAATAAAAACAAATTAAATGAGTCAAAAGTGGGGCCTACAAGAATGAAATAAAAGAAGTGATTCATATATGACCTCTGAATCTTTTTGGACATTCACAATATATATTAATAAGTAATTAATTAAAACATCTTACTTTTCTCCTTTTTTGGTAGTTGAAGCTACCAGGAAAAAAAAAATCACGTCTACATTAAGAAAATACTACTTTATCTATTTCAATTTCAAAAAACTACCAGTAACTAACAATTCAAAATATAATAATAGTTCAAATCTGCAGTAAAACAAGGCTTTTGCATTTTCAGGAAAAAATAATTTTTTTCTTCAGATTTGGAGATACCTAGACTAAAGAATATCTGCATTGTGTCATAATTAGATTGCCTTCTACTTTTTCCTTAACCGCCTCCCACTGCAAAAAGAGAGTTGCTGGAGGACCTAAAGAGTTAATCTAATATACTAAACAGCATCCAGTGAGAGTTATTTTCCCACCTGGTGGGAGTTGAGAAAACTAGGTCGGACACTTACTGGAATAATGCAAACCACAGGTTTAAAACAATACCACTACATTTGGGTGGATAATTCTTTGTTGTATGGGGAGGGTGGGATGACACAGGATGTATCCTGTGCATTGTAAGTTTAGCAACATTCCTGGCTAATGGCACCCCAACTTCAGTTGTGACAACAAAAAAACATTTCTAAACACTGCCAAATATCCCTTGGAGGGCAAATTCACCCCTGTATGAGAACCATTAGTTTAGATATTAGGGCCGTGGATCTTTGAAAAAGGAGGCCGACAACCAGCCTTGTTAATCTTAATTCTTTAAAATTAATTTTGTTTTCAAAATTTGAATTTTTAAAAATAAGATGGTAACAGTACAAGAAGATATCTAAATAATATATAGTATATGCCATCCTCTTTTAGATTAAAGCATTTTTAGAGAATTTCCTAAGATGGATTTCATCTATGTGGATACATTAGTCTCCCTACAACCCTCCATCCCCAAATGGGTATATGTACAGTTCTTTTCCAACTCTGCTGGTAAAATGCCAATCACATGCACACATTAGAGAACCTAACAATTCTAATTAGAAATCCCCATTTCTTGCCTCACATGGCCACACTGTGGTTCCTGAGCCTCAATCCTAGAGATTCAAACTTCCACTCCAGAATTCTTCATATGGTTCCTGCCACCTTTTTGTGATTCAAGCAGGAAGTTAAGCTGATGACCTTTAAGGTTTTCTCTAATCCTGATATCCTAATATTGGAGGGCAAAGATACTCAAACTTTTACTTGACTCCCAGCTAATGAGACCACCTCTTGAGATCACTGAAATCATTCATGCTTTTTCTTTCTCCACACTTTAATCTATGCTGAATATAACCAAATAGAATGTCAGTTGTTTAGAACATGGATTATTAACACCAGTGATCATCTGCTTATTCTCTGACTCAAAATATTTTAAACATGTAAGTTGATTTTAAAAGAAACATTTCAAAAAGCTATGAGTTGATATCATTTACATGCATGAATCACAATAGGAAAATATTAAGATGGAAAGTAGATTAGTGGTTGCCTAGGTCGGGGGTGGGTGGGGAGAATGGGGGAGTACTGTCAATAAGCAGGTTTCTTTTTGGGGTGATGAAAATGTTCTACAATTAGACTATGACGGTTTCACAATTCCGGTAAATTTATGGTAAATATACCATAAATCATTTAATTTTACACTTTATTTTTAAGATTTTATTTATTTATTTATTTGACAGAGATAGACATAGCAAGAGAGAGAACAGAAGCAGGGTGAGTGGGAGAGGGATGGCAGAGTAGGCAGGACTCCATCCCAGGACTCTGGGATCAGGACCTCAGCGGAAGGCAGACACTTAACGACTGAGCCACCCAGGCACCCCTAATTTTACACTTTAAATGAGTGTGCTTTACTCAAAGTTGTTTGTAAAAACTAAAAGCAGGAAAAAAGAATTTTAAATAACTTCCATTGATAGGAAAAGGAATGTGATTAAGAACAAATTCTGCAAAGTTTGCCATTTCATGAGTTATATAAAATTTGATTTTAATTCTGACATAAAAACTTAGTACCTATCCAGAAATAAATTTTAACTTTTCCAGAAAGCATACAAAAACTTAATCATCTTTTCCTAGCAAACTTTCAATAATTCAAAAACAATGAGAAACATTTCAGAAAGCCGAATGCTAGAATAGCAATACCTCTGCAACACCAAAATATATCAGTAAAATCAAGAAAACATGAAAAGTCTTTGTAATTCTGTGATTCATTCTTTACAAAGAAAACGATTACAACATTTTTCATTTCTTTTAAAAATGATCCTATAATGTCTGTCCTGGTAGTATAATAATTTTGAAGTTAACAGGGCATAATTTAAAATAGCCCAATCACAATAAAACTGCAAACATCTAATCCCCCAAACCACAACTATCAATCACCCAAAATTTGCATATATTGGTCATTTTTACCAAAACCTTTCATGAGCAATGATGACCACTATGAACCATCAAGTAATACCTATTTCTAGGAAATCAGACTCTTGACTGCAATAAAAATATAGACAAATCCCATCATTCCATCTGTTCCACCAAAACTGCTTAGAAATCAAGGCTCTCAAAGTACTTTTCCAATTAGAACTCTCCAGATTTATAAAAGTCAACCTGAAAGTCCATCAAAATCTGCAGTTTAAGTTACCACAATAACGCATTTCTCAGCATACTATATCGTGGTATCATGTGCCTTGTCAGCATTTTCTATTAAGATTGCCCTGGGGTTTGACAAATCAGAAATAGAGCCAATTAAAAACAAAAAACAAAACAGTCCAAACAATTTAATTCTTCGAAAGTAAGGGGAGCCTCACTCAATAAAAGCCAAAAAATAAAGCTGGTTAAAAGTGAATTAAAACAAAACTTGCAATCCCGGGTCAGTCAAAATTCTAAAAATACCATCCTGAACTCTACACATGGACAGACCAAGTGGTTAGTTTTAATGGGTAGCCAAAAGTTCCCTTGTCAACGACAGGAGGGCAGGGGAGGCCTGCTTTTGTATGAATGCACAGATGGAAAGAAGCAGAACTGAAGGAAATTAATAACCGAACAAATTATTGCGAGCTAAATCGTCAAACTGCAAAACACCGAGTTATTTAGGGGGTTAGCTTCCTTTTTTTCTCCTTAGGAAGAAAAACGATTTTTTACATTTAAATTATTCCAGTAGGCTCAAAAGGGGGTTAAGGGCCCTGCTGGAAAAAGAAAGGGAAAGTTTGGGGGCGGCATCTAAGGAGGGTGGTGGAAGTTCCAAAGCCCGGATCCCAGAAAGGGGCGAGAGGGGGGACAGCGGCATTTTCCGCCGCCGGCTGGAGCTGGGGAGAACAGCTGCGGGCCCGATCCCAGAGCCGGACCGAAGAGGAAGCGGCCGAGAGGAGAATGGAAGCTTCAGCGCCCGTCAGTTGTGACCGAAACTCTGTCCGCTTCGGGCCAGGGAGGAGACACAGGGGGTGGGGTCTCGGGCCCTCTCTCCACCGGAGGTCGAGTGAGGGTGGGCCGCGAAGCGCTGGGGGCCGGTTGGGGCCGGCCCGACACCTACCTGCGGGTCCCGGGCAGCCGCCCCAGAGCGAGGCCTAGTGCATCGCCGCCGCCTCCAGCCCTCCACGTCGCGCCGAGGCTGCTCCGCGGCCGCCGGCGCCCGGAGCCCCGCCGGGCCGGAGCCCGGCTTCCCGCCCCCGCCCCCGCCCCGCGCCGGCTGGTTCGTCGGCCGGGGGAGCACAGGGCTGCCCTCCCGAGCCCAGCTCCGCTCGCGGGTGAGAGGCGGCAGCGGCGGCTCCCTCACGTCTCTCCCGGGTGTCCTGTCAGCCAGCAGTTTCCCCCGGGTCCGCAGCGCCGCCTCCGCCGCTGCTGCCACCGCCTCTCCCACATCCCCGGCCTCCAGAGGAGCCGCCGCCGCCGCCGCCGCGCCGCGACCACTACCCCTAGCGCTCCTGCTCCCTGCTCCACTGCTTCCCCTCACCCCGCCGGCCCCGCTCGGCCCGGCTAGGTCCGGGAAAGAGTGCCGGAGGCCGCCGCGAGGCCGCCGCAGCCCCCAGCCCACAATCCACCGCGCGCCTCCGCCAGGGCGGGAGGGCCGCGGCCCGGGCCGGGGGGAGCGCTCGCCGCCTCGGGAGAGGGGCCAGGACGCGGACGCCACGGGCGCAGCCGGCGTTCCCCGGGAGCGGGAAATACCCCTGCGCGGCTCCTCTGCGCCTCCTCTGATAATCCTACACGCAAAGACCGGAACCCACGCTGAACTCTACTTTTCCCCACGACCCTTCCCCCACCCGAGTTGTTCTCAGGAGCACCCAGAGGCCGCCTTCCGCCCGCCCTGGGACTGGCCCGCGATTCCTCAGCTGGGCCTTTGCCCACCCCCCAGACCAACCGACTCCAAACGTCCCTGAACCCACCCGGGACCTATTAAAGTAGATACTTCCACAACATTCCACCTCTCCTTTCGCCCCTTCAAAGTGAATGCTGTTCAGAGTTTCCCAAATAAATGTTCATTGAAAGGTTAAAGGCCATCCTCTCCCCAACAACCCACTGGACTCTCAAAACAGTGCATTGTCTCTTTGTTGATGCCTTCCCCCCCGCCGAGTCGTTCTCTTAAGTTTTCCCCTAGTTCCAGACCTTCCTACCATCTATCACACTATTATGGCACGGAAAACGGTTATTTCTGCTCTTGGACTGAGATACTTGAAGTGTTTGTGTATTAATGCCTTCTCACTGTGATTGTTAACAGTAATAAAATCCAGCCTGGTGTCTGAGGGCTTGTAATTTTAATTCAATAAAAGAGCAATCTGCAAAAAAGTCTTAGAAATGTCTTAGAATATTTTTAAAAAGAGAAAAAAGGGCTCTCAATCATTTGTGCTTATGTCTTACTTTTAGGAGGATTTCTTTCGATTTTGAAATTATTCCTTGCCTAAAAATATCCACCAAAGTTTCAGGCATTTATAAACCAGTCTGTTTTAACAAATCAAAAGTGAGAATGTAGCTCTTACAGTTGGGGATTAAAAAAAAAAAAGGTCGATGCAAGTTTCATTTCCAAGAAGTCACTTCGAAAACTGCAAACACAACTTTGTGAAATATTTTACCCACTAAAGAGCTAAAGTCACGGGAAGGGAGGACAAAAGACAAAGATGCAACAAAAATAGAGAGGAAATTCTTACCTTAATGTTTTTCTAAATTCAATACATTCTCTACGATTTTATAAGGAGAGGAAGAATATCAACCCCCAATATGAAATAAATTTAACTACAAAGTAATAAAGAAATCCTTCTAGATCCCTGACCTCATGTAAGACCAGATGAGTTTTTATTATGAAAATATTAAGGAAAGCTTCACCAAATTTCATCCAAGGCCAGAAAGGAAAATAATTTCAATTTAAGTCTAGAATTGATTTATAGATTATACTAAGAAAAGTATTTAGCAATTTCCCATATTTTTGGGGGGGGTTTGTTTGTTTGTTTTTTTTAAGATTTTATTTATTTATTTGACAGAGAGAGAGAGAGAGAGGTCACAAGTAGGCAGAGAGGCAGGCAGAGAGAGAGGGGGGAAGCAGGCTCCCCGCTGAGCAGAGGGGCGGATTTGGGGCTCCATCCCAGGACCCTGAGACCACGACCTGAGCCAAAGGCAGAGGCTTTAACCCACTGAGCCACCCAGGTGCCCCAATTTCCCATATTTTGAACCTGATTCAGGAAGTCAACAATAGTTCAAAAGCTGTCTTAAACATGGCATTTTGGCCTTTTAAAAAATTTTTGTGTTAATACCCATCTTGTTCCAAAAAAAATTCCAGGTTGCTCTAGTTGGCACTTGAATTAAATAATAACTGTGAGATATCTCCTAGACACTAGAACAAGACAGACTAGTTTGCTTTCTCATTATCCATCTGTAGATAACATGCCATAGGAAGAAATGTTTAATTCTTACAGGGATTTAACAAGGTGTTTACTTTTAGTTTGCCACAGAACAATCATGAATCTAAACAGAAAAGTAAACACTGATGATAAAGTTTGTGAAAAAGAAAACAAAACAAAACCCTGTTAACTGGACAAGTAATTTAATTTAACGTTAAATAAATTTCAAATTAATTAATATGTTCATTTGTTATCTCTTGAATCACTTCATTAGAAATGTTTGATTTCATTGAGTCAATCATTAGAAAAGCCAAACCACAAATTAATGTGCATAGATCCATTATTGTTGTTTCCAGAAAACACAGATGACAGAAAATTAAGAAAAACTGATAGAAATCATGATTACCCTCAAAAGAAGCAAATATGAAGATATTAGCTACCATATTACTAACACTATATTGGCATAGTATCTATTAAACCTATTAAGAATTATGAATGGTTATGCTCATTAGGGTCACATAGTCTCACTAGAGAGAGAATGGGCAAATTTTCTGATGCTGTAACACCTATAGAAGATCTATGCTTATATTTACTATATGTTCAGTGCATATTTGTGTGGGTAGCAGTAGTAGATAAATGTGTCTATTCAATGAACACCATCTTTAATGACTTACTTGTTTGACAGAAACTGTACATTCACATGCCAATATAAATACAGAACGGAAAGGGGGCACTGTTAGAAGAAACAATCAGAAAAATTTTGCAATTTACTTAGACATAAACACTAACCTGTCTTTTTTCCCACTGTAGCAAACCTTAAATCTATCAAATAGAAACCCACTCAAGTCCTCTAACCTACTTTATAGTTAAATATATATAATTATATCATGTGTTTAGTATAAATTATCCTTGATAAGCAAAATATACCTGCAATCATGAACTATAAGTATTACGCTGATAGTAGTTTCATCAGTTTCCTTTTTTGATCCAATGCCATGAATTATTTTATCCATCATATTTAAGCTATTTAAAAATGTTACAATGTTTAAAAATCACACTATATAACAATATTATTGGAACCCGAAACTATGTTTTACTGTCTTCATATCTATGTAGGATTATCTTAATGTAGGAAACTTTCTAATTTACTTTGAATATGGTGTAAGATGTTAAAACTATATGTGGATATAAGCACCACTAGAAATTTTATATTTCATGTGATAATAATACACTCAATAATTGTTGGGAGTAATATAGAAGTTTTTGACATATCATCATCTGTATCTCCTAAGTCAGTTGCCTGATTACATTGGAAACAATTCTTTAACTTTGTTAAATTTCTGTTACATTTTTTTTGACTTTGATAATCCAAATTCCATTGTGATTATCATAATAATAGCAACTACCATTTACTAAGAATTTACTGTGCTCCAAGCATAGGGAAAACCAAGGTAGCGCGGTATATCAGTTTTCTATTGCTGTGTAAAAATTAGCAAAACTTAGCAGCTTAAAATAACACATATTTAATATGTTACATTTTCTGTAAGTCAGGAGTCTACACACAGCGTAGCTTGTCTTCTACTTAGGGTCTCATAAGTCTTCAATGTTTTCATCTGGAAGCTTCACTATGGACAATCCGCTTCCAAGGTCATTCAGGTTATTAGCAAAATTCCTTTTCTTGCTGTTGTAGGACTGAGAGCCCTAACTTCTTGCTAGCTGGAGGCTGCCTTCAGCTGCTAGAGGCCATCTGCAGTTCATTGTCACGTTGATTTTCTCAATATGTCCCCGCTTCCTTCATCAAACCAGAGAAGAGTGTCTCTTAACTCTCTAAAGTGAGTTGGCTAGCAAGAGTGATACTCTACCATCTTTGCCACATTCCATTGTTGAGAAGTCACAAGGTTTGCCCACACTCAAGTAGATTACACAAAGATGTAAGTACCAGGAGGCTACCCTAGAATCTGTCTACCACCTGCAGTGATTAATTCCATAGGTTTTGGAATTTAGCCGACCCTGGGTTTTCAGCTCAGCTTTTGACACTTTAGCTATGTGATTTCGATCTCAGTTTCTAGTCCTTTACTTCTTGATCTCCCGAGTAATAACCTCTTCACATTTTACTTTTCTCCCATGTAAAGTGAGGATAATAATAGAGTTGTTGTAAGGATTAAATAAGCATTTTAATACATTAACTGATAACATGAAAAGCTCAATAAGCACGGTTACTTTTCTTCCTTTTCTCTCCTCTCTTTTTTAATTTGATCTTGGTCTAATAGAAGTCCCATTGGCATTTCTACTTTCAACTGCTACTTCTTTTGCTTGTATCCAGTGTGTGCGTGTATATGTGTGTGTGTACCTGTATCTGGGGCCATGCAAAACCAACTTTAGTATCACTAGGACTGAATTGCAAGTGTTATTGCCAACTTGAACTTGGCAAAAATTTTAATGATAAATCCATGACATTACAAAGATAATTATTAGACATAGAGTCTTTGAGAGTTTAGAGAACTTTGTTGGGATTGGCTTTTTTCTCCCTCTGAATGTTCAATATGCATGTGATACAAAGGGACATGTTGTGGCATAGTAGTATTCATGAGCCCTGGGTTGGTATCCTAGCTCTGTCTGAGTAACCTCAGGCATGTTAAGCGCTCTAAAGCTCAGTTCCTTATGGGGATAAGTATAGTACCCACTTTATAGGTGTATTGTAAGGATTACATTTAAAGTGTACTTAAATAGTATAACTTAGTGCCTAGCTCATAGTCAATACTTAAAAATGTTAACTATCATACTCATTATTGTACCCTTCATTGTCTCATTATTTTTAGGAAAGCTGTGTGAATGAAAATCACAGAACAGGAAATGGTAAGACATGGCCTTGTATGAGGCAAGGAGCTGAGCCATGAGAAACCACAAGACCTCAAAAATCCTCATAACTATATATATATATATGCACATATACAAATAAGATAAGTGGTGACAAGGTATGAAAATTTGCAAGTCAGAAATTGGGCAAATAGGAACTAGGGGCCAAAGTAAGACTGTGAATTCTCAATCAAGCTGTAAGCAATATAAGACATCAGCAAGAGAAAAGCACATGAAACAGGTAATTCTTACCTCACACATGAAGACTTTATTCTTCTTCCACCTGGAACAGGAGTCAACCACACAGCATATCTAGTCCAGCATTTTGAATAGGAAACACATGAGTCATGTTACTATTGGAAACTAGTGAAAAAGTTGTTGAATAGATTAGAGGAATATAGCAATCAGAAATACAGGCATATCCTGACAAATGTAAAATTATTTTCGAATTGGACCATTCCCCCGGAGGAGAATTGTATATATATCCCATTTTATTAGTCCCATTGTCATATTTTTATTATGTTGCTTTTTACAGTATTTGGTTTTTCTATTGTTTCATTTGGTTCTTTTATCTTTAGAGATAAACTAACAAACTAAGTTATAAATATTTCCAGAACAGGATTTTCTGTTGTTGCTGCTTTTGTACTTTAAAAACTATTCCTGCAATGGGATGCCTGGGTGGCTCAGTCAGTTAAGCCTCTGCTTTTGGCTCAGGTCATGATCCTGGGGTTCTGGGATCAAATCCCACATGGGGCTCCTTGCTCAGCAGGGAGTCTGCTTCTCCCTCTGCCTGCTGCTCCCCCTGCTTGTGCTCTCTCTCTCTCTCTCTCTGGTAAATAGATAGATAGATAGATAAAATCTTTTTTAAAAAAATAAATAAAATAGAAACTATTCCTGCAAGGGGCAACTGGGTGGCTCAGTTCATTAAGTGTCTGACTCTTGATTTCGTTTCAGGTCATGGCCTCAGGGTTCTGAGATCAAGCCCCACCTGGGGCTCTGCACACGGTGTGGAGCCTGCTTAAGATTCTCTCTCTCCCTCTCTATATGCCCCTCCTCCCTCAAAAAAGCAAAAAGCAAAAACAAAACCAAAAACCTTTCCCTGCAGAATCTGGGACAATACACTATATAACAGACTTTAAGCAAATGTTTGTCGAATTAAAAAAAATGAATGTGAGTTTCTTCCCCTTAGCAAATGGTATTTGGTGTAATGAACCTGAATTTGTGAAATTAATGGACGACCTTAAAATCATACTTGACTCATATCCCATATCTACTAGGTCAGCAAATCCTATTATTTCTACCTTCAAAATATGTCTTGACTAAATGTTTCTTCTCATTCACATTGCATCTACTCTGGTCCAAGCAATCTTGTTCATAGGGCCCCTAGCTACACTCTGCACCACTCATTACAGGAAGCACCATTCAGAAACTGTGGGGTGAATGATAATTCTTGGAGTTCTGCAGTGTTTAGTACAATGATCCTACCTGCCTGCGTTATTGCAAAAGTCTCCTAGCCTTTGTCCCTCACCATCCTCTTCACCACATAACAGTCAGCTTGATCCTTTAAAACATAGGTCAGATCATGTCATTCTTCTGCTTAAAACTCTCCAGTGGTTCTGTCTCATTCACCGTAAAAGACAAAGTCATTACAAGGTCCTAGATGATATCATCCCAATCTTCCCTCTCTGACTTTTTCTCCTCCTGCTCTCCCCATTTCTTACTCTCCTCTAGTCATATTGGGCTCCTCCAGGGACATGCCAGGCATGCTCCTGCCTCAGAGCATTGATACTTGCTCTTCCCTCTGCCTGGAATGCTTTTCCCCCAGATGTCCAAATGGCTAACCCTCTCACCTCCTTCAGGTCTTTATTCAAATTTTACCTTCTCAAGGAGACATTCCATGACACCCATATTTCTTATTGCAACACCATGCCCAAGATGGTTTTCTACCTTAATTTTCTACTTAGTCTTTATTATAATCTAACCCCCTCCCTACATTTTATTTATTTGTTTTCTGTCTTTCTCCCACAGGAATGAAAACTTCATGAGGGCAGACAGTTTTGTCTCTTGTTGACCACCTTAGCCCCCAACACCTGGAACAGTGCCTGGTGCAAGTTGAGAGCTCAATAAATACTTGTTGACATAATGAATGGAAGATATAGACTTATATCTTATATAAACATAAACCACTTTTTCTATACACTAAGCAGAATCAATAACCAATTAGCCTAATGTCTTAAAACAACTTTCCATGATAGGGCTCAAGATTTCTGTAAGCCACATTAATTTGTTAGATTTATGATAAAGATAATAGTCTTAGTTTATTTTATAATTGGAGTATTTTAAGTAATAACTATATGAAGTTATTTTTAGAAAATGCAATTCTATAGCAAAATAGAACTATAAGGACAGATGGTTAAAGATTTATTAGGGGAAAACCATTCATTTAAAACCTCTCTAGGAGGGGCGCCTGGGTGGCTCAGTGGGTTAAAGCCCCTGCCTTCGGCTCAGGCCATGATCTCGGGGTCCTGGGATGGAGCCCCACAGCGTCGGGCTCTCTGCTCAGCAGGGAGCCTGCTTCCCCCTCTCTCTGCCTGCCTCTCTGCCTACTTGTGATCTCTCTCTCTGCCAAGTAAATAAATAAAATCTTTAAAAAATTTTTTAAAAATTTTTAAAAAAAGTAAAACCTCTCTAGGAAAAGGAGAAATTTCATTTAAATTTTTTCTGGGAAAATTATGGGCAATTTAAAAGCCATGTATATTTCCAGAGAAACAGAAATCATAGTTGGCCTCTCAAGAACCACCTTCTAGGGGTGCCTGCGTGGCTCAGTCGTTAAGTGTCTGCCTTCGGCTCAGGTCATGATCCCAGGGTTCTGGGATCGAGCCCTGCATTGGGCTCCCTGCTTGGTGGGAAGCCTACTTCTCCCTCTCCCACTCCCCCTGCTTGTGTTCCCTCTCTCGCTGTGTCTCTCTCTGTCAAATGAATAAATAAAATCTTTAAAAAAAAAAACAAAAACACCTTCTACATTGAGTGTTTTGTGTCTAACATCAGCCATCACAGAAAGAAACTCTTAACCAGCAGAAATACAAATTCTTGCACCACTATGTAATATTTATTTATTTATTTATTTATTTATTTATTTATTTAATTTGAGAGAGCCTGCGAGCAAGCCCATGCACCATGAGCAGGGGAGGGGCAAAGTCAGAGAGAAGGAGAGAGAGAGAGAGAATCACAAGCAGGCTCCAATCTCAGCACAGAGCCAGATGTGGGGCTCAATCCCATGACCCTGAGATCACAACCTGAGCGAAAACCAAGAATTGCACACTTAACTGACTGAGCCGCCTAGGCACCCCTACTATGTAATATTTTTAAATAGAGGGGGACAAATCAAATATTTTACAAGCAAAATAAACAGAGGAAAAAAAGCTGGGCATCCTGAAATAAAGACAATTTCACAATATAATCCAAAATAAAAGAGCAACCTAAGGGGTGCCTGGGTGGCTCAGTCAATTAAATGTCTGACTCTTAGTTTCTGCTCAGATCATGATCTCATGGGACGTGAGATTGTGGCCCGTGTCAGGCTCCTCACTCAGCAGGGAGTCTGCTTGAGATTCTCTCTCCCTCTTCCTCTCCCTCTCTCCCTCCTTGGCTCATGCTCTCTCTCTCTCTCTCAAATAAATAAATCTTTTTGAAAATTTTTGAAAAAAATGGATTGCAATTATATAATGGACTTTCCTTGGATACCAAAATGTATTAGAATGGCCATTTAATTCTCATGCCACTCTGGTATTTTTGGTTCCCATTCTACCAGAAAGTAAAATATATGTGTTTTCTCACCTTATTCATGTCTATGAATTGTTAATAAAAAGTTCTCAATCAGAATCTGATTTCAATCTAGAAGTCTTATTTCCAAAAATCTAACTTTAATTCAGAACAGTATTTTTCCTTTCCATGCTTTTAAGGTTCTATATAAAACAAAATTAATAAACTCAAAGAAGGAAAACATAGTTGAAATAAAAGATTTTTGGAACAGAAGAGACGTCTCACTGAACAGACAAGGAAATGGAGGTCCAAAGGGCTGAAACACATAATGGTTTAGTGGTGGCAACTGATTTCAAACCAGAGGCCAGGTTTTAAGGACTTCCAGTCCCATGTTCTTTGTCCCACAGAATTCTGAGAACACTACAGCAACAAATTATCATAAAAGTGAAAAATTATGTTAAGTGGAATTGCTTATTATTTGAATCCAAAACATATCATATTCCCTCTCTTTCAAAGTGACAGCTTTCTCTAACATATGAAATATGGAGGTTCTCATTACTTGTAAAAAAAAAAAAATCTTGTACAAAAGATTTTGCTTGGTAATAAGTATTTAATAATTTAGGAAATAATCAATATAGATTAAGTTATTATTTTAAGTACTCATTACTAGTTCACAAATCCAAGAGACAGTTCCCATATTTGGTTGAAAGAATGCAGTATTTTAGACAATGTATAGTTTATTTTTGTGTATTCCTCCTTTATAAATATGCAAAAGCCTATTTCCATTCTTCTAAGTTTATCCTAACTTTACTTTGCAGTTCAGTATACACAGCAAAAGAAATGGTAAAGTGAGCATAAAGGACACATTTACAAAACCTAAGTATATTTGTGTCTATTACAAATTGAAAGTCCAACTACTGACAGTTTTTTTCCCATAGATCCCTATAACAAGCATATATCAAATCAGTGAGCAAACAAAAAGCTCATATAAATGTCTTTGTCTTTATGATTATACTGGCTTACTGATGCGTGCCAGTGAGTGCTGCTTTGATTCCAGGTGGTCAGCATATCTCTCTGGTAAATGGCATCCAGAGGGAAATTGCTCTCCTCTCTGGTTGATTCTTTACTGCCTGCCTGGGCTGCCTGCATTTTGCCTCAGTATGTTAGAGGCTACCTCGGTTACTCATTACTTGCCCCAGAATGAGGTTACTTTTTGTCAAAATCATAATTCCTTTTAATGGTGGACCCAATATTCTGATTCTGAATCTCTTACTGTAATGAAGAGGTGGGCGCCTGGGTGGCTCAGTTGGCTAAGTGTCTGCCTTCAGCTCAGGTCATGATCTCTGGTTCCTGGAATGGGGCCCAACATTGGGCTCCCCGCTCAGTGGGGAGTCTGATTCTCCCTCTCCCTTTGCCCTTTTCCTCTGCTCATTCTCATTCTCTCTCTCTCTCTCTCTCAAATAAATAGATAAATTAAATCTTTTTTAAAAATTTAAATTAAAAAATTAAAAAGTAGTATAATGAAGAAGTAGAAGAAATATTTCTATACCACTATTCCCTAACCCCCTGCACTCATCCCCATTCTCAAGTAGACATCCAGATATCCATTCACATTCAATGAATATTTATCAAGGATGCTTCTGGGTCCTAGATGCTAGTCTTAAGCAAGACTGATTCAGTTCATACTTTCTTAGCACTGACATTCTGGGTTGGGGTGGAGAGAGAGTATATAAGAGAGAAATAAATCAAATAATTATAGGAATTGTTCAACAAGGGTTGGAATATGTGTCAAGGAAAGGTAAAAGAAGCTATGAGAGCCTGTAAAGGTGAGTGTAATTTAATATTAGGTGAACAGAGAGTTCTTGCCCAAGGAAGCAGGATTTAAAGTGAAAAATGAATAGGAGTTGGCCAGAGAAGGGGAATAGTGGTCATGTAGAGTCAGTCCCAGGTAGTAGAAACAGCCAGCAGAAAGAAGGTACAAAGGAGCTAGGTTAACAGAGAAAAGGTCAATATGGCTGGCATACAATAAGACAAAAGTAGAACAAAGCAAGATCATAGAGGGAGTCATAGGTCATGTTGGAGTTTAAGTTTTATTGCAAGCTATGATGGGGCTTTGAGTAAGGAGATGACACAAGCATGGTTTCAAAAACGTCAGTTTAACCACTCTGTAGAGAATGAGTTTCTGGAGGTAACCAAGAGAAGGTGGCATGAGCAGATGGAAGGTATTTCAAATGGACTGAATGTTTGTGTCCCTCTGCTCCCAATTCATATGTTGAAGACTTAACCCCCAATGCAATAGTATTTGGAGGTAGGACCTTAGGCAAAAATTAGGTTTGGATGAGATCATGAAGTGAAGCCCCCATGGTGGAATTAGTGTTCTTATAAGAAGAAGAAAGAGGTCACTCTCTCTCTACCATGTGAGGACATAGTAAGAAGGCAGCAGTCTGGAGGCCAGAAGAAGGCTCTCACTAGGAACTGAATCTGCTGACAGCTTGATCTTGGACTTCCCAAATTCCATAACTGCAAGAAATAAATGTTTTGTTTTTTGAGCTACTCAAGTCTACTGTGTTACAGCAGCCCGAGCTGACTAAGATAGTCTCCAAGTGGTCCAAGTGTTAGGCTAAGGTAGTGGTGCTAAAGATAAAGAACAGTAGACAGTTTGAGAGGTATCCTAGGAGACATAATTGAAACTACTCAGTGATTGGTTGGACATAAGGGCTAAGAAATAGGTAGATGTCAGGGATGATTCTTAGGCTTCTGACATGAGCAACTGGGGGGATGGTGGAAACATTTATTGAGGTAGAAAACATTGGAGGATAAAAAGATTTGGCACCATAAGTTCAGTAATTGATGTGTCCAACTAGGGGTGTCTATGTAATAGCTACCTGGAAATATCAAGGAGACACATAAATGGGTCAGGAACTCAAAAGAGAGGCCCGAAAATATAAATTCAAAGATTGTCAACATGTGGTTAATAACTGAAAGGTTGGATGTATATGAGATGTCTGAGAGTATAGAGAGGAGAAGAAAAGAGAAAGGAAAGGAAGGAAAGAAAAGGAAAGGAAAAGGGCATATAACTGGCCATAGATCCATACAATAAGCATATATCAGCATATATCAAATCAATGAGCAAACAAAACATTTGTGTAAATAGCTTTGTCTTTATGATTAAACTAGCTCACTGATGTGTGTCAGTTAGTGCTACTTCAATTCCAGGTGGTCATGATATTTCTCTGGTCAACCAGACTAGGTTCTGAGAGGAGAAACACAACCAAGGGAGACTAGAAAAAGGAGCCAGGAGAAATAACAAGAAAGTCAGGAGACTATAGGGTCACAGAAACAAAGGAAGTAATTTTTTTTTTTTTTTTTTGGAAAAAGCTGGGAGTGGTCAGTTATAGCAAATAAGATGTGTGCTGTCCATTAGATTTGGCAGCGTGAAGGCCACTACTGATCCTAGCAAGATAAGTTTGGTAGATGGAGATGGTAGCATTGGAAGCAGATTGTGATGAGTTGAGGACTGTTAATACGGAGAAAAACAAAAGATGCTAGAAGCTTAGTTGTTAAAAAAAAAAAAAAGAAAGAAAAAGAGGGGTAGATGAAGTGGTAGGTAGAAGTGGATGTGAGAGAGGACTGTCTTAATATGGTAGGTACATGAACATGTTTGAATTCCCGTAAGTGCTCTTCCAAAAAAAATTCCTCTGAGCATGATAATTGTTTTTCTCTCAAATATTTATTTGCTTATGTTATTCTGTGGATTAGGAGATCTAATATGATTTAAAATTTAGGTTGAATTTAACAAAAAGAATCTAGCTTGGGGGGAAGAAAAAGGAGGGAATAATTTGTTGCTATTTATTGCCATCATGTCATTAAAAAGTCCATGGTTATGGATGACTTAAGACATGGTGAGATTTAGGGGCACCTGGGTGGCTCAGTGAGTTAAGCCTCTGCCTTTGGCTCAGGTCATGATCTCAGAGTCCTGGGATCAAGCCCCGCATCAGGCTCTCTGCTCAGCAGGGAGCGAGCCTGCTTCCCCCCTCCCTCTGCGCTGCCTCTCTGCCTACTTGTGATCTCTTTCTCTCTGTCAAATAAATAAATAAAATCTTAAAAAAAAAAAAAAAAGACATGGTGAGATTTAGAGGCTCAAATGATCAAGCATAAACTAATCCCCAGCTCCCCTACCCCAGCCACCAGCTTTGCTGTCATCCATTTATTCATTTAAAAATATTTATTGAAAAGCTACTATGTCTCATGCTCTATTTTAAACACTGGAATTACAATGATACAGAAGATGAGCAAGCCCACCTTCATTACTTCTTTTTAGCACTGTGCTGGACATTCTGGCCCATGCAATAAGTTAAGAAAAGTAAATTTTAATAATATAAAAATTGGGAAGAAATAAAACATTATATTTAGATATATAACTGTGTATCAAGGAGATCTCAGTGAATGTATAGATATATTAGTAGAATTAGTTAACCATTAAGGCTGCTGAATACAAAATGTGGTAGGCAGAATTTTAAGTTGTCCCCCAAGATTTCAGCCCCCCAGTGTAAATGCCCTATGTAATCCCCTCCCTTTAAGTGTGGGTTGACTTGTGAATATGATGAGATTTCACCTGCATGATTATGCATGATTAGGTTATGATGTATGGCAAAGGTGAAGAACTTTGCAGATATAATTAAGATCAGTTGAACCTGAGTTAATTAAAAGGGAGATCATTCTGATGGCCTTACATAATCAGGTAAGTTCTTTTAAAAGAGGGTTTAGAGGTCAAAGATGTCATGAATCAGAGATATTTGAAGCAAAAGAAATGGTCTCCTGCTTTGCAGAAACAAAATGTCATATTTCAGAGAGTGCTGCATGACAAGAAACTGCAGTGGCCTCTTGGAACTAAAAGTGGTGGGTAGATGATAGCCAGCCAATATGAAAGAGGAACCTCAGTCCTACAACTACAAGAAACTGAATTGCAACAATAATCAGTGAGCTTGGAAGAGGACCCTCCTCCTGAAATGAGATCGTAGACCCTAAAGGCACCTTGATTTTAGCCTAAAGAAAGATCTAACTAATATCTAGACTACTGCCTCATATAAACTGTAAGATAATGAACCTGTCTTCTAAGATGTTTTAAAGTTTATGATAGTTTCTTATGCAGCAATAGAAAACCAATATATTAAGTCACTATATAAAATTCAATCATTTTTCTATATATGAGTAACAAACAAAATTTTAAAAGAAATATTACTATTTAACAATTGCACAAAAATATCAAATACCTAAGAATAAATCTATTAAAAGACTGCAAGACCCACCCCTGCACAGAAATTTAGAGAACTTTATTGAGAAAAATTGAAGATAACCTAAATAAATGGAAGTATGTATATTGCTTATGATTAGATGTTTCAATGTTGTAAATATGTCAATCCCACCAAATCAATTTATAGATTCAATGCAATCCCAATGAAAATCCCAACAGGTGTATTTGCAGAAAATAGTAACCTAATTCTAAAATGTATATGGAAATGCAAAGGGCCAAGAATAGCCAAACACTTAAAAAGTATGTGGTAGGAGCACATATTCTATCAGTTACTAAGTTTTATTATAAGACTATAGTATAATATGGTATGGCATTGGTGTAGTAACTAAATTAAAAAAAAATTTTAAACCTCCTACAAATTAAAAAAGAAAAGACTGTTAACTCAATAGAAACATGGACAGACACTTGAATAGGCACTTTACAGAAAACGATATCCAAATAGCCACAAGAAAAGGTTTTCAGCCTCATTAGTTAGAAAAAATGCAATACGATACACTGCACATTCACATTTAAAAGACTGAAAATACCAAACATTGCCTAGGATATGGAGCAACAGGTACCTACTAGGGGAGAAGAGTAAATTGGAGTAATTACCTTGGAATATAATTTGGCAATATCTTCTAAAGTGAAACATACGTGCACTCTGTAACCTAGCAATTCTGCTCCTAAAACCATATCCAATAGAGGGGCGCCTAGGTGGCACAGTTGGTTAAGCGTCCAATTCTTGGTTTCAGCTCGGGTCATGATCTCAGGGTCATGAGATTGAGCCCTGCATCATGTTCCACGCTTAGCATGGACTCTCCTCCACCCTGTTCTCTCTCTCTCTCTCTCTCTCTCTCAAATAAATAAATAAATAAATCTTTAAAAAATATATATATCCAATTGAAATGCATGTGTATGTTCATCAAAGACATTTACAAGAATGTTGAGAGACAGAAGCCAGACACAATAATGTTATTATATAATTCTATTTATGTAAAATTTAAAAACTTGAAACTATGGTGCTAATTAATAGTCACAAGAAGAGAGAGGGTAGTGATTGGGAGGAGCAAATATGCATATTCACCATGTAGTAATTTTTTACTCAAACATTTGTGCCTTCCCACTCACCACCCCCACCTGTATGTGAGTGATGCATCAATGAAAAAGATTTAAAAACAAAGCCAAGCTTCCTGTCCTCATGGACTTTATATCCTACTGTGAGGATCTCTGCTCTCCTCCATTTTGTCTGGCTTCAATCTCAGGCTTCAAGTGGTGAGAGGTGATAGGAAGATGGCTGCCAGCAGATTCTAGTCTGCAACTTCCCATGTTCAAACCAGTAGAAGCCAAAGCATATTTCTGGGCTCAGCAAAAATCCCAGATTACCTCTTTCTGGCTCTGACCGAGTGACGATGCTTCCGTTTGATCACTGTGACCAGTGTGAGGCTCTAATTGCCTGGACTGAATCATAGCCAACCCTGAAACCAGAAGGAAATGGAGTCCATTTAACCAGAATATATAAAATAAGGATGAGGAAGGATGTGATTCTCCAGAAAGAGAAACAAAACAAAACTGGACCCCATTTCAGAAGAGGAAATAAATGTGGGCTGAAAACCTAGCATATGTCCACCACTGGTCTCCTGCAAGTGAAAACCCAGATTTGCTACTTTGTGTGAGGTCAACTTCCTTTTAATCTCTTTCCTTTTACCATACATGCTTCAGGGATTTGGCTTGTTTCTTGCCCTGCTAATGTAATGGCAAATGGACTCTGTTTTTCCCTTTTGTCAGCCGAGAAATAGGGTACTCTCTCTCACCACATCTCTGTTTCTCTGACTTTGAAATAAACCCAAAAGATGTATCACTTTGAATCACGGTTTTTGTGTTTTGGGGGTAAATACCTTATGTTTATAGCAACATTATTTACAATAGCCAAATTATGGAAGAGCCCAAGTGTCCATTGATAGATGAATGGATGATGATGGTGGTTGGGGTGCATGAGTGGTGCAGTTGGTTGAGCATCCAGCCCTTTATCTCAGCTCAGGTCTTGATCTCAGGGTGATGAGTTTAAACCCCACGTTGGACTACTTTAAAAACAAAAACAAACACACAAAAAAGATGTGATATATATATGTATGTTTGTGTGATATATATATATATATAATTGTATTATATATATGTATTGTATATGTCATATACATGTGATATCTATATATATATCTATATATATAGATATAGATATAGATATATCATTGTGTATATATATGTATACGTATACACACACGCACAATGGAATATTATCCAGCCATGAAAATGAATGAAGTCTTGTCATTTGCAAAAATATGGATGGAGCTAGAGAGTATAATGCTAAGGGAAATAAGTCAATCAAAGAAAGACAAATATTATACTATTTCACTCATACGTGGTATTTAAGAAACAAACAAACAAAAAATGGGCAAAGGAAAAGTTTTTCCTAATTGGATCCTACCTGCCTTCCTAAGCCTTTCTGTCATTATTGACCTTCATACATCCTTCCTTACTACCCTGAAACAGACTTGGGTTTTCCTCCATCTACTCAAATTTTATCCCTTCTTCCAGAACATCCCAGATATCACCATCTCTTTTATTAAATGTTCCATTATCATTTAATCAGAAGTGACATCTTCCTCCTCCTCTCGACTGTCATTTATTTCCTGAACCATGGACATGGCATTTATGACATACTAGCTCCTGTTCAAACTATTGGTGGACCTCTTAGTTTCCACATTGGACTACTACACCGTGGTTTGTCTTTTCCTTGGTCCTAGTATAGTGACTTGCACATGGTAAACTTAAAAAAATTCCTTGTTGACTTAATGCCGGTAGTGGTGACTTTTAGTATGCTACCCATTTTCCTTGCTGTCTAGGGCTATGACTGTGCAAATTATCATTAAATCTGCCCTCATATCTGGTATCTTCCTCATCTCCCATAGCCTGCGTTCTCTTTTGATACTCAAAGGGGTCTTATGCATTCAGAACCACCAGCTATTAAGTTGGCAAATTGAAGGGGCTTTTGATAGCTGTTAACAACGTGGTAGATTGAAGAAATGGCTTGTGAACAATATTTAGTTTAGAAGGACTAGTGACTAAGAGAAAGAAAAATAAGGGAATTTATTTCGGGTGTTTCTAGAGCTGAGGTAATTGGGTCTGCTAACGGTAAAACCTCGAATTAACCAGACCCAATTAACTGGCATTAACTGCCATTTCCAGTCACACACACACACACACACACACACATACACACACACACACACACACACACACACACACATAGAGCAGGGGGTGGGGGAGGATTTGTCCTTAGTAGAAAGAGACAAATGACAACAACAAATGACAACAGTAACAAAATGTTGTCAAAGGAGCATTCAAAACAGCAACTAGCAGCATTTGTCTTCCTGTCAATAAGAGCATCATTTCCAGAAATGAAGCAACTCAAAATTTTGAATTGTGCCATGAGAAAGATACAAGGGTTTCACCAGAAAATTAATTTACCCAACATATGTCCTTTTCCACAAATTATGTATGGTTAAACAGTGTTATATCATAAGGTATAATGAGCTACCTAGGAGTTGTAAGTATAATAGTACTTAAAATACAACCACTTTACAAACTTGTTTAAGGAAAGAATTATAACAATGAAACTAACCTGACATGTCAGGGTATTTTCAAAAAGAAACCAGAATATTCAAGGTGCAGCTGAAGTGAAAGATCCTGGTATGCCTTGTTTTCTGCTAACTTGCAAGCTTCTTCAATGATCAGGTTTCAAGTTTCACTGTAGCAACTGACTCGGTGTGATTATTTCACCTGCAAAAATGAAAAGAATATAAAGGGACATGATTGAAGTACTGAAAATTGCAATTACCGAGGGCACATGAAAATTGATCAGTTCATCCTTTTTATCTGGTTGAATGATACAGGAATGAGAGATTTTAAAATGAAGTTTAATATTAATGGAAATACCAGAGAAATAAATGATTTCATGCAGCACTTTTAAAGAGGTACTATTCACAATGGCAAAGGGGAGGCGTGGAGAAAAAGACTGGAATAAGATTTTTTTTTTAACTGAGTAATCATACATATTAGCACTGAATGACAAACTCAACAAAATCAACTTTCCAGTGATTAGAACAGAAGAACTTGCAGGCAAACACTGGAGAGCCTGCGGGAAGGACAGGATAATAGCTATTATAATAAGATCGGCAACAAATTAGTGTGGTGAGCAAAGCAGTCAATATGACAAATCTGTTCACATGATGGTGACGAAGGTGATAGCTGGTGTGTTCACAGCTATTTCCCATATTTGTGGGGGGAAAGAAAAGCTCTGGGTTTCTTTTTGTTTTGTTTTTCTCTGTTCCTTGGTCTACCTTCCCTGGGCCCTTTCCAACCCTCCCTACACCCAACTGGACATATTCAAATTCCAGAAGTGATCTCTGACCTCCATACTATGTACAAGCAAGCATATTGCTTTGTAATATGGTATATAGTATGTGGTTTGTTTCCCCTGCTAGACCTGAAGCATAAGATTCATGATTTATCTCTGTATTTTCTACATTATCATTTCTTTCTTATATATAGTAAGCAACAAACAAATATTTATAAATAATTATAAACGTGTATCATGAACGAGATGGTAGGGATGAAGTTGCATTGATGTAACTTTGTCTTATCTAGATTGTCTTTGACCAATGTCTCATCTTTGCAAAGGCTAAAGA
Organism: Potos flavus; assembly: GCA_028534135.1. Lineage (NCBI taxonomy): Eukaryota > Metazoa > Chordata > Mammalia > Carnivora > Procyonidae > Potos > Potos flavus. The sequence continues at coordinate 50,644,301 of CM052885.1, read as the reverse complement.
TGCAATTCTTATGACTCCATGGGCTAAGAATTGCCAGTGTTCAGACAGCATACAATAGATATATTCCAAAATCTTCACATGAATTGATTTTCTAAATTTAATTATATTTTAATGCCATAGGAGTCTTGCTATCTAGAGGAACCATGTGTAGGATCCTTTTGAAATACTTAGCTCCTCCTAATTTAAATATTTTGTTATGATTTTAAAACAAAGGGATAGCTTAATATTTTTAAAATATTTATTTACGCACAATAAAAGTCACTCTTTTGGTGCATACCATTATAAATTTTGACAAATGCATAATCACATGATCAAGAGACAGAACAGTGCCATCATTCAGAAAATTCTCTCATGCTATCCCTTTGTTAGCCCATCCCCTCACCCCAAATCCTTGGCAACCACCAATCTGTTCTCTGTTCCTGTAGTTTTGCCTTTTCCAGAATGTCATATAAATGGAATCAGATAATACATAGCCTTTTGAGTCTGGCATATTTCACTTAGCATAATGCATTTGAGATTCATCCATATTGTTGATGTATCAATAGTTCATTTATTTTAATTGCTGAGTTGTATTCCATGGTACAGAGGTATTGCAGTTGAAGGATATTTGGGTTGTTTCCAGGTTTGGTCTATTATAAATAAATCTGTTAAAAATACTCACATGCAGGCTTTGTGTGAACATATACCTTCATTTCTCTTGGATAAATATCTGGGCGTGGGATTAGTTGGTCATATGGTAAGTGCATAACTTTGTAAAAACTGCCAAACTGTTTTCCAAAGTTGTGGCATTTGCATCTCCATTTACAATGGATTAGAATTGCTCTGCATCCTAATCAGCACTAGTTATTGTAGCTTTATTTTTATTATTATTTGTTTTAAAGATTTTATCTATTTATTTTTAAAAGTAAACTCTACACCCAACATGCGGCTCAACCTCAGGACTCTGATATCAAGAATCACATACTCTAGTAAGTCAGCTAGGCACTCCTGTAAGCTTTGTTTTTAAAAGCCATTCTAGTGAGTGTGTAGTGGTATCTCATTGTGGTTTTAATTTGTATTTCCCTAATGACCAAAGATGTTGTGCATCTTTGCAGGTACTTATTTACTATCTGTATATCCTCTTTGGTGAAATATCGGTTGAAATTTTTTGTCGATTAAAAAAATTGGCTTGTTTGTTTCTTATGGTTTGCTTTTACTAAATAATCTTGAAAAATACATGTGAATTTTATAGAAAAGAGAAGAAAATTAAAATCACCCATGAATCCACAATAAGATAATGATTTTCAAATTTTGGTATGTGTATTTCCAGACTATTTTTTCATGTAGGTATACATGTCACAGACATGTAACCTGAATTTCTTTGGTTGCAACAGCCTAAATATACAAACAAGGTCAGTACATAATAATAACTCAAATGTTACTCACATCCTTTTCTACACCTTGATCGCAAAACATTTAAGACAGGGGAATGGAGAATTCTTCAATGGAGAAACTAAATACTCTGAGAAAAAAATATTTTCCTGCACTGGCATTTTATAATCAGCCAATAAAAAGGGGTCAGTGTATCAAAGGATCACCCTAAAAGAATCCCACCATTTGACCTCCCCCACACCCCAGCAAGGGCCTTCAATTTGCTTTCTTAGTTGATTTTTCTCACTTACAAAAAGACGAAGACCAGACATCTAAGAAAACCCTACAATATCAAAGGTAATAAACAAAAAAAAGGAACTCAGAGGAAACAAACATAATGCACGATGCAGGGAAAAAAAAAAAAAACACCTTTCTAAAAAAACATTTGAAAATTAAAAACAGGGGCATCCAGGTGACTCAGTCAGTTAAATGTCTGCCTTAGGCTCTGGTCATGATCCTGGAGTCCTGGGATTGAGCCTCGCTGGCTCCCTGCTCAATGGGGAGTCTGCTTCTACCTCTGCCCCTCCCCCTGCTTATGCTCTCTCTCTCACTCACTCTCTCTCAAATACATAAATAAAATCTCTAAAAAAAAAAAGAAAGAATATTAAAAATACAGGGTGCTTGGGTGGCTCAGTTGGTGGATGGGGCAACTCTTGATCTTGGGGCCATGAATTCAAGCTCCACGTTGCGTGTAGAGATTACTGAAAAAAAAAAAATCAAAAATACAATCACTGAAACAAACAAACAAACAAAAAAATCAAGAGAACATTGAAAATACCTCCCAGAACATCAAACAAAAAGACAAAGAGATGGAAAATAGGGGGAAAAGGTAGGAAACTTAACAAACATCAAACAGAAATTCTATTTCAGCTAGAGTTCCAGAGACTATAGAACAAAATGAAGAAAAAATTATAGACAAAACCCAAGAAAATTCGTCTGATTGAAGAACATGAATCTCCAAGTTGAAATATCCAGTTCAATGAATGAAAAAAGGCCTAAAACAAGGACATGATTATGAATCAGAGCACTGAGAATAAAGATAATAAAAGTTGCCAAAGAGGAGAAAACTGATTGCATTAAAACGAAGGGGAAACAAACAAACAAACCATTCAAAAGAAGGGAGGGAACAATAACTTCAACAGCATCGCTCAATTCTAGAATGCAATGGAATGTTACTGTCAACACTCTGAAGTGAAATTGTGTTTCACTAAGAATTTTATATCCAACCATCAATACAGTGTGAAGGTAGAATAAAGACATTTTTAGAGATTCAAGGTCTCAAAAATTTACGTCTTATGTACCCTTTCTGAGGAAATTACTATTTCAGAGATACGAGAATCAACAGAGAAAGAAGACCAAGATCCAGGAAATGGGAGAACTAAGCTAGAGGATGAGAGGAAGTCCTGGAGTGACAACGATGCCTCAAAGCCTAGGGCACAGCCAGCCCTGATTAATCAAGGGGACAAGGGACAGATGGTGGCTACACTTGTGGTGAGCATAGTGTAATGAATAGACTTGTCAAATCACTCTGCTACATACCTGACATAACACTGTGTGTCAACTGTACTTCAATATGAAAAAAAGAGGATGGATTTTTTTGAGAAAAAACAGAGCTGATAAATTGTTTCACGGTTTTGTGTTTGCAGGTTTGACAAAATATATTGCTAGCCATTTGACATTTGAAAATCTTTATATTCATAATTATGTAAATATTGCCTACTGAATTAATCAACACATTTTTGCCTTATGATGTTTTTGCCAAAAAGTCTTGCTACGTGACATTTAAAGATTATGATAAACTATAGTGGGAGGAGGTGGGGAAGTGGAGGTGGTAGTTGAATGAAAAGCGAAATCCTCAACTACCATAACAGGATGTCAATAGACTATGTTTTCAGTTGATAAATCAAAAAAGAGCTGAACGACAAAGACATAAATGAGAGACCTGAAACCATTAAAATCCTAGGAGAGAACACAGTCTCTGACCCAGGCCATTTTTCCAAATATGTCTCCTAAGGTGAGGGAAACAAAAGCAAAAATAAACTAAATAAAATAAAATAAACAAAATAAAATGCTTCTGCACAAAAAGGAAACCATCAACAAAACAAAAAGGCCACCTTCTGAATGGGAGAAGATATTTGCAAGTGATATAACTAGTAAGGGGTTAATATCCAAAATATATAAAGAACTTCTACATCTCAACACCAAAAAAAACCCAAACAATCCAATTAAAAAGTGGGCAGAGGACCTGAACAGACATTTTTCCAAAGAAGACATACAGATGGCCAACAGATACATGAAAAGATGCTCAACATCACTGGTCATTAGGGAAATGCAAATGAAAACCACAATGGAACATCACCTTACACCTGTCAGAGTGGCTAAAATAAAAGACACAAGAAACAAGTGTTGGCGAGCAAGTGCAGAAAAAGGAACCCCCGGGCACTATTGGAGGGAACGTAAACTGGTGCAGCCACTGTGGAAAACAGTATGGAGTTTCCTCAAAAAATTAAAAATGGAAATATGATACGATCCAATAATACCATTCCTTTGGTATTTACCCAAAGGAAATAAAAACGCTAATTTGAAAAGATACATGCATCCCTATATTTATTGTAGCAGTGTTTAGGGTAGCCAAGATATGGAAGGAACAACCTAAATGTCCATCAAATAGACAAATAAGGAAGATGTGGTGTATACACATACACACACACACACGCACACACACACACGCACACACACACACACACACACACACAATGGAACATTATGTATCCTTAAAAAAAAGGATGAGATTCTGCCATTTGGGACAACATGGAAGGGCCATAGAGGGTCTTATGCTAAGTGAAATAGGTCAGACTGAGAAAGACAAATACCATGTGATTTCACTTATAAATGGAATCTAAAAAAACAAACAAATGAATGAGCAAAAGCAGAATCAGACATAAAAACAGAACCAACTGATGGTTACTGAGAGGAGGCTTGGAGGGGGTTGGGCAAAATGAGTGAAGGGGTGTGGGAGATACAGCCTTCCAGTTATGGAATGAACAAGCCCCAGGAATAAAAGGCACAGCATAAGGAGTATAGTCAATGATATTGTAATAGCTTGTACGGAGACAGATGGTAGCTACACTGTTGTGAGCATAGCGTAATGTATAAACTTGTTGGATCACTATGTTATACACCCGAAACTAATGTAACATTGTGTGTCAACTATACTCAAAAAAAAAAAAAGGGAAGAAATAGTTGAATGAACAAATTATTCCAACACAAAGATGTAAATAATAGATCAGACAGCTAGATGTTGAAAGTGGTGGCCTCTCAAGAGCAGTATGGGTAGGAGAGGGAGGAGAGTTTACACTGTATTCTTATATGTCTTTTAGAATAATTTATTTTTCTAGTACCATGTACATATATGACTTTGATGGAAAACAATTAAATAAAAATATTTACATATATTCTTCAGGTAGAATTGGAATTGATGGCTCAAAAGGCCTAATGCTTTTTAGGTTTTTGCTATATACTGTAAAATTGTCTTCCAGAAGTTGTAATCACTTATATGGACACCAACCTATATGACAAGTGTCCATTTCCCTACATCTTTCCCAGACTAAGTTATTTAAAAAAAAAATCTTTGCCAGTTGAATAGAAGAAAAAGAAAGTCTAGCCATTGTTTGAAGTACATTTTCCTTAAGTGGGTCCTATCTAGAATTGAGGCTAAATGGCATTCTCTCAGTTTGCCTTCTGGTGAGTTCCCAGATTATTACTTAATGAAATTATTAATCTCCTATATCTGCATCTATCTTAACATCTAGACTCTAGATCTAGAGGGACTTTGTGAAATTATCAGAAAACTGAACATATTCCAAACTGAATTATTTATCTGCTTGTCCAAACAAGTGCCTCCCCCTGACTCTCTATTTCTGTTAACATCTCTAGTAATTTTAGAGCCTTTTCTCCATATTTAGTCAGTCATGTAATGAATCCACTTTGACTCTCCATAGACTATTCTACCTGTTGCCTCCTTTCCATGCCCAGTCTTTTTAAAAATGTCTTTTAAAAGTTTTCATTTTAATTCCAGTTAGCTAACATACAGTGTTGTATCAGTTTCAGGTGTACAATATAGTGATTCAACAATTCCATACATCACCCAGTACTCATGACAAGTCCATGCCCACTCTTACCACTTAAATGTTGCTTTTGCTTTCAGGAGAATTTTGATAGATATTTCCAAACTACTCTTCCCAAATACTTTCTATAAACTTAGGTTTCCACCAATAGTGGAAAAGAACAACTGTGTCCTCAAACTGTCAACATTTGGTATTAACAAACTCTTTGATCTTTATCAATCCAATAGGTGAAAAATAGATGACACCTCACTGTTATTTTGATTTATATTATTTATGTCTGTGGCTATAATATATGATTTCTGCCTACACCTTCATTACTAGCATTAGGTCACATACGGGCTCAATGCCAGGGGGCTAGCAAAGCCAGCATTTTACTTTATAGCCTTTATGTTGGGTGCTCGCTTTGGCAGCACATATACTAAAATATAGCCTTTATGTTGGAAGGAAGGAGCTGGAATGGATGTGGAAGCCTCATTTTTTTTTTTCATTTATGACTTTTGGGTTTTATGTTGTTCTCGTCACTAAGATTAAATTTTCATCCATGATTTTTAAAAAACTATTATAAAAACATTCAAATACATAAAAGTAGGGAGACTAGAATAATGGACTTTCATGTATCTATCCTACAGCTTAACAGTATTAAATTCTATATTTTTGTTTCATCTATCCATACCTAATTGTTTTTCTGAAGTTTTCTAAAAAAAAAAAAAATTCAGGTATCATATTATTTTACTCATGAATATTTAGTTTTTCTAACAAGGATTTCTTATTTATATATATATATCAATACATCAATCATCTACATCAATCAATACATTGCTGTAGGTGAAGAACAGGTTTTCCTCAACTCTCTTAGGGTCCTTGACTGCGTCTAAAAATTAAACTTACAAAGACAGATTAACAGGAGAAAAGCATACACATTTATTTAATATGCGTTTTACTTAAGAGCCTTCATCAGGAAGTGAAGACCCCCCCAAAAAAAACAGAGCTGTGTATTTTAATGCTAGGTTTGATGACAAGTGGACAGTTATGGAGGAGTGTGATGGGTTAAAAAGTATGAGGTAATTACAGTAAACTGGGGGAACTTAGCAAGGCCTGTTTGTTAGGATTCTTCTTGGCGTCTCTTTATCTTCCAAGATAAGAATGAGTCTTTCCTCTGGGTATAGGGAGGGCACCTCTCACACGAGTTTTATGACCTGTTTCAGAGGAGAAGGGGGAATGATGAGGGGGAGAGGTCAGAGTGACCTTCCTGTTCTGTCTTTTCTCAAACTCTCTCAGCTTAAAATATTCAATATGCCAATATGCCATCTTTGGGGATTGTGTGTCCTAAACCCCACCACTGTTCCACTCCCATAGTTAACCACTACCAGCTTCATTGCGTTTTGCCTGTTTTTGAACTTTGTAGACATAGAATTCCATTACAAACTTTATATCTGTAGATGGCATATTACTTGGTGTCTGGCTTATTTCATTCAACATGCTGCTGCTTAGATTCAACCACGTCTCAGAGAGCAGCAAACGGTGCTCATCACTACAGTGTATTTCACTGAGTTTTAGGATTTTTGACGAAAGAGTACAAGGCTCAAGGAAGCTACCCTGTAAACCATCAGTTTTTATTCTCTTCTCATCCTTTCTTCTACCAAAGACTCGCCAGGACTGTGAAGAATAGATAAAGATACATAGAACTGGAAGGATCGAGGAAATAATCAGCCTCCCAACAACAGAGATTTTACGTAGGTTACTATGAGCCAACTTGAAAAAATAGTGCTGCTGAGTGGTGAAGAATAAATGCTCTTCTAATCAGAGAGAGATGCCGATTCCTTCTGGGCACCATTCGTATGGATGAGTTTGCTTTGGTGCCCTCCAGTTTTGGAATATCTGTTGGTTTTCCTCTTCGAACTCCTGACACATTGAGGGGAAGGCAAGTGGGGTTGTGCATAGAGTCATCTGTATAGAGAAGTGGCTGTTGTGACCTTGGAAAAACCCAATGCTGATCTTGTACAGCAGGTGGCAGCCTTTCCCCAGGAGAGGGAAGAGCTAGGCTTCCCTAATGAAAATTGGTTTGGGTTTTATAGCTTTTCTTTGATATGAGGGTCAGGTGATTTATCTAGACCCTGAAGTTGAGATTGGCTTCATAACAGAGAAGAGAAGTAAGGACCCTGGAACCTGGAAAAGGCGTTGTGAGCTCACCTCTGGGTGAGCCACAGGCTCCAAGTTACTCAGTGGCTGCCCTCAGGGAGCCTACCCAAGCTCTGGCTCAACACCAGGGATGGGTGAAGGCTGTCAGCCTGAGGTCAGGAGGGGGCCGTGAGCCAGAGTCCACAGGGAAGCACAGAACTGACCCAACGACACAGAATCAGAGCAGATCAAGAATAACCCCGCTGTGGACTGTGAGGAAGAGTAGTTGACAGCAGAGATATCATCCCCTTTTCATTCCAGATCTGTAAAGCAGCTATTTGTTCATTCATTCATTCATTCATTCATTCATTCACTTTAAAGCTCTATGCTCAACTTGAGGCTTGATAAAACAGCCTTTTAGATTAAACTGCCAATTTTTTTTTTTAAGGTTATTAAGTTCTTCTCATGCGAGTTTACAAAATGCTGATGAAGAGGCACCTGGGTGGCTCAGTCCGTTGGGTGTTGGACTCGTGGTTTCCGCCTGGGGTGCAGTCTCGGGGGTGGTGGGATTGGCCTGCCTCAGGCTCTGAGCTTGGTGGGGAGTCTGCTTCTCTCCCTCTCCCTCTGCCTCACCTATACTCTTGCTCTAAAACAAATAAATAAATCTTAAAACAAACAAACAAACAAACAAAAAACTATAATGCTTATGGAAAGCCAGACTTGGTGGAGAAGCTTGACATTGGAAATACATCCAGTTTGTTTTTCCTTTATGAGCGGTGGGACTCTAATTTATCATTTATCCAGCACGTACAATGTAGAAAATGCTGTTATTCAAAACTTAATGTGAATGAAGACACCTCCACTAGAGTCCCTACAGGTGGATTTGCGTATGCCTAAAGGCAATTGAAGCCATCAGACAGGAATAGGAACAGATAGAAATCAAGGAACAAGCTGTGACTATTTAAGTTAATTAAAATGAAATAAAATTAAAACTAAAAACTCAACCCCTCAGTTGCACTAGCCACATTTCAAGAGCTCACTCGCTACATCTGGCGGATGGCTACCATACTGGCCAGCACAGATTATGGACCATTTCTATGATCACAGAAAGTTCTACCAAATAGCCCTGGACTGGAGTCAAAAACTGGGGAGTGCTGCCAAAGGAAAATGTGGGTGGTTAAAAACAAACCCTCCCTGTAATACTAAGTATTGTAATAATAATTCCAAAGTGTGGCAGGAGTTTCAAATACAGTATTTCATATAATCCCCATGGCAATCCACAACCACAACAATGATGCTGTCAACATTTGTTGAAATCTTACAGCAGGCCAGGCACTCAGGACTCTGTTGTAAGCTCATTGGTCTCTACGAGAACCCGGGGAGGTTGGTACGCTTGTTGTCCCTATTTAACAGACGAAGAAACTGTGGCAAAGGGCCTTCATAACTTACCCACTATTACCTGGCTTGTAAGGAATAGCTGGGATTCAAACTCAAGTTTTTCTGGGTTGTAATAATTAGAGAGAAGGCGTGGCGAGTGCCTAACACACTCCATATGTGAGTAAAATTTGTCTTTAAGCCGCTTTCTCCTAAGGCAGGTCCAACTCTTGGATTCTGTCACAAAATTGTCCTTCTGGCTGAAGAAGGCACTAAGCCAGTTCTGATAAAGAAACAATGATCCCCTGTTAGCCAGGATATGAGCCACTTCCTTCCCTCCAGAACAGAATCTGCATTCCGCACAAAGGAAGTTGGTTTCTCAGAAGCTCACCTTTGTAGAAACAAGTCTATTTGGGTGAAAATTTTGAAGTAAAATCTTCTTGTTTAAGACAAAAACAAATACTAGAAGTATATATGGGAAAATGCTATTTTCTGTAGGTGGAGAGATTATGAAAAATTGTCTCTTTGGCCATATTTTGCAACTTCTCTACATGAATATGTGTGATAAAATTCTTTAAAAATCCAAAGCCAGATGGTGGCTTTTGAAAAACGAGTCAGATACTGTATAGTAAAAATCATTAATTGATTAACAATATTTTAGGCTATTTGTTTATTTATTTTTAAGTACTCTCTATACCCAACCTGGGGCTTGAATTTACAACCCCAAGATCAAGAGTCCCACGCTCCACCGATTGCACCAGCCAGGCACCCCATTAGGCTCCTGATAACATAGCAAATACTTTAATACTAATAGCCGGTGGAAACCTTTTAGTTGAATCAAAACAGAGGCAGTGTGGCATTTAACTGTAAGGTTAAAAAGGGCAGTAAACAATATACAGGTACTCACAACTGCTCCTGATTCTCTGGCGGTTAACCGGTTAACCGAACGATTGCTCTGGTGCAGACTGGGGGCTAAACTGGCTAGAGAGCCCTTTCTGCTCTGGGCACGGGCGAGGCAGCTGCATGCCCTCTGTCTCCCTTGTCCTGGCCACCATCACCTCATGCCAGGACCCCTGTAGCAGCTTCCTAGTTGGCCTCCTTGCTCGTACGCTGGGCTTTTCCCTATTCATTTTCAGCCCTCTTGTCAGAGTGGTGGAGCTTAGTAAGTAGCCAGCGAGTGTTGGCTATCATTACTATCACTATCATCATCATTATTACAGAGTTTGGCACTTAAAAGTTACAAGCGAGAAAGTTGTTCGGTTGTGATAGTATGTGTTGGACCAGTTAAATGCTATCCAGAAAATCTGCATGGCTTCAACCATAGTTTTTAACAAGCTCTTTGCTTCACCAAGTTCAGACTAACAGCCTATCTTTGGTCATTCAGTATCTGTTACGGTCCCAAGACCATCATCTTGAACACATATTCCTACTGTACAAGATGTGAGTGGCTGGAGATTAATCTCTGCAGGTTCTTGAAAATGTCTTGAAATTTTTTTAAAATTCAGCTTCTGATTTGCCTTTTTTTCATAGAAGTCAAGTGCACTGTATCAAAATCCAGTTAGATGACAGAAACCGTACAATAATTGGAACAGGGAAAGTTTAATATGAATTATATTAACTAAAAATGGGATTAACGACTATGGAGTAAAGAGGATCCTAAAGAATGAGGGATAGTAGGTATGAGGAACCTCTGCTGCTTTTAAAACAGTTACCTAACTTTTTTCCATTATTGCTCCCCTAAAGAGATTTTCTAGACATTTTTTTCCCCCTTGTGCCTCCCTTGCATTAAATTTTAATACTGCAGATACACTGTATATCTGTTTAAGTTCTGTGGTCCTTTGGAGGGCCGCACACACCAACCCTCCTCCCCCAGAAGCCCTTTTCACTCCCCGTTTCCCGGCGGACGCCTGCTTTCGGGCTAGGGCTGTAGGCCCAAGGAAGGAAGACAGTTAGCAGAGCCTTTCCTCCCCCAAGCCTGAGAGGCTGACCTCACTGAGAGGGTGTAGTGAGGTGCTGGAGGGCAGGTGGGGAAGCAAGAGGTCACCTACTGGGGTGCCTGTGAGACTTGCTGGAGGACTGAGCACAGCTGGAATTCTGGCGCCTGTGGCTGCCACGCATCGCAGGAGAAGGAAAGCCCCCTCAGAACAGGGAAGAAAAGCAGTGGCCCTCCAGTAGTCTTTATTCACAAACCATTATGCCAGCTACAAAGGAGAAATGTTTACAGTTTCAGCTGCCGCATCACAGAGCAGGGCAGTGAAAAGTGGATTTGGAGCTGAGAAGAAATAGTTAACTAGAATATGTACCAAAGGAAAGTCTTTTTTAAAAAATCCCTTTTATTAAATAATCTCTACCTCCAATATGGGGCTCAAACTCACAACCCCAAGATCAAGTGTTGCATGTTCCCCTGACTGCGCCAGCCAGGTGCCCCAAAAGAAATCCTTTTAAATTTAGGGTTCTAATTAAATTCTGGCAAGTCAGTTTTATGATGCCAGGGTTTTACTACATTGTCATATATACACATAAAAAACACCCAGGGATTTGTTAGAATGCAGGGCATATCATCAGTAATCTATTAATAGTATATGTTGTCATTTATGTGTGAATTTATGTCTTTGACCCACAATCAGTGGTACTTAAAATTTGAGTTATTTTCTTGAGCATGAAAGTGAACGTCTGATCTACGTTCTTCAAACAGTTCAGCCACAGAATGTTGACCAGCTGACACCACTCTTGTCTTTTTGACAATAACATTTCTCAGGGTAATTCAATGGACATTTGATTTAAACCTGTAGTGAGGTTGGCAAATGCATCAATTCATCAGGACCTGATTATTCTCAAGTGAACAGATGAACTGAGTTTCTGAATTATAAAACTAAGGTCTAAACCTCAGAGCAGAGGCACAAATCATTGTAACAAGGAAGCCTGGCCTAGCCAATGAGACTTCCCTACTTACCATATACTGTACCACCTAAGGGTAATTTCTGCAGCCCAAAAGACACCAAAGCTAGCTAATCAATGTCTTTGACCTTGTTTGAAATTTGCCCCTGTGCCAACTGCCTATGGAAGCCTATAGTTGCATATCCTATAGATGTCTTAAGTCCTACCTCTGTTGGGCTTTGGCTGTGAAATGGCTTGCCGAAATGGAGCATGGGAATGATGCTCTCTGGAATGCTGTTTCATGACCTATAAAGTGAAAAAGTTGGTAAAGATGCTGTGAGTGGTATGTTGAATAAGCACAAATTTCTGACCTAACCAAAATGCAACCTTATTTTTGTCCCCTACTGTGACTTTACATATATATATATAAAGTCAGGAGGTGGTCCAGGAGGAGAGCAAGGTCGCCTTTCTCTGCTCTGGGATGAAAATTCTGGTGGGTCCTTAAATTTTTCGGCCATTCTGATGTCATGGACTAACAATTTCCATTAGAAACACAGTCTCCATGCAGAAATTAGGTTTAAGTCTGAGATATTCATCAAAACTCCAAATCTGATTTTAATGACCTATCCTTTCCTCTCCACCAGCCCACAGCAGCCTCACTCTGAAAGCTTGCAGTGGGAAAGGGGAGGGATGTTGGCTGGCTCTTTCTCAGAACTTCTTGTCAAGTGTCATTATGCTGGATATTTTCCACTTGCTCCTGAGACCCACTCTCTTTCATGGCCTACCTTCCTCTCTGCCTAGGGAGGCTGGCCCTGTAGGAATGTGTTCCCTTTCCCTTTAGCCTCCAGTTGGGTTTAGCCAATGGGGAGCCCTGGAAGACCAGAGGAAGGGAGAAGAGGAAGGTCAAGGTGTTCATCTGTTGGCTTTTTCCCAATGGGTTTGCCTCTGGCTGGCTGCATCAAGGTCATTGTTCCTCTTACTGTGGTCTGCTCTGAATAGCTCTCCCTTTCCAAGCTCTGAAAATCACTTCTTTAGGGCCAAAGGGTGTCGACCACTCCGCAGCTTCTAACTCCTACTTCCTAGACTGTCCCATGGGTTTCCACTACACCCCAGCAGCCCTTTGTAAATAGTCTCTCTGAAAAGAAACTCTCTATAAATTATCCTAATTTAAGTGCGCCATCTGTTTCCTTTTGGGACCCCAACTAGGAAAAAAAAAAATCCATCAAAATTCATATTGCATAGCAACACTGAAAGCCTAAAAAATCCATTTTCTCAGATGAACTCACATGACAAAACTCACTCTCAAACCATTTGTCCCACAATATTATCCTCCAAAGCAGTTCATTGACTACTGTACTGCACGGGGTCCATTCTGTGTTCAGAAAAGCCAGAGCTGGTGCATCTAGTCTCCCCCAATGCATTTCTGCCTTTCTCTTTCAGGCTCTCTTAGTGATAATCTCTCCCAGTGGAAGGAACATAGATCTGATTAGTTCCAATATTTTCACGAATCAGTCTCCTCTATTTCCAGGAATACATGCATTTTAAAAGCAAAACCCTGGATAAAAACAGAAGCTCTAAAAGTAGGCATTTCAGACTTTGACACCAGGGTAGGAGAAGGATTTTGACCTCATCTATTTTGACCAAGAGGAGGTCTAACTTTCTCCTATCTTTGTTCTAACATGTGCCACCTGGAGACACACTTTAATGTCCCTGCTTCAGGTTCTATGCAGCTGTTCCAAGATTTTCTGGTATATCCATTTTTCAAAATTCGTAGCCTATATCAAGGAGAGCCTCGTGTTCAGTTTTGAAAGTACAAGAAATACGTAAAGATTGTTGGTAATTGTTTCATAGTGTGGCTGAAAAATCACTCGTGTTGCCTCTTTTCTCATATCTTGCCTCTGATCAGCCCTGCCTCTTCATCCATACTTAAAATGAAAGAAATCAAGTCAACAACATTCAGCAGTCAGGGACCCTAAAATAGCAAGCAGCCGACAGCAGGTTAAACACACACCAGCACACATGCAATCATTCAAATTTCGTACCTGGCAAATAAGGCTAACAATTTATGCTTTGATCTGACTTGATTATTTGAAAAAACTGCTTTTCTGTGGCATAAAAATAGATGCCGTTCTGTCTTACAGCCACATTTCTCCCTAGAACGCCACATTAATTGTAGGATTCCCTTACAAAGAAACTAGTAGAATGATTTCTTCTAAATGGTAAACTCATAAAAAGGTATCCACTAGTGCTTGTGAAGTTAAAAAAAATTGTCTTCCTTCTTTGCCCCTCTGATTGAAATTAGCTGGTTTCAGTCCATAAATATTTAGTGAGTGTTTACCATGTGCCAGGCACTGTTTGCTGCAAAAAATAACAGTACTGAAGAAGGCAATCCAAGTCCCTGTCCATGGTGGTTGCATCCAAGGGAGAGGGAGATAGGTAATAAACACGTAAGTAAATAAATATAATTTCAGGAACTAAGTGCTATAAGAAGATTAAATAGGGTAACATGGCAGATGGAACCCGAGGTGTGATGTGGTTACTTGGTGACATCTGAGTTGAGACCTGAAGGCTGAGAAGAGGAAAGCAGTGTGGCCTTCTAGGGAGGAGCTCTGCTAGCAAAGAAATAGTAAGTGCAAAGGATCTGGGGTAGAAATGAACCTGGTGTGGGGCACCTGGTTGGCTCAGTCAGTTAAGCATCTGCCTTTGGCTCAGGTCTTGATCCCAGGGTCCTGGGATTGAGCCCCACTTGGGGCTCCTTGCTCAGCAGGAAGTCTGCTTCTTTTCCTTTTGCTCCCCACCCCTCACTTGTGCTCTCTTTCTCTCTCTCTTGCTCTCTCTCAAATAAATAAGATCTTTAAAAAAAAAAAAAAAGAACCTGGAATATTTGAGGGCAGAAAGATGGGCAGTGGGAGCAGAGCAAGAGGGACGGCTTAGAAGGGGATGAGGAGATGAGGCTGAAGAGGGAGGCCCAGCCAGGTCAAAGACCCACAGGAAACTTATGGAAGATTTTAAGCAGGAAAGCTGGGAAGTGATATAATCTAACTGATATTTTAAAAAGGTAAGTATGCTGCTTTGTGCCGAATGGATTGTAGGAATTAAACATAGAAGTGGGGAGACAATGGCTAGGAGGAGACAATTGCAGGAGTTGGCGGCTTGGCCTTGGGTTTCAGTAAAGAGGACATGCTGGCCCATACAGTGCTTCTGTGATGATGAGAACATCTCCCCATCCCCTTAGTGGCCCCAAATACCAGGTTGATTAAATGTGGGGTGTGGAGAAGAGAGGAAGCCAGATGACTCAGGCTTGTACCGGCATAATGGGGTGGACTGTGGTGGAATCACTAGTTCAGTGTTGGTCATGTTCACTTACAACACCATGAAGTGGGTGTACCCATTTGCCAACATGCAAACTCAGTAGCATTTATCACACTGACAAAGTCAAGTAGTTTGGCTATGGAAGGAAGTCACCACTTTGACCAGCACTGGAAACCTTATGCTGATGTCATGGAAATAGCATCTGTGAGATATCTAACCAAGTTATGTTGCCTTCCCAGTAAACCCCTGTCCCCATGGCTTCCCCACCCATTGAGTCAATGGCATGCATCGAGTTACAGAGAGAGAGAGAGAGAGAGAGAGAAATAGCCAAGAATGGGTAAGTCATTATTTAGCTTTGAGTTTCAAAGTAGGATTTTAAAAAGTTCATGGCAAGACAATAGTTTGAAATCAAGTGCTTTTGACTAGCAAAAGCCAGACTGTGTTGAGAGGAAAAAAATGTAATTGTATCTACCAATGAGGCAGAGCTTGGAGAACTGCCCCTGAGCAGATCGTAGATAGTGCCAGGAAGAACACAGGATATGACGTCAGAGTCATTTTCCCATGAGAGGAAAGAAAGATCAGATTTAAGCAGCAGGCAGGAAGTTGGAAGATTCAGAGGGTATAAGCACAGGGTTGCCCCAGGAGAGTGGTGGGGGAGTCCTAAAGCTAAAGAGATGTGTACCCTGCTTTCCATTTGGAACAAGGCCAACTACACAGAAGTGGAAATGCCGTGGTTAGGCAACAAGAGGCCTTGTGACCGCGTTTCCAGTTCCTAGGGGCCTATTGTGTTTTCCCTAGGAGAGAACAGCAAAGGCTAACAAGATGAATGCGCTGGAGGAGGCCTGGCTTTGAGCCAAGAAGGTGCAGGGTCATTACCCCTGCAGGCTGGGGCAGGGACTGTGGCTGTCGGTAGAATGTGGGATTAATGTAGGCCCAAAGCCTGGAGAGAACAGTCTCCTCACCAAAGGAAGCTGGGAAAGCCTAGATGTTGGCAGACAGACTTTCCTTGAAGCTTTCCTGCAGAAGAGAAGCCTGGGGATGAAGGACAAACCCTGAGGAAGGACTGAGGGTTTGCCAAGATGCACTGTTTTAAATCTAAAGGGACTGAGCTATGCTTAATCAGCAACATCAGGTTCTTTCCACCTACACCAGGAATGGGAGTTTTTTAGCAAGAAGTCATTATAGACAATAAAGTGTTTCGTTTTGTTGGCATATCTGATTTTTAGTGCATTCATTTCAAGATTGCAACACTAGGAAGGTCTGTATCTTTTTACTGAATGGGGAGAGCTCAGCTTGATGTACCTCAGCCCAAAATGGGGAGAGGGGGAGAAAGGAAAGAAGAGGGCAAGGGCCGACTGTCAACATTGGTTGCCTCCAGGCAAGTTAACTAGGCCACAGAGGAGGGAGAAAGACATATTTTTTTACTGTATACTTTTTGTACCTTTTGCATTTGTACCAGGTATAACCATTAACTTTTGAAAAATAAAATGGGAAAAACAGTTTCTGAAATGAAACAAAAAAAAAAATGCAGGGGGACCTGTCTGGCTCAGTAGGTAGAGCATACAATTCCTGATCTCAGAGTTGTGAGTTTGAGCCCCGCACTGGGTGTAGAGATTACTAAAAAATAAATAAATAAACCAAAAAAATGCAGATGCATAGAATCTGATAGTGAATGCTTGACAATTGACATGACGTATTTTTTATCTTGCCAGGAATCTTCTTTGTTCACCTTCTGGTTGTTCCTTTCATTGGCACTGATGTTGTTTTGTAAGCTGCCCATCTTGCCTCTCCAGCTTGCCGATGCCCTCTGTGCTTTGTATCCCAAACTCATACCATACATTCAGTAGGTAGGCCATCACTTCTAAAGGGAAAACAATCCTACTGACCCAGTCTTACCTGCCATCCTGGATTGAGGCATGGAAAGGATTGATGGTGGGTATTTGTCCCCATGCTGATCATGTCTAGCTAGTCACATCTATCTATCCCTTTGGCACTGAAGAGCAGTGTGGAAGTAGTGGAAAGAATTTGGGCACTGGAGTCAAACTCACTAGGACTGAGCCCTGCAAGCTTTGATTTGTTGGGTGAGTCTTGAGTTTCTTCTTCCACACAGTGGAGTTAATACAAACCTCACTGGGATACCCTAACACAATGCTAGAATCATTCTGATTACTCCCAACCCCCCAGTCCAAGAGAACAGAGATTAATTTTTGAAAGATTTTGCATATGCCCAGACTCTGCATATCTCTTCTTTCTACCCCCATTCTGTTGTACCTACCTTGATAAACCCTATCTCCTATGGTTTGGGTTTAAGCCTTTAATTTAAAATGTAACTGGGGGGGTGTTATCTCCTATGGTTTGGGTTCAAGCCTTTAATTTAAAATGTAACTGGGGGGTGCCTGAGTGGCTCAGTGGGTTAAAGCCTCTGCCTTCAGTTCGAGTCATGATCTCAGGGTCCTGGGATCGAGCCCTGAATCGGGCTCTCTGCTCACCAGGGAGCCTGCTTCCCTCTCTCTCTCTGCCTGCCTCTCTGCCTACTTGTGATCTCTCTCCTCTCTGTCAAATGGATAAATAAAATCTTAAAAAAATAAATAAAAAATAAATAAAATGTAACTGGGCACAGGGCCACCTATAATAAAGTCTATTTGTCAGTGTCCTTTACAACTAGATGTTCCATGTTCTATGGCCAATGGATTTAAGTATCAGTAGCATACAGGCTTCTCCCAATCCTTCCTTCTTCCTGCTGACTAGAATGCAAACAAAAAGGAAAGAATTGAAGAAACTGCTGGACCAGGATGTGGAAGTCAAATCCTGAGGATAGTAAAACTAGGAGCTAGAAAGAATCTTGGTTCTTGACACCTTGGTGCTCTATCTTGGCCTTATTAGTCTCCCGGATTTTTGTGTAAGAGCAATGAACCTCTTTAGTGTTTACTGTTATTTAGGCTTTTCTATCACTTGCAACCTAATCTAACAAATTAGATCCACAAAGTTGGATCATTCTAAACTTCTTCCCCATACCAATCCTGGCGGCTGTAAATGCTGGTGGTCAAATGACTAGGCAGATCACAGCCAATACCTAGTACCTTCTCCCACCTCACCTGGGCCCTCAGTGCTGCTTAGCAGTGTGTCCAATTTTCTCCAGTAGCCACTTCAAATCTCCTTCATGCTCTTCAAACTTCTCTCTCTTCCTTCTCCCATTTCCCTCTCAGCAGGTGACCACTCCTTATTTCAGAGGGAAAATACAAAAACCCATTAGATAGGAACTCCCCCCCCCCCCCCCGCACAATGAC
This sequence comes from Potos flavus, assembly GCA_028534135.1. NCBI lineage: Eukaryota > Metazoa > Chordata > Mammalia > Carnivora > Procyonidae > Potos > Potos flavus. The sequence goes on along the minus strand of CM052885.1, from coordinate 50,625,796 downwards.
CCACTTCCAAGATTAGCCATATCCGCACACATTTTTTTTCCTTTCCTCCAGTTACAATGAGATTAGCTTCTGAAGGTTAATTCCTCCCCTGTGCGAAGGACCCAGTCTCTTCCATCCTACTCAGGGACTACCCTGCTACTGTCTGTTATCTTCCTCCCTTATTCCACTGGCTCCTTCCCTTCAGTTTCAAGCATCCTCAAGTAGTTCTCACTTGCAAAACACAAAAACTTTCCTTCAGCCTTGCATTTCTGTCCAGTTTTCTCTTATTCCCTCTTCCCTCTCCTTCCTCTTCCCTCTCTAACTCCCTTCTCATTTCCTCCCCTCCACAGTCAAACTACTTGACTTTTCCAGGATCTTTTCAAACTTCCAGAGCATGGTTTCTGCTCCCACCACTCCACAAAAATGCTGTTATCAAGGTCACCAACACCTTCCTTGTAGCCAAATCAATAGATATTTAGTCCCCAACTTGCTCTGCTCCTCAGTAATGTTACTCTGTAGACCACCTCTCCTTAATGCATTCTCTTCTCTTGCCTTCCACATCAGTCATCTCTTCTGGTTTTGTCTTTTTTTCCAATGACATTTCTCTGTCTTTGTTATGGCTTTTTTTTTTTTTTCCCCTCTACCCCATAAATGTTACTTTTCCTATCTGTCTAGGTCGCGACTTTCTAGGAAGTTTCATTCACTTATAGGACCTCAGGCTGGTGGTCCCCAAATCTTCATTACCATCTCTAAGGTGGATCTCATTTTGGGGCTTCAGAGTCATACATTCAACAAGCAACAGAGCAACATCATGTATGTATTATAGTGATCTCAAACTACCTTCATCCACGACCCCTAGACCTGCTCTTCTGTTGTTCCAATTCAGTAAATAAACAACCATCTATCTAGTTGCCCAAGATAGTCATGGATCCTCTTTAATCAATCATGAAGTCTTGCCAAGTTTACTCTTAAATGTGTTATATGTGTTTCAGATCCATCTACTTCTCTCCGTTCTCACTGCTACTTCCCTCATGCAATTCCTCATCATCTCTCCCTTGGGCTATTCTACAACTTCAGCTCTGCTTTCCAGTCTTGCATGCCCATTCTCTGCAGGACAGCCGAGCGATCTTTCAAAAGAACAGATCTGCCCCTGGTCATTCCCTGATTCCCTATGGCCATTAGGATAAAGCTTAATACCTGGCTTTCTTATAAAAGCTGTCTGATATGTCTCCAGCCTGTGTCTTTGGCCTCTTCTCTTGCCATTTCCCTCCTTTTATTCTCCACTCGGCCATATTCAACTTCAAATACGTGCTGCTCTCTATTGGTGCTGAGCCCCTGAACAGGCTAAGCTGTTTCCTCTGCTGGGAATCCTCTTCCCACTGCCCTCACCTGCCACCTCCTTCATCCTTGGTTACCTCCCCCTTCTTTCAGGTCCCTGACTGTTATCACTTTCATCTAGAGAACCTTCTCTGATCTCCCAACTTTGGTTTAGTACTCCTATGTGCTCTCTGCCAACCGCAAAGACTGAGATCTTATTTCTGTCATAGCACTTACACATCACATTGTAATTGTTTATTTATCCACTTCCTTTTACTAGATTTTTGGCATTACGAGGGTATGGACCATGTCTATTTTACTCATCTTTATAGCCCCAGTACTTCCCGCTTACTAGATGCTCATTATATTTTTAGTGAATACATGAACCCAAAGTAGGTATCCAGTATTCAATACATGTGTCCCTTACTCAGTGGCTAAACTCATCTGATTAGTTAGGCAATTGAGAGATACTCAGTGAAACGACTCTCCTGGTGAGTGAAAGGAAAGAATCCCTCTCTTTAGACATTTTTATTTAATTTTTTAAAATATTACTAAGTTTAACGAAGCTCTGTAAATTGTGATGCTCATTCAGAGAAAATATCAAATTAAAATCAGCTCTTACTTTCCAATTAAGCTGTCAACAGGCTTCCTTCTTTGAGGTTTCCCCAGGGTCCCACAAACTAAGGAGAGAGAAAAGGTGTATCTTAACCATCAGCAAAGATCCTTATTAATTTCCTACTCCACGCAGGAGTGGAGTTCCTCTCTCTTCTATTTTGTGATCTCAAGTTGCTAGAAAATTAAAAATAGCTCTTCATCATTCATGAAGGATGAAGGGTCCACTTCTGCTCAAATATTCAATGAATATTTAACTGAATGCTGGCTATATGCATGACACCTCTTATTTGTCACAATCTCAGGTTTTAGGAAGGATCAAACTTTTGTCTTCTGCAAGTATTTTATTCTCTCGCAGACCTCCCTTCAAGAAAGGGGCCCTTATTCTATTACCAAAAGCCCCCTGGACTTCAAGAAGTAGAATGAAATCAGAGAAATAGTTTCAGTCACAGTCATTCAAGTCTAAATCACATTACAGATTTAAGACACCAAAAAGAATTTTGCTCTGCGCTGTTTTTCTAATCATATTGATCATGATGCATTGCACTACTTACATGCTCTGATCCAGATATTCCAGATGGTCCCTAACTTATAATGGTTTGACTTAACAATTTTTTGACTTTATGATAGTTCGAAAGCAATATACATTCAGTAGAAACTATACTGCGAATTTTAAGTTTGGATCTTATTCCAGGCTATCGATGGACAGTTTGATCTCTTGTGACACTGGGCAGCAGCATCCCAGTCAGCCTTGCAATCAGGAGGGTAAACAACAATATATTTACACCCATTCTGTCCCAGTACAACAATTCTATTTTTCTCTTTCAGTATAGTTCAGTAAATTACATAGATATTCAAGACTTTATTATAAAATCGGCTTTGTTTCACCCATCTGTGGGCTCATGTAAGTGTTCTGAGCACATTTAAGGTAGGTGAGGCTAAGCTATGATGTGCACTAGTATTCAATGCATTTTCAACTTAAGATATTTTCGACTTATGATGGGTTTATTGGAATGCAACCCCATCGTAAATCAAGGAAGATCTGTATATATTCGCCCCTGATACATGTTTGCTGGTCATAGAATAGTTTTCTCCATGAGAAGAAAATTGGTTCAGAAAGGACCAGAAATTTTAGAGTTATTAAAAAACTCATTCTACTATCTCCAACTTCACTTAGAGAACTGAACTCCTGGAATTCTCCAAAAACATGGAATTACTTTGATAGCCCCATGTAAATTGAGTTTGCTTAGACACAACACCAGAAAACAGAAAGCCAGTGCCGGCATTTCGGAAATGCTGTGTTAGCTGGAAATAAAACATGCAAACAGAAGCAAATGAAAGAGGGCCTTAAAAGTCACAGAGTGTTTGCCAGCCAGCAAGATGATGTCACTGCCTAAGATTCCATTTTGTTTCATTATACCTAGTTCTCCAAATAAATAAAGACTTCTGTCACCTTTCCATGTAAAGAAAAACTGTAAAAAAGCAAAGTCACAAAATAGGTTTTCTGGAAATATTCTCACTTGTGTGTAAATCTTCTCTAGTGAATGTGGTTACAGGTGTACTTACAAATCAGACCAAGGGTTATTTCAGAATCCAGAAGGTTGACTTCTAGCTCAAAGTGTCAGCCATTATGAGCAATGATAATGGCATACATCAAATTAATCTAATAATCTCAGTAAAAATTTGAACTACTACATGTCCTGCCCATTCTTTCATTCATGTCTCTCTCTTTTTGTAGTATATTTCATGGGTGAGCAGGCTTAATTCATCATAATGAAGAAATACATAAAAAGGTTAAGATCAACTGTCTATTCAAATTTCCATCACAACCAAATATTTTTACAGATCAAAAAGATATTCAAACTGGCGTCACAGCTCAACATACAACTAAATTGTAATACAGGCTAATAGGGACAGTTCCTCGGAATCTGGTAGGGGATTTCAAATGTTGCATCACTGCACTGAACTCTGTGCCCTCAAACTAGATAGACCCTTTCAGAAGTGTTTCAGCCAAGAATAATTTGGAATATCCTTTTTGTTAGCCATCGAATGACTTAAAAAATACTTAAATTGAAGGTAATCTCAGAATTTCTTTAAGATTCTCTGGTTCTGTTATATTTCAAAGAGGCTACTGAGCTCTTCAGCTGAAGTTTTCTTAGTCTGGGACCCGTCTGCTCTGATAAGTCTCATTCCACACAAAGGACCAACACCCAAGTTCTAAAGGACTAAGATGAGGTAGAATGAGTATTAATTCACTGAGGCCAAAGAGTTGGATTATCTTTTTCCCATAGGTTAGCAGGTAATGAGATTCTTAACCACAGTAGAGCCAGGGAAGTAAACATAAAAGACGCAAAATTACAGGAAATGCTGGCTTCAGCATGACTGGATCGTCTCCAAAAGGGGACTGCTTATCTCCATATTTTCGAACTCCCCTCACTCAGTCTCTAGTTTATTTACAGTGAATAACTGCTCACTGTTACCTACTCTGATAAAGAACATCTAAGGACTGGTATCTGGGGCCGATTGGATTAAAGCTTGGACTCATGCCTTGTCTGAAGAATTCCTTGTGTTTGTGAAATTCCACCCAGACATTTTCAATGGTCCTTCTGTATTTAAAGAGGAATTAAAACACTTTAGTAAATAAATATGGCCATATTTGAAGTCAGGAGTAATAATGAAACCATAAAAGCACCTTTAAACAAACCCTTGATTATAAACTCTCAACCTTTTAAACTCCTATAGCACATGCCAAAGCGGTAAACGTTTTTAGTGCTTGTCTGCAAAGACCATGTCTCGAGAGTAGTATCTTTGACTTTTGTTTCATCATATCACAGGTATCACTTCATAGTTACTTATATTCGTTACCTCTGCCACAAGATACCAACTTTGCATAGGATACCTCATTCAGGAATTCCTGCCGTAGTTGAGTTCTTTGAATAAAATCAATCAAAAATAGAATTAACTTTTGCATTCATGCAGTGTTACTAATATAGAAATTACACTAACAAACTTGTTAGAATTTACACACTCAAGTGAACACTGTTTCTTTCAAAAAGTCATCTTGAGAGGTTATACTTGTTCCAGAATTGGAAGCTGTTTGGTGGGTGTGTGTGAGACAGAGGGACAGAGAGCTCAAAGAAACTGCCAGTCTCTTGATGTTAGGATTCCTTCTTATAACGTCCACACCTGGACATGTGAATAATTACTATGGCTTCTCATGGGGGAGGCAAAAGAAATTCTCAAATTCCCCAACCCATTCCCAAGTAATTACTTTAGGGATCCTTACGTGTTGCTAAGACCCCTCCTATCATGTTACTAAGATCCCAACGTGTTACTAAGAATTCCTTCCCTTACCCCTTCTCACCTGCACCTGAGCCCATCCCTGCTTTGGGAGCTCTTACCTGCTGTAGATCTTTGATAAACATTTTGTAGGAAATTCCTTCTTTTGTCCTTGTACAGTTAGGTACAACTGTCAACTAGTGTCTCTCTACCTAGGGATCTCTCCCTCATGATTCAAGCTTTGGACAACTTTATGGGCACTTAGTGTTCAGGTGACTATTATTTTTCAATTATATCATGGATTAAAAAAGATTTTGAGTTGCTTGGCAATACAGTAATTTTAACATTTTAATGAGACATTACCTCACCATTTCAAATAACTCATTTTCCAAAGGTCGTTTGACAAAGAAGCCAATTGAAAGTGAGGTTTCTGAAAGCGCTGCATTCCCGTAGAGGTGTGGTATGCAAAACAATTGTGTAACTACACAATAAACAGGAAAAGTGACAGAAGAGCCTTGTCACTGAGTGAGCACTTCTGTTAGCTGAATGATTCATGCAAAGTACCAAAGGGCTATTAGTGAAACTACTGCAGGCTTTAATTCTTACTTCCTCCTCTTCTCTTTCATTTCCAAACTAGGCAGCCTTTTAGTTGAAAGAATTCTGAAGCAGATCATCCCCTACAATTGGGAATCATTGTTTATAACACAACAGTTGATGTTTTGAATCTTTTGGCACTTATAATTTAAAAATAGAAACTACTAAAGTGCAACATAGTTATCTCTGCTTCAACAAACAAAACTTGGGAATTTAACTGAATCTTGGTGATGTAAGTCCCTGAATTAGGTGGACATAGGAAACAGAGGTTCTAGTACCAGATTTATCAGTCAATAGCCACTTTGCCTGACTAGGCTTTGGTTTCTCAACTGTAACTTGCTTGATGGAGGGATAATTCTAGTTTCATATTCTGTATTTTTATTAATAGTTACACAGTAATACAATATAGTAGAACTTTAGGAAATTCCAAGGTGGACAGATCTTAATTTCCCTTTCAATCTTGGATTGCTTTTTGTGCCTTTCCTACCAATGACAGGCTCTCAAGTCTGTATGACACACTTTGGGGCTGTAATCGATATTCCTTGTCTTTTCTCCAGGAGAATTCTTTTTGTCTCTTCTGGCATCATCCCTGGGTTTCTTTTTGTTGCCCGGTTACCTACTTATTGTGATGTCTCCAAGTTTTCCATTTTTATCTTTTCAGCCAATAAAAACCATTTCTGATCAAACTAATAGCTTCTGTAACCTTCATTCTTTTGACTGTTTTTGTTAATGCTCCTACTTAGAGACTGTTTTGGTAGCTAATGGTTCAGAGTTCTAACAGTTTCCTACAATTACCTAAGAAATAGTTTTTGAGCATCTACCATGTGCCAGGCACCATGATAGCTCATCAAAGAATTCCTTCAGTGTGTTCTATCATTAAAGTGGGGAAGGAGCAGATAGGACACCAAAAGAACAGGCAACAAAAGCAAAAATAAACAAGTGGGACTATATCAAACTAAAATGCTTTTGCAAAGCACAGCAAACAATTAACAGAATTTTGAAAAGGCAACCTGTGGAATGGGAGAATTTATTTGCAAGCCATATCTGATAAGAAACTCGTATGATTCAATAGTTAAAAAAAAAAAAACCTAAAGTTGATTAAAAATGGGCTAAGGACTTGAATAGCTATTTCTCTTAAGAAGATATACAAATGGCCAACAAGTATATGAAAAATGCTCAATGTCACTAATTATCAGGGAATTGCAAATCAAAACAACAGGGAGATATCATTTCAAATCTATCAGGTTGGATTTTTTTTTTAAGATGTTTTATTTATTCACTTGAGAGAGAGAGAGAGAGCGAGAAAGAGCACAGATGGGGTTACAGAGAGGGAGAAGCCAGACTCCCCAACACAGGGCTGGATCTCAGGACCCCGGGATCATGACCCGAGCAGAAGACAGATGCTTAATTGACTGAGCCATCTAGGTGCCCCAGTCAGGTTGGCTATCTTCAAAAAACAAAAGACAACAAAGCATTGGCAAGGATGTAGTGAAATTGGAACTCCTGCACACTGTTGGTAGGAATGCAAAATGGTATAGCCACTATGGAACACACACACACACACACACACACACACACACACACACACACAAAATCCTCAAGAAGTTAAAAATATAACTACCATTTGATCCAGCAATCCCATTTCTGGTATTTACCCAAGAGAATTAAAATCAGGGTCTTGAAGAGATATTAGCACTCCCATGTTCACTGCAACACTATTCACAAGAGCCAAGATGTGGAAACAACCTAAAAGTCCAACAGATGAATAGATAAAGAAAATATGGTATATACATACTCTGGAATGCAATTCAGCCTTAAAAAAGGAAATTTTGCAATATGCAATATGGATGAAACTTAAGGACATTGTGTTAAGTGAAATAAGCCAGTCCCGGAAAGACAATCCTGTATGAATTTACCTATATGAAGGAATGGCACTATTTCCTGGATGTGAATTTCTCTGGTTGTAGGACTAGAAATGATCATGAGTTTCTGCATCTCTGAGTTTGCTGCTACCTTCTAAGCAGCAGCCTGGATCTTATAACTGATCATGTTCCCCTTACTGAATAACCGGCTAAATACCTCTGTGCTAGACTGATTTGTGACCCTTATTTAACAAGCTTATAGTTCATTAAATCCATTCATGTACTCATACCACTTCTGGTTCTATCATACTTCGTTCTAGTTCCAAATCTTTTTTTTTTTTTATTGTTGTTCATTTAAAAATTTTTGCTATTGATGTTTTAATCTTAATTATAATTTTGGTTAGATATGATAAATCATTTTTTAAGAACAGTGAAAGAAAAAGACTTCACATCCCACTCAATAAAAAAGGGGGAAGGAGCAAACATTGTGGCTGTGTACACAGGAATGGAGCAAGACTTTCAAGGTTCAAATTCCACCTCCTGTAGTCGTGAGCCACGTGAACCTTGGGCAAGTTACTAGAATACACCGTACCTGGTTTTTGTCGTGAAATGGAGACAAGAATTCCTGTGTCACACAGCTGTTTTCAGCTTTAAATAATATACTTAAAATTGTGCATTTAGAACAGTGCTTGACACATAACAAATAGTCATATGTTAGCTGTGAAGAATTTATTTTATGCTGTGGTTGAACTTTAACATACATAGCTGAGTTTACAATCTAATGTCAACCTAAACAGATCAGCATTCCCATCATATCATCTAACAGAATGTTTGGACATGATGCTTTACAACAATTACTAGGGAAACTCTGATATTCTGATCTCATTTACTCTGTTTTATCCTGACAATATTATCAAATACAGACATATTTCTTTAAGGGAAGCTGGATATTGAAATCTGTGGACTTATAGGTTCAAGATTTCTGTTTTCTGTAAGCATCTGAATATTTGACATTTTTAAAAACAAAACACAACTTGCGCTTTGCCACTGCCAGAAAGAATTTGAAGCAGCAAAATACTAAGATTCAAAGGACCTTTTTTTTATGTTAGTCAAAGGACTTTTGTTTTTTTTTTTAAAGGCAAGAGCAACAGAAAAAAGATGTACATGAAGAGAAGGGAGAAAAACTGCATTAGAATACATTGGTTAAAGGAAGTTACTGTAGTTGAAAACAGAACTTCATTTCCTCAGAGGGCAGCCAAAGCAAAGAGAGAAACGTGAGAGATGTCCCAACTCCGTTTAATGACAGGAAGTTTGCCATTAATCGGGAGAAACACTTCTTGTTTCTAAGCTAACAGAGCATGTACGGAGAACTTTGTTCATGATGGTTAAGAACTTTGACAGCAGCTTAAAAACGCGGAGCCAGCTTACCTTTGGCAAGTACCTTGTCTAATAGAGGAGTCTCAGTCTAATGTCCAAGGCTACGTTCCTGATTCCACAAGTAGCGAGCCCTCCTCCCCAACTTCTCTTCTCATAATCTCCACTTTAAATGGCAATTCTATTCTTCCAGTTGGTCAGGCCAAGTCATTCTTCACTCCTCTCCTTTTACACCCTATATCTGATCTGCCAGCAAATATTGTCAGCTCTGCCTTCAAATATATCCAGATTCTGGTCACTTTTCAAACCAGCTCCACCGCCACCACTTTGATCCATGCCGCCACCATTTCCTTCCAGGGTTACTGCAATGCTCTAACTGGTCTCCCCATGATCAGTCTATTTGCATCTATAAAAAACGTAAGTCAGATCATGTCACTCCCCTGCTCAAAATCCTCCTATAGCCCCCCATCTCACTCAGAATAAAAGCCAGCCTCAGGAGGCACTCCATGATCTAGTTTCATCCCTTTTCCTCTTTGGCCTTACAGATTACTCCTCCCTCTCATACTATATAGCTACCCTGCTGTTTTGCCATTACAGAAATCTTCCAAGCACACTTTTACTTCAAGACTCTTGCAATTGCTATTCCCTCTTCCTAAATGCTCTTCCTCTAAGTGTGGCTTTCCCTTGCCCTCCTCTTTAATATTGCAAACATCCCACACACATCACCCATGACATTTTATATCTCCCTTTCCTGCTTTATTTGAACCTTCAGCACTGTTCACTATCTATCATGCTGTGTCTCTTATTTTTCTTATTCACTTCTATCTTCCCCACTAAAATATAAGCCCCATGAAGGCAGGGATTTTTTTTTCCTGTTAAATCACCCAATGTGGCTTGGTGTGTAGCAGATATTCAAATATCTGTTGCAAGAATGAGTAGATAAAATTTGAGGGCATGGTCTTAAAGTATACTTATTCCTGAAAGTGGGAGTGGGTGACAGAATAATATAGTTCACTAAGGAGTATTTTGGTGATCTGATTTGCTACAGGGTTAATGCTTGGAACATAAATTTGAAAGAATGGATCATAGATCTCTTAGCTAGTGGTCTCTAAAGTGGGATAGCACAAGATAATCCATCAGGATGAGGGGCCCAAGTGTTTAAATTTATATGAAAAATATAGTCCTAAGGAATAATGGATGGATTTTCACTGGTGCCCTCACTGACTCAGTCTATGTGTCAGAAGATCATGCATCACTCGTGGTTCTTGAGGTATCCTGAGGGAAGAGTAGAGTAGGAGTACTCATGTTAGATGTAATTATATATTTATTTACATTATTATATATTCCTACCCTATTTTACATGTATCAGAATATTTTTTAAATGGTAGAAGTAAGCAATTACAGCTTCAAGAAGATAGCCTGGTAAAAGACTCCTCCCCTTCTGGATATTTACCCTATCTCACATCATGACCTTAACATGTTAGAAGGAAAATTGCCTACATAAATTAAGGAACATTTAGATGGTAAGATCACTTTGATAAAGAGTTAAGCCATAAGGATGATCTTTCTTTCAAGTACATTTGGGAGATCTAAATACGACTTTTTCTCCTTGGCCAGGATACTGATATTCCCTTAATACAACTGAGTAACTAAAAGTGTTCAATTAGGTATCAGCAAAATGACAGAACCAATATTCAAAATGCTTGAACAGAAAAACACCTAATGATTTAAATTACCTGAGTTTTCAAATCTTGAATTTGATAGAAAATGAACCAGACTTTTCATAGTTGGGAGGAGGGGGGAATTGAGGCACTTTGGGAGGAACATGAACCTTTCATGGTCAGTGAAGCACTGTTTCAATGGTCTAATATCCCACTCTTGCAGAGAGCCAACTCCCTAGCAGGATTTAACGAAAGCTTCAATTATTCAACCACTAAACAAAGTTCTTTTATTAATAAGCAAGAGATGCTTTCCCAAGAGAACCAGAAATTTAAAGTGTTACATTGAATGCAAATGCTTTATCTATCTCAAGTGAGTATTTTTGACGTCGGGGGTAGACTTGTCCACAAGTTTTCATTTCTGGTTTCCCATTCTCAGTTATGCAAAAACGAACTCACAGAGACAAATTCAAGTACCTATTTTGAAAAGTATTTACTTAGTTTGAATAAATTAATTGCAAATAAAAATTAGCTACAATATATAGCCTGAATAGAAATGACTAGAACAAATACAACACAGGACTTGATTTCCTTGCATCAGTCACAAAGCATGTGACTAGAAAACTTCAAAATCAATTATATTTCTTTGAAAAGGGGGTAACAGCAGTTATGGATACATCACAACTAGTAAACTTATAATACAAGTTTCCTGACATGCATTTCCTGAGTGAACCCAAATGATCATTTTTTAAAAACAAGGAAATTTTGACAAGTTGAATTAAAGTAAAATAGTTCATGGCTTCTAAGCAACAGGTTTTGTTTTTTGTTTTTTGTTTAAATCAAAAGAAAATTCAGAACAGCATAATAATAGTTATGATAAATTAAAGCTATACTACCACATACGAAAATTTGCTAGAGTCAATTATTACACAACTTTCGAACTAAAGGAAAAACAAATCAAAAGATTAAAAAAAAAGATTCTGTCTACTCTAAAAGTGTACTGATTTCTACAAGTGTCACAAAGGGTTTGATGTAGTGCAACTGTCTATACTTCCCTTGTGGTGCATTAAAGAGAGGGGAGGGAGTGAAGAAACGTTTTCTTGCTTCTATAAGCAAAGAACTTATTGAAATTAGAGAATAAACATACCATGCAAGTATGTTCCTCTACTTGGCTGTCACTGGTGCTCATCTGCCAACCAAACATTTCCTTGAGTCACACTGTGGCAACTCTCCTTAGGATTCAAAGCCCACAAAGTTAAGGCTGGTCTGCTAGGTTAAAAAAAAGGGGGGGCACTATTGTCATTGAACCCTTTACATTTTTCTACATTTCTTAATGCCTGGATAAGAACACACACAGATTAATCAATTTATTTATTTTTCTAAAAGCAAATCAAGTCACTCTCCTCCTTGTTAATTTATGCATTTTTCTCATGAGAATTTTTTTTTCTAGAAACAGTGAACAGATGAACCACAGTTTATATCTAAAAAATAAACTTGCCAAATGTTGCTGGTACTAAAAACAGATCAGTTATCATGGGAGAAAAATAGATAATCTAGATTAAATTGCATATTCAAAGGAGCATATAAAATGTTTCTTAGCATTAAGTTTTGTTATATACTACACTTGAGAGAAACATTAAGAAAAAAACTTTCCTGATTATATTCAATGTAGTTAAAAACAAACAGCTCTTACACAATAATAATATGAATTTGGTTTTACAAAGTATTTTAATTTACCAAATTCCATATTTAGAAGGGGGTAGGGAGAGAGGCTCTCTTGTCCTTCTTTCTAAGCTTGCAAATCCTTGAGCTATGCTCACTAAACTATCATTCACACCAAGAGTGTGACACCATCGTTACCATGCTACTCTATCGAGAACATTCTAAGATGTTTTCTGTAATAAAGATAAATAGAAAAAAGTTAATATACATGTTGCTGTATTTTACAATGTTTGCAACAAACTGTAAACTAACATAGTTTGAACCAACAGTACCCTCAGTTATATAAAACAATTTTTCAACACTGAGGATGGGTGATTCAAAAACACTAAAAGGAAGGCAACAAATTAGACTGTGTCTTATTATCCTCAAAATATATTTCCAAAACTCAGAATCCAGAAGTCTGGTACTTTCAGAAATTCTTTTTCTTGAGTTTCCCAGATTTTTTGATCAGAAATTGTTACTATTTATTATAAATGTTTAAAAAAATTCTTCATCTTAATGCAAATGACCAGAGCAGAGAAACTGTGACAAGGACAACAGGTTGGAAAACCCAACTCATTTAGCTTATAAATTTATAATGTAGTCCTGGAGGACAACTGTCTGTTAGTCTAGAGGTCCTTGGAAAATAAGTCTGATGTAGCCTTGTTCACCAGCCAACTGATGTGCACAAAAAGGGCAGGCTGCATGAAAAGTATGAGTACCATGAGGAAGCGGGATCTGGGACCAATAGGCAGTTGTCTTTTCTGAACATACATGCCCACATGGGCTGAACGCATGGGTTGGAGGGCCGGCGTCCACATAAAATCCAGCTTCACATCCAAGCCACAGAGGGACATAGGGACCAACAGACCTACACATGGGACATTCACGATCTTTTCCATCACGTTCTTCTTTGTTTCCCCAGTTATGATAGCCATGCACATGGCCGCAGTTTAGATATACCCATGGTTGTTTTTCATCGACAACATCTTTCCTCTTCATACTAGGAAATGCTAGTGTGTTGAACCCTACGGGGCACTGAGGTCGTGCTGCATTGATTTCCTGTCTTAAAGCTTCTAAATGCTTCACTGTAGGAGTGTGGGAAAGGCCTTCTGCAGTACGCCACAGCAACGTTGCACCGCAGAGGTCAATTAATGAGCCATCTTGTAACTGATTGGTTTCAATTTCCACCTAGAGGAAACAAGAATCAAAAAACACATTTACCATTGTGTTTTCAATTTTTACATGAGAGTTTTGGTCTTATATGCTCCTTACTCAAGAACTGACATTTCCTATGATTATTACTAAATATAAGAAACTCTGATGGCAGTTTGAAAAATATGTCTGAAAATCAAGGATAAAATACTGAACAGAAACATATTTCTTTTCAGCCTTATAGTAAACACAATTTATGATTAAAATATCTCGCTACTCAGTAAGTCTAATATTTCCCATATATATCATGGTCAAAAAGATATAAATAGAAAATACACAGTGTTATTTGATTTAGGAAAGCTTAGGTTTTAAAATATATTAACATAATATGAAAGAACAAATTTTTAAAGGTCCTGATTGAAGCAGTAAGATAATACCCTCTAGTATAATATTTAGTGGTCAGCGTTTTTGATAGTCAGACTTAAGTACTCTGTGTCAGCAAGAGATTTGAGTTTCTGGAATTATGTATGCATTCAGTCCAACACACCCAATGTGTTTACTGGAGGTAAATAAGAAGCTACATCTCAATACTTACCATTTTTCCTCTCTGCTGGGCTGATCTGGTTTCCCGCAGGCTGAATACATTTCCACACACTGATATTTCTCTCCATATTCCAGGCTTGGAGTCTTCTGTGAACCCATTGCGTGGATGCATAACAAGAACGCCATTAGTGGTCAAACCATCCATCTGCCCATCTGATGTCTTCCATTTGGCAGCCTTCTCCTAGTAGCAATAAGAATAGTGAGCTTCCAGTTCTTTGTAATTTGGAGACAGAAGTGGTTAAAAATAATGTACCGTTTAGGAAAAAAAGCTTTTTACCCCAAGAAAGATGTTTTTTGATGAGTCAAATCCTGCAGCATAAATCCGTGCTGTAAAGGGGGGATTCCGTTCACATATGATTCTACAGGCAAATCTTGATATAGTGCTTTGCACTGACTGTGTATCAGAATTACTTTGGCTTCCAGGAACTGTGTCAGTTACTACAAAATCAATGGGACTTTCAGTCGACCGACCAATCTAAGGGAAAAAGAAATTATCTATAAACCTACTGAAAGGAAAATCCATTCAAGAAAGGTACAAGAAGATGAAATCATTAAGCCTCTGAAATTTCTATAGCTCAAACTTATACTTAACTCTGAGAGCATCTACACCCTAGAAAACTAATCTGTCAAATTTGTTGTGACATAATAATTATTTAGAGCATAGGAGTGAATGGGAACTTATCATCCAGAATATATGAAACCCTCAGGGAGTGCAGAATTTAGGATGGCTGAGATTTCTAGATGGCTACAGATTTTAATTTTAACCCCTTTGGATGGAAATATGCCTACCATGTATAACTCTACCTTCTTTAACAGAACATAGTGAACGTACAAGTAAATCTTTTATGATGACTCCAGGACATTAACTATATATACCATTTATATTACACTGAATGCAGTGATGTCTTCAGGTGTTATAATGGTGTACAAGAAGGCTGATCCTTATGTTACGGGTTTACATAACTTTCTTTGAGGTTTTATGTATACTTTATGGATATTCTCGTGTGTTCTGTGAGGTTGTCAGCTATCACTTCTTGCTGTTAGGCATACTTGACTCTAGCAGCATACCCCTCCTCTAACTCCTCTAACTGCTGCGGGTTGAGAAATCAAAAAAAATAAACTTTAAAGAAAAATATTTCAAAAGGTTCTTGGTAAATACCTAAAAGATTCTCCAGGGAACAAAGAAAAGGATTTTTAGTGTGTGGCCTACATGGCCTTTATTTTATATGCCTAGATGTCCTTTTTATTTTCTTCCTGGTTCTTGGCCATATTTTAGAGAGACAAGGTTCCCAGATAAGAGTTCTGGTAGATGGGTTGGCAAATTAAAATATCTTCAGAGGTACTAGCTAGTAAATAAATTAATTTTCATTTTGAAAGATGAAAGTTGAGAAGAAAAAAAGGAAACAGATGACAGAACTGATTGTCACAGCGTTTTAAACATTTAAAAATGATGAGTTCACTCATGTATTGGTTATAAAGTAATATCATAAAATTGAAGAAAGTGGATACTTTTCTTCAAAACACTGACCCTCTACAATGATGATGACACTTCAAAGTCATTCTTTGCATAGTTGAGTCTCAAGAATTCCTCATAACCACACTCTTTTAGATAAAATCCTTTTAGCATTTTTTCCTATGATCAAGTATAAGTCTTTCTTTAGTTTGGATAGTTTTAGAAGAAAACTGGCTGGTTAACAAACTTAAGACTGGATGTCCCTTTTCCTGCTTTTTAGATATGATATCCAAAGAAAATGGTCTCGGACTTTTGAAACTAAAAATAGTTGTAAGAATAAAAGGCTCTTTTAGATCCAAAAATGTAGGCCCAGGAATGGATTGAGGATTGGTATTTAGAATCAAGATATTCCGAAGTGGCACTTATTTGGAAGGAGAGATTGTTCCAAAAGAGTTGATATTTGATCTGGGTCTTAGAGGAGATTTAAGACATTAAAGCAATATTGGTCAAGACAGTTAAGAAGGAAGAAATCTTAAGTACATATAAAGAGAAAAAAACCTATGTGATCATGGTTAGATGCCAAAATATAACTATGCGTTAAGATAAATTTTAGTAATTCCTCCTCTTTCTAACTGCTACTATTAGTTTTAAAAGTATAGATGTTATGTCATTCCCTCCCACTCTCATTAAAAACCCTAATGGTTCCTTACAGACTATCCAAACTTCTTAGTTTCTTATTTCTATAGTAATTAGAAACTGACTTCACAATTTGCTTCCCACTGATCCAGCTTAATTTCCTATCATTGCTATTCACACAAAAAGTATATCCTAGCTATAAGCAGCTCAATTGTCAATCTTCTACCATACTTTGCCATCTCTTGTCAGAATGCCCTTCTACTGGCTGGGCTGATAAAAATCCCACTCAAACTTGATTAAAACAAACAAACAAACAAACAAAAACAAAAAAAACAAACACGTCTGGATAAAAAGGCACTACTTATGAAGTCTTTCCCTCACCCTTCTTCAACCCAATCAGAAACCTGTACTTCATATTTAGACTGCCAGTGTACCACCTATGACTATAAGCAACTTGTAATGTCTCCTTTATTTACTTCACAGTGTTAACCAATGCAAAGAGTTAGAGTTTGAATAGCTGATGAATTGAACAATAAATGTTCTTGTTCAGTTTGGAAAGCAGGCAATCCCAGAATGATTATAAAACCAGTTCCTCAAAGACTGGCTAATTTATCAGGGTAGTTTTGGATATATCTCCAGTTTTTGACGTAGAAATGTTTGGATTTTTCATTGGTATAATGCTTTGTAGAAGAAACATTATGACGACTGTTTAAGAAAAACTCTATTCCTTTATGAAAAGGAAAAAACAAAAATGTTGCGACTTATTTAAGGACCTTCATAAAATGGTAGAAACACTGTTCTATAATTCAGAATGCCTGGTTTAATCCCAATTCCGCCCCCAACTAACTCTGTAACCTTTAACTCACAAGATTTCAGTAACTTTACTGACAAAAAATAAGGGGTAAACAAATGAATTCAAGGTATTTTCTGAAACAAAATTTCTAGTCTGGGGTCAAACATCTAGGTAGCGTCTTGATTTTTTGAAAAAAAGCTAATTAAGCATATTTATTTTAACTGGTTGTCAGTGAAATAAAATGTGGAAAATCATCCTAAAGCTTGTGTTAGGTTCTCATTAAGATCCCAACCTTCATCTTCATTAAGGGTGTTATTTATTTTAAATTTTTTTGGCAAAAGCCAGAAAGATAAACATACATCCATACTCTGATATTAATTATAGAGACACTATTCTAAAAAATCCAGTATTCTACTAGAAGGGCTAGAGGGGAACAAATGACTTCAATGAGAAATATTTTGCTATTGGTTATAATTAAAGACATCTCCGGGCCTTTTCTGTTCAATCTTATTAAAAAAAAAAAAATTTGAGAAGTCACTGAGACAATAATTGCAAGAGCAACATTAGCAGGTACTTTATGTCCTATTTGTTTCCAAAAATCCGCTCTACAAAACCAAACAAGGGAGAAGATATCATAGATTCTGTTTATATCTTTGGGTTTGACTGTTCTACCATCTATCAAGTTTATAAAAACATCAGCACTGGATTGGTACAAAAATAAGAGAGAGAGAAAAAAAAACTTTTACTGCATTAATAGCTTGGAGCAAATATGTGCTAAAAAACAAGTTTGATCACAAACATGATATGGACAATTAGAGATTGCCTGTACATTTTGCTATCTAGAGAGAAAGGTGGGAAACAGTGGCAAAAAATGTCATAAATATGTGCAGAATATTTGTTGGTTTTTTTTTTTTATAATAGCTAACCGAGCTATTATTATAACCACTATTATTAATAGCTAAGTGTTTACCAGCTCCCTGGCCCAGCTTTGAGCACTTTACATGTACTAACACATTTAAGCCTCCTAAATGTTATATGAAGGAAGCTCTATTATATGCACTTCATAGGAGGAAACTGAGGCATAGAGTGGTTAAGTAATGTTTACCAGAGCCCATTTCTTAACATGCTACACTGACTTCTACATATGAGATTTAGAAATCAATATATATTAGGTTTTCAACTTTTTTGTTTTTTTAAGAAAAAAAAAATTCAGATGTTACAGTACCTGAAACATATCAGTGTTGCTGTCATGAGTATATTCAACCACCACTGTTTGAGCCCGAGATAAAGTATATGATATGCTGTGCTGGTCCTTGTTGCTTATTGCCTAAGAAAGAAAAGATTAATAGCAAAAATTAGCTGGTAGGCCAATCAATCAAATTCAAAACAGAAAAGTAATCTATCACATGTTTGACATATTTTCTCCCAAAATTTAAGGTAGAAATTAGTAACTCTCCTGTAAAGTGAGCTGTGACGGTAGTTACTCAGGTTGAGTGGAGTGTACAAGAATACTTTGAAGATATTATAGAGTAAGAACATAATTTCACTGTATAAAAACACTGTAAAATCTGGGTTTCCCTTATAAATATTTTAAATTATAAACTAATCAAAATCATACCCCATGTAGAAACTGAAAATAGTACTCGATCATACTCTAATAAGGAGAAAATATAAAATTTTGCAAGATAAGAAGATTCTTATTTTTAAACTAATTCAAAGAGTTATAAACAAGTTACCAACAAGCAGAGTTAAATGTTTTTCTTAATCATTCTGTGACTCTATAAGTGACAAATATTTACCATATGCTGGGCAAATACGGAAAAATTCATAGAATGATTAAACCTTACCAAAGGAAATGGACATAATGCTTACGACTGTTCTTCTGACTTATCCCAAACTAAAACTAAAAACATTGCTAAAAAGAACTTTTCGGTTTTGTTTTTGGGCGTTTTCTATGTATATGAGTTGAAGATAATATCAGAAAGGGGGAAAACCTGCACAAAGGAAGTGGAAACAGGTTGCATAAAAGGAAAACAGATACAAAGACACAAAGCAAAGAAGCTAAATTCAAAAAATGTTTCTTAATTAGAACCCTGGCATTATAAAAACTCACTTGGTTTCAATTTGTAGGTAATCTGTAATATATAAAGGCTTAAAATAATAGCTTTAAAATTAATTAAGCCTGTGAAATTTTCAAATATTTAAAGAGAATAAAAAAAAAAAACACCTGGGTACCAACTACCCAGCTTTATCAAACCATAACAATGCCATTTTTGCTTCTGGTTTCTTAAATTCAACAGAGTATCAAGGCTGCGTACATGTTTCTCTCATTCCCCTCTCTTCATAGAGGTATCTAACCTCATTAATGCCTGTAGATCATTCTCATGCACGTTGTTGTTTTAAAAATAAACATTATATAATTGTTTATAGATTTTTAAAACCTATAATTAACTTAGCATAAAGCAATGATTTTTCAATCAAATAACTGCCCAGAATCTTGGAAGTAATGTATTCTTAATGGCTAAAGAGATTTTAAAAACACAGGTTTTTGTGTACTTTGAGATTGTAATCTCTAGCTTTTTTAGCTATTAAAACTAGTCTTAGATTAAGAGTAAGAACTATGTCTAGTTAGGTTCTCACTGGACTGAAAGTGAGTTTAACCTTATTCCAGATGACTGCCAGAATAGGGTATTTTAGAAATAGGGATTATAACTATTTCCCTCTGCTAGTGGTTCTCAACCAGAGGTAGTATTAGCTATGAAAGGGGCACTTGGAAATATGTAGGAGCATTTTCTGGCTGTGATTTGCAGGCTTACATGGCATTAGCGATTGGGGACAACAGATGAGACAACCCTGCACAAAGAAGTGGTGTACCCCCAATGCAAGAGAACTGCTGCAGGGGCAGGTCTGGCATTGAGCTCCTCGGGTTGGGTCATTAGGTTTCACTCACTCTCACTACCTGCTTAACACAACCCTTCTCTGCAAAGGAGCAAAAAGAAACACTTAAAAGAAACTGTCCCTTTTCTACATTCACTGGGTCTCAAAGAGTAATAGAGGCAGCCTCATTAAGACATGGAAACTGTTCTAGTCACCACGCGTGATACAAAACAAATTCAATTAACTTCAGGGACTGGAGCTGTGACCTAAAACAAGTCACCATATGCCAATTTCTCCATCTCTTGTTTATTTAACTTACAAAGATATACCTCAGGTGGTATTATATTAATGCACAGCCTGCGGCTGCCTAGCTAACAATACAATTACTTCCAGAAGCTGAGAGACTCTGTAATTTTTATTCACTCAACAAAGTATCTAATACAAATTCTGTGTTATGAAACTGGAAGTAGAGGAAGTCACAGAAATGTAAAGATTTAATATTCCCCCTAAATTTTCTATCACTCCAGGAAAAGCCTAAGAGTCCCGAAATGATGGCTCAGGTTCTAGAGATTTTGCTAGGGAAAGAAAAAGGAGCCAAAAGCATTAAATATACTGGGAGACCGAGAAGTTATACTATAGATACAGTTGGGTATTTGCTTTTATAGTTTTGATTCAATTTAATAGTTAACTGAGGTCCATTTTGTTCAAGGCTCTATATGTTAAAAGCTTCGAGGGCCATAAAACAAGCAAACAAAAAAATAAGAGCATACACAGAATCTTTGATAAAGATCTCTTGTAAGAACCATACAATTAAAACTTTAGTTTAAAAAAATCACCTCATCCAAACAATGCTTCTAGTACCTGAGTACTCTTATTATATACTACACTCATTGGCAAGGCCCCTCTAGTAACAGTGGAAACTCCCTACTTCTCAGGGTAAACAGCTGTATAATTCTAAATACTAGATAAAGCCCTGGTCCCAACCTACCTTTTTAAAAATTTCTTATTGAAAGGGGATGTTTCCTCCTAATTTCCACCCACTGATCCTGGTTTGTCATTAAAAAAAAAGTCTGACGCCCTTCCATATGGCAGCCCTTCAAATAATGTCTCCAAAGTGTCTGCTCCCATTGAAACAAAAGGAAACTTCTGGTACAGAATGTGAAGGGAATGCTAGAGAACATAAACAACATGTACGGGTCTTTCAATTTCTCAAGTTAACTTATTTAATTTGGGTTTGTTTGCTTTTTACCTTTGCAGCCTGAGGAGTACAAGCGATATGCACAGTGCTGGGCTTCACCCCATTTGCCTTAGGTCTTTTAAACAAAGCAAACCTACTTTTCCTTCTTCCTCTATCGCCGTTTGGGAGAGATCCATTATACCTGGGGGGGGGGGGGAAAAGTTTAGGTGATCTCTTTTAAGAACCACATAATTCTGAAACAAATGCTTTACTTTGCCTTATAATATAGATCAATCTCCAATTAATCATCTATTAGCACACTGTAAGTATCTCAAATTCCCTTCAGTAATTGATGATCCCTAGACCAGCTGTTGGAGTACGAAACAAAATGATATTCTGCTTACATTCCAAGTCACAAAGAAGTATTTTTTGGATTATAAATAGCCTTAAATTATCTGTATTTTTCTTCCCTCTTTTATTCAAGATAATCAAGAGCTGATTAATGGCATATCTGATTTCTTATGACTCATTCTATGTTTTTTAAAGGTGGATGTTTGCATGTGCTAATACGACCTTTAAAAGTACAGTATGAATTGTCTAAAACAGAATCTCCTTTAATTGTCAACTAAATACTTTAAATAGCTTAACTTTTAAAATAAGAAATTTTTAGACTCATTTGATAAGTCTGATAAGTCTTAGGACTTGAATGTGCATATACACATTCACATTATGTTGGCAAAACCTATCCAACTAAGATGCCTGCTAAATAGTGATGAAACATATTTTTGTCGTTCAGATCTTATAACCATTTCTCCATGATACCATATACATATCCTGAGCAATTAGCAATAAGCAAGTAAGTGAGGACTGGATAGGAAAGAAGTTCCTAAGAAAACATCTGGGTGTTTACCATGTATTAGGCACTAATGTGTTCTCTACCATATAGCACCTCATTTAATCCATCCTCATAAAAACTCTAGAGATTGGCATCACTCAACTTTTACAGGGTAGGTATTTAAGTTATTTCTCAGGGGAATAAAATTCCTTAGAGGCTCAGGGAAATTAAGTCATTTTCTGAAGGTCACAAAAGTGACAATGGAAAAACTAGAATTTGAATCCAGGTGTTTGTGTTATGCTTTTTTAAATTCTTTATTGCTGCATTTTGGCATGAGCAGTGGCTTAATAATAATCTCTCCTCATTCACTGTCCCCTGTCCCCTGACAAAATCTTTGGTTTGTTTCCTGGTCTCTCATATATAGTTGGTCAATCTAAGGGAAAATGAGGCAGGGACCAGGGACAGTTTTGAGGTTGGAAGAGAATATGATTATGAAATGGCCTACATCAGTGGCTGACAAGGAAGAGAAGGGGCTTTACTCACATTGCCATATATAGAAATTATACTGATTCTTTTTTTTTTTTAAGATTTTATTTATTTATTTATTAGACAGAGAGAGAGAGAGAGAAAGATCACAAGTAGGCAGAGAGGCAGGCAGAGAGAGAGGGGGAAGCAGGCTCCCCTCTGAGCAGAGAGCCCGATGCGGGGCTTGATCCCAAGACCCTGAGATCATGACCTGAGCCGAAGGCAGACGCTTTAACCCACTGAGCCACCCAGGTGCCCCGAAATTATACTGATTCTTTACAAAAAATAAAACACACTGATTTCTGTTGGAGAAAGCCCTTGCTAATCTTGCTAGCCTTGCTAAGAGCTCAGAGTCACACTCCTTAGTTAATATAACACTAATTCTAGGCTGTGTTTTGCCACCAGCCCCACTGTGGATCCTAACTGTTCTGTCTGCCTAGTTACATGACTTGTTTCTCTTCTGGGGATATACTCTCTATTCCCAAACATTGTGCTTCTGTAGCTCAAAACTCTATTCTAAAGTAGCGACAACACCAAACTGACAACCTTATCCAGCTTTATTTCTTCTGAGGGCTGTAAAGAAGTATTGTTTGTATTTTAAGACCCCAAGATACAGAGACACCCACTATGAAAAACTGCTGGGCTAAGAAAGGTAGTTTAAACCATATACTAAATTTTAAATTCCAGTCTTCAAATGACTCCGATTTCCTGGTAGAAGAATTTAACTTTGAATAATTTTTGGTAATTAAAAGCTGTTTGTCATTAATATATTAAGATCTATGTGATCGGAAGTTGTAACATTGTAGTTACTATGTAAATTTCTAATCTTTTATGTTGTTTTTGAGAAAAAAGATTTTTAGGTCTCAAAAGGGCCTTAGATGATCTTATCTGTCATTTTACTGAAAAAGAAACCAAGACCCAGAATGGTGAAGTGACTTGCCCAAGGTCATATAACTAGAAAGGGTAGAATAGGCACTGGAATCTAGTACTCCTGACTTGTAGTCAAGCTCATTAACTCCATATTATCTTCTGACTTTCTCTTACTCTCTCCTCTGAAACAAGGGACCCATTCTCACTTAAACAAGAACTTGTACCAACCTGACTCTAAAACATGTTGTTTCAAATGTCTAAAGTCATACAATTGTTCCTATAGCTGTTTTCTAGACAGAAGAAAAGAAACATCAGGGGGAAAGTAAAATTTGCAATTTCTAGTTTCTGAAATTTCTAGCTAATAGACTAATATTGTGTCTCAGTTTTGACAGTTAATGCAAGTTTAGACTGAATAAACTGAAATATGGAATAATCTGTTCCTCATTCTTTAGATTGTGTCTGTGTAAGTTGTATGAATGAGAACACTTAGGAAGCAAACAAGTAGTGAGATTCTGGGCTTCAGAGTCATTGCATCTTTAGGCTGTACAACCCTATCACAACAAGAATGGGACCATATGTACAAAGAAACAACTATCTCAGAAGGACAAAGGAACAAATAAATACTAACCTACATGAAATGACCTAAACGGGGAAGGGATTTTGGTAAAGTCAGCTGAGGCAAACTTTTCTAAAAGATGGGACAGGGAAGACAAATGAATAATTATATGGCTTTAGACATTTAGACTTTACATTTTTCATCTTTAAGAAGCTTTGTTCGGGGCGCCTGGGTGGCTCAGTGGGTTAAAGTCTCTGCCTTCCGCTCAGGTCATGATCTCAGGGTCCTGGGAACAAGCCCCACATCGGGCTCTCTGCTCAGCAGGGAGCCTGCTTCCCCCTCTCTCTCTGCCTGCCTCTCTGCCTACTTGTGATCTCTCTCTGTCAAATAAATAAAGAAATCTTAAAAAAAAAAAAAGAAGCTTTGTTCTTTCTGGGTGTAAGCATGAGGCAAAGTTTATGCATATGTGAGCACTTATAAAAGATGGCATAAAAATGAGGATTAAAAGAGTTTCTTGATTTAACATTATCAGTATTATTTTGAAGTAATTATACTGTAGCTTTAAATCATTTTTGGAAATAGATAGGATAGACAATCTAAAAAGTAATTTCAACCTAGATGTCAAAGTTACTATATATTATTCAATTTTATGTGTCATCAGATCGAGAAAACTTACCCTAAGACAATAAGTTCACCATATTTTACTGGTGCTTTGGATGGATGATTTTCTTGATCAGGAGAAAACATGAGCTTGGCTGTCTTTCTCAAATCTTTGTTCACTGGTCAGGAGCCTTGGGACACCTTTTGCATTATCTCCTAGAGGGAAAAAGTTTTCATTAATAATGTGAACAATGAATTTCAGTTTAAATAAAGATGTTATTTTCTAGTAGTCCTTGTGACTACAATATTATGCAAAGTTATCACATAATATACAAAGTGTGTGACATTTCCCCCAATAATGGTTATATATTTGGTTCTACTGTTTTAATAGTTTAAAAATGTAAATTTGGTAACTTCTAGGAAGATAGAATAGGAGTAATTTTTCCCTATTATTTCCACTAACTACAACTACAAACTCTGGACATTATATATAAAACATAAGAAGACTCTGAAAAGTAGAGAGAAGACAGATAGAGAGAAGACAGACCAGCTAGGGACCTTGGGGCACAAGGAGTGACACAGTGCTGAGTTTCTCTGGGTTTTCTTTATGCTTAATACATCCCAGATTTAAAGCTGAAGAACCCAGCAACCTGGAAATATCAATTGGCAGACACACACACACACACACACACACACACACACACACAAAAGCCACCACGAAAGCTTGAACTCTCTAAAGGAATGAGAAAGGGACAGCCTTAGTAAGAAAGATAATTTTTGACAATAACCACTCTACCATAGCCAATCACCACAGAAAACACTGGCCCTACCACTGCCCACACAAGCAAGAGCCAAGTGGGGAGCCTAGACTTCCACCTCACGAGGCCATAATGAAGACGCTAGCCCCCTGCCCTCTACCAAGGTACTGTCAGGCAGCCAAGTAGGGGGCCAAGACTTTCACCCTGGTTGGTAACATGCCCTCACCTCTACTGTAGCAGTGTCAGGGGAGCCTGGACTTCCACCCCCACTTGGCAGTAAAAAAGATTCCCTTCCTTTGGGTGTCAGTGAAGGCTGAGTATGGAACCTAGACTTCTTTGTCTATCTGGCAGTAATAAGGAGGCAGCCACTATTTCCTAGCCAAGGCAGTGACAGAAAAAGACAGTTGAAACAGTAGGTTTAGGTAACATTGAGTCTCAGAACATAATACCAAAATGTCCAGGTTTCAAAAGAAAACCATTCCTTGTATTCAGAATTATAAAGATTTAAGACAATGCAAAAAGAAATAAATACCAAAGCTGACATGACAGAGGTATCAAAGGATTTTAAACCAATCATGATAAAAATGTAAAATGCTTTAATAAGCAATTGCAAACATATTTGGGACAAACAAAAAACCAAAAATATAAAAGCTCACTTTTTAGGATGGGTTTACCAGCAGAATAAAAGGAACATAATAAAGAATCAGTGAACCAGAAGAGAGAAATTACTTAATCTGAACAGAAGGAAAACAGACAAGAAGAAGAGGAAGAAGAAAAACAAAAACAGGGAAAACAGACAAGAAGAAGGAGGAGGAAGAGGAGGGAAAATAGACAAGAAGAAGAGGAGGAGGGAAAATAGACAAGAAGAAGAAGAAGGAAGAAGAGGAAGGGGAGGAAGGGGAAAAATAGACGAGGAGGAGGAGGAGGAGAAAAAAAAATGAAGAAAGAGCAGAGCCTCATGGATCTGTGGGACCACAACAAAAGATCTAATATTTGTATCACTGGAACCCAGAAAGAGAGGAAAGAGAGTGGAACTGAAAAAGTATTCAAATAATGGCTGAAAACTTACCAAATTTGGAAAGAGAAACCACAACCACAGATTCAAGAAGCTGAACAAACCTCACAGAGCATAAACCTAAAGAAATCCATGCCAAGATACATCACAGAAGCCAGAAGGAAGTAGCATTTTTTTTTTTCAGGTGCTGAAAGAAAAGAACGGTCAACCCAGAATCCTATACCCAGCAAAAATGGAGGGGAAATCTAGACAGTCTCAGGTGAGGGAAAATTAAAGAGAATTTGTCACCACAGATCTACTCTATTAAAATGGTTAGCAGAAATTCTCTAAGAAGAAAAATGATAAAAGAACCCTGGAACATCGGAAAAGAAGAAAGAACATTGTAAGTAAAAATATAGGTAAATACAATAAGCTTTTCTTTTCTTGAATTTCTACAGTATGTCTGAAAGTCAAAGCAAAAATTATTACCACTGTCTGATGTGGTTTCAAATGTACATAAAGGAATATTTAAGACAATTATGTATGGCACACCTAGGCATTTATCCTAGAGAAATGAAATGAAGACTTATGTTATAAAACCTGTACATGAATGTCTTATAGCAGCCTTATACATAATAGCCCAAAACTGGAAACAGTCCAGATGTTCTTTACTGAGTGAATGATTAAACTGTGGTACATCCATGTTGTGGAATAGTACTCAGCAATAAAAAGGAACACACTACTGGTACATAAGAAATAACATGGATGAGTCTTTAGAGAATGATGCTGAGTAAAAAAAAAAGCCAACCTCAACAGGTTACATAAATGATTTTATTTATGTAACACTCTTGGAATGACAGAATTATAGAAATGGGAAACAGATAAATGCTTGCTAGGAGTTAAGGAGTGGATGAGAGTAAAAGGGAAGTGGGCATGGCAACAGAAAGATAGAAAGGACCCCTGTGGTGATGGAAATGTTCTGTATTTTTACCAATGTCAATATTCTGGTTGTGGTATTTTACTATAGTTTTGCAAGATATTACCTTTAGGGGAAACTGTGTAAAGGATACACAGAATCTCTGTCTTATTTCTTACAACCACATATAAATCCACAATGATCTCAAATTTTTTAAAAAGCTTAATTAAGAAATATAAATTTGACACACATATGAAAAACAAGACTAATATTTCTGATAAGCCAGAAAAAATGCTACAATAAACAATCTCCATAATACTATGTCTATTTCAACAGCAGGTTAATGAGACTAGTTATTTTCTATATCTATTCTCTCCATGATCTTCCTGTTAGACCTGTTACAAAGGTTTTTCACAACAAAACTTTTACTAGCTAACCCATGACAGTCTCCTGATTTTATACTTCCACCAACAAGTTCCATAGGAAACGAATGAATGAAAAATGCCTATTTGTCTTTTTCCATAGTACGGCAAAATACAGTCTCTATAGCAGCACTTTTGGAGAGAAGGCAACACAGACTATTTGTAGCCCAATGAGTAAGAGCAAGTAAAAGGAGAAGTCTTAGCCATTCTGACCCTCTTTTATTCCTTGTAACTAACATACCCATTTAGACCAGCAATTCAGACAAACACACTAACTTTTATTGTTAGTAAATTTAAAAAACACAAGTTATTTTAAATAAATAAAACATGCTTAAGAACTTTAAAAAAAAAACAAACATTTCCTCCATTCAAATACTCTACAAAATCTTCTCAACTCCCCAGAGAAATGTTTTATTTCAGTTAAATAAACTATACTTATCATATCCTCCATTTCAAAAAAGAAATAACATGAAGCTAACTAAAACCTTCAATGTAAAAATTTAAGAGTTTTAAAACAAATTAATTCAAATTAACCAAAGAACAATTTTGGTTCCATATACCAAGACCTTCTTCTCTACATTAAATCAGACTTTAATATACAAACAAGAATTCATACCTTCTTATTTCCCCCCCCACCCCCAAAGAAGCATCCTATTACAAAAAGCTGAGCAAAGCTTAATTAGAAGCTTTAACTGTGCTTTTCTTGTTAGGCAATTAAGGTACTGCCATCAAACACAAAAACATTGCTTTGATACATTTCTAACCAAGAACAGCAAAAATTAAAAATTTAATAACAAGAATTAAATTTAAAGTTTAAATTAGATTTTAATAAAGTGGTTTTGTCTTGATTTGGACTCCTATTTAGAGTTACTTTCTATTTTTAGGAAGTGATAATTTTCCATTTATAGTAGTAAAATGTTCCTTTTAAAAACACTTATTTAGGGGCGCCTGGGTGGCTCAGTGGGTTAAGCCTCTGCCTTCGGCTCAGGTCATGATCTCAGGTTCCTGGGATTGAGCCCCGCATTGGGCTCTCTGCTCAGGGGGGAGCCTGCTTCCCCCTCTCCGTCTGCCTGCCTCTCTGCCTACTTGTGATCTCTCTCTCTCTCTCTCTCTCTCTCTGTCAAATAAATAAATAAGTAAAAATCTTAAAAACACTTATTTAAAGAGGTAAGTCAATTTAATGGTATTAAATAGTGTCAATAAGTACATAGATACCGCCGACATCTGAAAGTGATATATGTGAATGCCCGTATTTGGCTGATACTCACGTATAGCATGGCTAGCAAATATTAGCCTATGTTCTAGTTCTAGCTCTCTTTGAACAAAGCAATGTTCCCTCATTTCTAAAAATGATGGGACTAAAGTCGAATGAAGAGAATTCTGGAGCTGTAAAAATACGAGACCATCTGGTTCTAACATAAGAATTTATAAGGAATGTACATGTAAGACTATAGATTTAGTCCCATCGCCTCGATAGCAAAAGGAACAATTTTTAGCTTTGACAAGTAATTGGAATAGGGATAGCATACATCCACCATTCTATACTTCCTAGAGACCCTGGCCAAATTAGCCAAGAAAAACAATAGATTTCCAATTACTCTTCTTAGGTCTCTTAGATTTTGGGATATTTTATCAGCGATATCAAAGTTTCGATCACAGGAACACATTCAAACTTGGCTTTTGCTTCTGCATCTAATAATCTGAAACCTGTAATAAAACACTTTAGTAGTACTGTTTATACATTTAAATCACCCAAGATAAAGTTTTCTTAAATTCAAAATGGCATATAACCAATGATATATAACTGGATTTCTTAAACTATGAATAACATGCTATGACAGCTTCTTCTGGAACCTTTCATTGCAATTCTAATACATGTTGACAGTTTCGTCGGAAAGAAGTGTTAGAATTTTTTCATGTTCTAAAGAGTCATGATTTTGAGTGGTTTAGAATCTTTAACAAAGCCAAGTTGCTAGATAGTGCTCTTGTACCCACCCTCCTTCTACATTCTCTATATTTAAAATCTGAATAAAATATAGAATTCTTCAAAATTAATTCCTAAAGTCATTCCTAAATTCACTTAAGAATGTGAAATGAGTATCTATATAAAGTATATTCTAATGCCTCAATTACTGGCCCCACCTGTTGATATTCAATTACGTTAGCTGGTCTAACCTCATATATTCAGTTCTATCCCAATGTGATGATCTAATAAAAAGAACATTAAATGGCACCATTAATTCTACCTGAGACTGGGAAAAATGATAGGAAAAGAATCTTGCTAATAATAAGGCTGTTTTCTATAATACCTATTATTTTAAAACTCTGCTTGAGCCTTAGAAAGTAAGCATGTTTTCATCGGCAGGGACCTTCCCAAGTTAAATTGTTTTAAAGAAACACATTCTAAAATAGTGTTATTTTCTGTGTAGGCTGGGAAAACATAAAAAATGAGCCGTGAACTATATATTTCTTATAAACAGTCTCATTAATTTGACTGATAAACATTTTAATCATTTGTTGTTTAAAGCCCAGTGAAGTACATTTGTTTTTGTATCAACTCATCCCAAAGGAATGACTTTCGTTAACATATAATTGTCAGTTTCACTTAAAGAAGGAAAATTGGGAAATCAATCTTTGTTCAAACTGTTCCCTCAGCATAACACGGTTTTTTCTTTTATTTACATTGCACACAGCCTTTTGCTTACTACCTACTAAACGTAAGTACAAAATTCCTGCCCTAAAAAATAAAAAGAAACAAAACAAATACTAAACAAAGAGCAAAACTGATCTTACGTAGATGTTTACATAATCTTTTGAACACTTCTATTTTGGTCGGGAAGTGAGTAGGCACAAAGGGATGCTGAGAAAAAAAAAAGAAAATGTTTTAAAACATGAAATGCTTCTTTTATGGTGAAATATGGTGTGGACTGCACATATTATCTCTAATGAAACAGATTCCCATATACACTAGAGTTCCCCTTTGGTTAATTTCAAAAGGATGACTCAAACTGAGCTGTTTTGGTATATTTGTGGTGGAGCCATTTTATGAAACCAATTAAGCTATGATTGAAGGGAGGTGATTTTATAGCAGTTTCTTGATAAGAGTGAAAATCTAATCACCTTCTTCCTTCTTTCACAATCAGCGGGATTAATAAGCAGCATTCTTCCATAAAAGGATAGAAGAAACAGGAATATGAGATTACTACTGCCCGTTAGTGATTTTAAGCCTTTTAATACAGCAATGGAGGAAGTGAAGTTCACATTCCCCTTCCCAAAATACAGGGCACCCCCTGTGAGAACACCTAGTCTTCCCCCTCAGGATAGCCAGATGACATGCTGGTATTCTACCACTTACAGGGACAACATATTTTCCTCCTGATGGGAAAGCAGTTAACATCTTTCACATGGACAATATTTGCTCCTTTAAACTAGCGCTTCTCAACCTTAGCACTACTGATATTTTGACATTGTGGGGTGGCTGAACTGTTCGCTGCAGGAGGTTCAGTAGCACTCCTAACCTTTACACCCCTTAGGTGCCAGGAGCATCCCTAGTTGTGATGATCAAAAATGTCCCACCTTCCCACCCTTCACCCTATGAGAACCACTCTTCTAATCTCAAATTGAGGATGACAGCTTGTTTTTAGGAGGGGAATTTCTCCTATTTTTGGCATAGTGCTTGGCACATAATAAGATATTTAACAAATGTTTGCTTTCTTACCTCAGCATCTGATGTCTTAAATGGTTATTACTAAGCCTTGTGTTAGTGAGGGCAATGGCTTGGAAGGTAGCTGCAGTTTCAGTATTTTATTAGAATTGATAAGAGTGGCTAGAAGTGAAAATTGAACTATCACCTTACCTTGATGGTGATTAATTATTAATATTTCTGTACATTTAAAATATTTTAATATTGTAGCAACCTCTCTTAACTGGTTGAAGGAAAGGGACCGGAGCTGGGGTCTTACAGGACAGTGCTGGGTAGTCTGACATTTAGAGAAAGGCTAATTCATGAAGGCCAGATAAGCAAATACCTTCTTGACCTAGGGGGCCCATAGCTAGAGAAATTAAAAGCAAGCTTTGGAAAGCATAGGGTTATCTTTTTAAATCAAAAGGGGTGTCAACTTGAATCAACCTTGGATTAAAGTCTATCTTGCACTTGCACAGAATGTTAATTAGCAAAGTGCTTTCATATAAGGTTATTTTATTTGACCTTCACAATAGCCCTGTGAATTAGATAGGAAAGTCTTATTAACTCCATTTTCCAGATAAGGGAGCTGAGTGTGTTAGTCAGAAAGGCCACTACTGGGTTCAAGGCCAAAAAGGTAATATCTGGCAAAGCTAGAACTGAAACCCATATATTAATTCAACATACATTAACTCATTTATCCCCATTTTATAAATGGAGAAACTGTGGCTCCTAGAAGTTAAGTAGTCTGGGTTTTCTGATACCACAAATCAAATCCCATACAAGATTGGGCGGGGCTAATTCCTAAATAAGAATAGGAGGCCCTATTATGGGTTAGGAGAGAGACTAGAAAGTATACCTGGGTAAAATAAACTAAACAAGTTACACTGCAGTATAGACTAGTAACAACTATGCAATTATGACTAGTGGTTTTTGAGATTGTTTGAAACTGTCACTTCCTCACTGCTCACTGTATTTGTCAATCCTGTTTCCTGGTAGCAACCAACAATAAAAACTTCAGTAAATGAAGTGGACTTTGCATGGTTGTTTAAAAAATGGAAAGGGAGAAAGGAAACCAAGATGAAAAGCAGGGTATTACACTAAGGCAAATTCCTGGTACCATCGGAAAGAAAAACATATACTGGAAGTGAGTCAAGACAGCTTATGGACAGAAGCCTTCATGTACTCCCTAAAAAGTAACAACCAAGAAGAAACTACAGGGCAGTATTCCTGATTGGCTGACCTCAAATGATCACTTAATACTCTACACCTAGAAATGTATTTTAAAAGACTCAAATAAGGCCTCAAACATTTTTACTGTCTCTGCCCATACTTGGCCTATGTGCAACCCTTTCAGATTACCAAAGTTCCTAAAATGAGAATATGCTTCTCAGAAAGTAAGACTAGAAATTCCCTTAGGTTTAACCACTAAAATCCCAAATAAAAGTCTGTAGAAAGCAGCAAATTCAGTGGGATTTGACAGGTATTTGGAACAAAAACATGGGATAAGAGTATATTCATGGAAAATTCTATCATTTTCTAAAGTCAGCACTCAACACTGGCTGTCGACTCATGCTTATGCTACCTTTTTTTTCATAGTGGCTAACACTTACTGGGTTCTGTCCCTGTGCCAAGCACTGTTCTAAGCACTTTACATGTATTAACTGATTTAATCCCCAGAACAACCTTAATGAGGTAGGAACTATAACAATCCTTTCTTTATAGATAAGAAAACTAAGGTTACAACTCAAACTCTAGCTCTCCAGAACTGCTGAAATAACGGAGTTTAAAAGTACATGGCAGGGGGTGGGTACAGAGGAGAGAACTACAATGGTAAACAACAAACAAGAAGATCCTCTAACTATTCCTAATATAAAATATTAAAGAGAGTTTACAGGCTACATGTTACATGCTATCATCCTAACATGGGAATAAAATAATACTGACTAGCCATCTTAATTTTCTCAGTAATTCAATTAATTGTTTAAAGCCGAATTTAAAAGTCCCTTGGATAAAATTTAAACATGGAAAAATGAATAAAATGGTTTATTTCCCAACCACTTTAAATGTATACTAACTTATGAAATTAAAAATGGAACACTGAGCCCATCGACATCTTTTCATATTCCAGCGGTAAACCATATTAATCTAATGTAGGTTACAGGCCCTTCCAAAAAGAGTATGATGTAATAATTATTTTGGACAGTTAAATTTCTCCCAGAAAGAGAATAACCTGGGTTTTCTCTAGTCCTTATTTTTACTGAAACACTGACCAAGTTACATGCATTTTAAAAAAGGGGGCGCCTGGGTGGCTGAGTTGGTTAAGCAACGGACTCTTGATTTCAGCTCAGGTCATCATCTCAGGGTCTTGTGGGATTGAACCCCAAGTCAGGCTCTGCACTCAGTGGGGAGTCAGCTTGTCCCTTTCCCTCTGCTTCTCCCCCACCACTTGTGCACGCATGCTCTCTCTCTCTCAAATAAATTAATAATAAAAAAAGGGCAACAATAGTCTCAAAATATCTCCCCCTAGACATTTATTAATTATACAGGAGAAAACAAACTTCGCAGTGTTTTAACCTGGCCGACACCATTTTAACCAACTGACCAAGGATAACATTATCTATAATAAGACATTTGATATCATGTATCCTCTGAATAGGCTGCACCAAAGGACACATCGCTTCCATGGTACGTCACCAAAAAAAACGCGTAACTTCCATCTAGTAATCAGAAAATGTCAGACCAATGCAAACTGATAAACATTCTACAAAATAACTATCAGTACTCCTTCAAAGTGCCAAAGTCATAAAAGACAAAGAAAGACTGAGAAATTCCCAGATTGGAAGAGATTAGGAAATGCAATAACTGCCTGGGGTATGGGATCATGAACTGGATCCTGGAACAGAAAAAGGACATTAGTGGAAAACTGGTTAAATTTGAATATAATCTATAGTTAATCATATTGTATCAACGTTAATTTCCTGGTTTTGATAAATATAATCTAATTAGAAAGACCGTTCACATTAGAGGAAGCTGAGTAAAGGGTGTATGTAAACTACCTGAATTATTTCTCTGATTTTTCTATAAGCTAAAATTACTCCAAAATCAAAAGTAAAAACAAGACAATAAAAACAGAAAATACACAAAATAGCCCCTTAAATTAATAAAAGGCATTAAAGAATGAATTCAAGACTCAAAGTTGGCCTCCTTTCAGCCTTCTCACAACCTAAAGGTACAATATTTCCATGTTGTGCTGGTCCTATCAAGTCACAGAACCTCCCAGGCCTCCCATTCTTTCTCTGATGTGAAACTGCCCATCCACACAGCCCCTTGTTTAAGAAGGTTGTTAAACAACTATGGCCACTCAACAGACTGAGTGATACCAGACCCAAAGTGATCCATTTCCCACACTGACCGGAATTTTGCAGAACGATGTTTCATGGATTTTTCTTTAAGAAAAACAGAAAAAGAAAAAGAAGTTATGACACAGAAGGGCAACTTTACTATTGATCTACTATAGGTGGCTTTGTTAGAAAACACTGTATATCCAATAGTATATTATACGATATGAATTAATTCTGAATTAAAGTATTTACATTTATTTTTCTCATCTATAAAGTCAGGGTTATAATAGTGCCTACCTCATTAGGTTGTTCTGTGGATTAAGTCACTTAATATATGTATTTCAGTTACTACATGTACTTTTACAGGTAGAAATCTTTAAGTGTTTGAATTTGAGTTCTGTCCACCTACACACATGAATAAATCCTCGTTTTAAATAGTTTATGAAAAGGAATAGAAGGGGAGCTGGGAGGAAGAAGAGTTAGGAAAAAGCAGCATCAAAGTGTAATTCTGATATATTTCATTAAAACAAAATCTTGAAAAGCTAGAAAGTCAAGGACTTTCCTGAATTATTCACTAAATTACTTCATTACAATAGTGTTTTCTTCAGATTAGAGGAGACACTGTAAAAGTTCAAGCTGTGACTGCCTAGGGCCAACCCTGAGAATTCTGGTCCTTGATAGTCATGAGGGCTGTATCCAGGGTCCTTCATGAATTCTCGAATCTATTCTGCAGCACGTGATTTTCTCTACCTATAAAATGGTAACAATATTTTCCACACTTCATGGAATTTGTCACCAGGGCCGAATGAGAACAAAGCTGCTTTGAGATTTGGATGTTGGGCCATCTGCTTGGTAAATTATTCAAACTGTGAGGGTCAGGGATTTTCAAGGACCTAATGTAATGTAAATTTTTTTTAAAAAAGGTACTTAGTAAATACCCACTATATATTTAGTTAGGCATACAAAGTAGGTCTTATTAATACTTAGTAATACTGCTCCATCATTTTAGATTTATTTTCTCAGAGATTCATCTTTATTTCTTGGTATCTAAACAAATGTTTATAATCTATTATTGGTAGATAACTTTGACACCATGCAAATTCTAGTTTTCTACTACTCGTAACATGTAACGGGCTCTGAAATACAATCAAAGGCCTCAAAAATCATTGCAATTAGTGTCAAGGTTGAATGTGGTATAAATGTTTGATTTTCAAAAATGGGGAAAAAGCAGCAAACCTAAGTCAAGTCAGTTAGTATATGTATTCCCGGCTCTTAAAGGGAAGTTAACTTTAACTCTTTTGTAGTTTCATAATTCCATTATAAATTCTATTGAAAAGGAAAGGAAAAATGTAGTTGAAAATTCAAATTACAAATGAATCATCAATATTGTTTCTAAAAGGTCAGCTACCTGTAGAAAGAGATCATTATTAAAAGATGACAACTATTATTCATCTTACAAAAAGAAGTTTCATCTTTTGAGAATTTTAGTTTTCTCTTTAGTTCATGAAAAGTTCTCAAAGTAGCAACTGATCTTTCTTTGACCAAATCATAATGTTTTCCCCATAAATTTTTATAGCAGTAATTTAGAGACATTGTGTGTGGGAGGCTAAGAACATCTATTTTTTTAGCAGAGTGAATATTTTAAATCATTCAGTGTGGTATTCCTACTTAACTCTTTTCATTAGGAAAATGATACATACATACAGCTGAGGTATTTTTACAAATTTCCTCTCTCTACTCTGATTATTGTTATATTATCACATTATAAATACCCTAATTATGCAAAATTATTATGATCAATTTTTCCTCCTACTTTGCAACTTTTCTTGTTACCTCCATTTTATACATGTACAAGAGAGTGAATACTTCCCCCTCACAAACAAATTAGAAAATTTGACAAAAAATGAACACACATTACCGGGCAGCAAGCATGTCAGTATTCTAGCAAAAAGGTTCAATTTTTAATAAATTTCCTATAAAAAGAAAAATAAACCTCAATTACAACCCTTTCTTTTAATGAAAACACAATGCTTTAGAAAAGAATACTGGGAACTTAAACTATTGTTCATTTTATAGCAGAAAAGAGTCCCCTCTCATCAAAGATCGGATCTAAAATTACTAAATCTCTTCCCATCATAGCAGAGGAAGAACAACAAAACATTCAGGGTAGGAACATGACTTAAAATTCTTATAGCAAGACTCCCAATATTTAGAAAAAATCTTTATACTTTTTTCCTACCTTGTGAAAATGTCTAAATAGTAAATTGTACTTATCTCAAAGGCCTAGATCTCTTTGAGATCTCTCAAGAGATTTTATGGTCAAAAAACAAGATTCTGAATAAGCTCTCAATAGCTAACTGAAGTACAACAACAGCACCATCATTCTGGCTTCCAAACAATTTTCTTCAGAGAGCAACATAATTCACAAATTTAATAATTCAAAAGAAAACAATGGACAACATTAAGCTCTAAAGCATGTAAAAAAAAACTACATACACTAGCTTGGATTGGAAAAACATTACACATGAAGAGTTTGCAGGTTTCTGTTGACCAACAGTCAAGAGGCAATAAACACCTGTAGATATTTTTCTCAGGACTGATGGAGGTGAGATTAACAGTGTAAAGCCTCCCTAAAAACACAAAAGCCTCAGAGCTACAGACTTATTCAACCCTTTCTCTAAGACAGAAGGAAATGTAATTCATACATAACATAACTTTTTTTTTTTTTTTTTTTAAGATTTTATTTATTTGATAGAAACACAGCGAGAGAGGGAACACAAGCAGGGGGAGTGGGAGAAGGAGAAGCAGGCTTCCCGCCGAGCAGGGAGTCCCAATGCAGGGCTCGATCCCAGAACCCTGGGATCATGATCCGAGCGGAAGGCAGACGCTTAACGACTGAGCCACCCAGGTGCCCCCATAACATACTTCTAAAGCTGAATGTGAAAAAATTAAACATAAGCAATCTGATTATGATTCAAATCGTTCCTCTTACAACCTTACCTTTAACCTGAAGTACTGACAATGTGACACTTAAAATAAAGCTACAGAATACCTACCTCTTTATTCCATTGCTATCAGCATAAGCTAGATAAACAATCTTCTCACCAGTAGATAAAATCCAGACAATATTAAAGCATCTCCCAATTACACTTGGAATCACACATGGAATAGCTGTCTGCTCAGTGTTCTTTCACTTAAGCACCTCATAATGTGTGTGGGTGGGCCTGTGTTACGCAAAATAGGTAAACACTACATAATTCTAAATTCTATTGGCTGAAGTAAGAACTCAGTTCTCCCTCACGTCCTCTCTAAGGAAGCCTATAGCCCAAAAGGGAAGAAACGGAAGTAAGAGGGAAGCACAGAACAGTTTTTAACACAGTCTTAATTTCAAGTTATGGAATAAGGTACCTGAAAAGGCAGTATTCTATTTCTTAAAGGGCTGACTGAATTAACTATATAAATGCTCTTAAAAATGTCAGAGGTATAACTAAGATACTGAACTACCTTCTCATGATAGTGTAATAATCTATTTTTAACAGATTTAGTATAATAATCTGTTAAGAAATATTCCATTAAAAGAACAGAAGAATCAATGCAATTCACATATAAAGAAATAGTATCCATTTGGCATTATCTAATGAATCAGACTTTTTTGGTCTTGTTACAAAACACTACATTAACCCAGGTATAAGAACAGGTGAACATTCAATCACATTTTCAATTGATCATGTTTTTTATTTCTAGCTTTGTATTTTAAAATAAATTAGATTCATTTGGTGCTCATGAACATGGAGAATGGATAGCAACACCCAGTGTTGGGACTGTTTAAGGTTCATCAAATAACTACTGAGGGCACCCTACTTACTGACTTTAGCCGCTCTTATAAATTTCATTTGAAGAGTTAACTCCCTGCTACTCCAAATTCCCCCATTCGTCTTAAGAAATGTGTTTTCTTAAGGTGAAGGGTTGTGCATGGAACTCAGTTATTCCGCTACATAGTCAAAGGTGAACCTGATTTGTGCTTGATTACATTTAAGATTTTTTTTAAAGCGTGCTAATTAAGTCACAAGAATAAAGGCTGGTTCATCATACCTGTTCAACGAGCTGCATATGCAAACAATCTATACTCTCCACCCATTAAAAGGGGCTGATATTCCCTTCTATAAAAATGCTTTTGGTTGGCCTACGTCTTATAATACCTGTTACCTAACACCCTGGCACAAAATAAGCCCCCTTTTTTTGTTATAGCTGCAAGTTTACTTCTCTTGCTTCCCAGCATTCCATATCTGCGTCATATCCCCTGAAGCTGTTCTTCAGTAAATCTGCATAATGCTTCCTTCGCCCCTTCTGTTGGCAGCAGGCCCACTTCAGTTACTGTGAAGTAAATCTGCTTCAGTGGTCTGCTTTTGTCTAACCAGTGTAGATGCATGTCCAGTTCAGGAAATATATCTGGAAAAATGACCTGGGCATATTCTAAGATTTTGCTATGTGGTGATCCTGCCTTGTCATGTGATTCTGGGCTGATGAAACTGCTCAAGAAGCCGGACATGACAGGTCCAATACTCATACGAAATAGAATGCAGTTGTGATTATGCCTTAAACTTGAGTCTACAACAAAACCTGAGGACCAGCCAGTCTTTAAACCAACATATCAACTCTCTTAATTTTGGGAGTGTGTTTCTTGCTCAACAACTAAGGTAACTGAGATATAAGTAGCTCCTGAACTACCTTAATGATTAACATTAGAGCATTAAGAGTATAAAAGGTCCTTATGTATTTAAAGCTCTTTGTTTATACCAAATAGTCTCCCGAGGGAATATAGCTTTCTTAAAGAACTCTAAGAAAACATTAAAGACAAAACCTCCATATTTTCTAAGTGAGTATGGTGAGTTATTTTTATAAATGAGACAAAGACCCATATTCATAAGGGAGGGAAGGGCTAGAATTAAATCTCCAAGCTCTTCTTTCCCAGTCTGAATTCTACTTTTTTCTTTCTTTTTCTTTTTATAAAGTTCTATTTATTTAAGTGATCTCTATACCCATTGCGAGGCTCAAACTCATGACTGCGAGGATCAAGGGTCAGATGATCTACCTACTAAACCAGCCAGGTGCCCCTTCTTTTTGCTTTTCACATGTGCTTTATTTAAAATAATGTCTGATTAATAATATCATGTAGACCAGTCAAATACAAAAACAAAAACTTTAAGCACTTTTCTTGGTTGGTGGGAATCAAAGTTCCCAATGTTGACAAATGGACCTGAATTTCAGTGACCTTTCCGCCTACTCCATATCTAGCTTGGTTTACAGGTATCTTAAACTTCCTGGTCTCTACCTACAGTGTCTGAACTTCTGGCAAGTATCTCAGTTGAGCTTCAGGACCAATGATAAACTTAGAGTATCCTGAAAACTTTTAAAAATCATTCTGGAAAAAGGCTAAACAAAACAAAGTATACTTACCTCATAATTTCTAGGCCTTTTCAGATGTTTCTTTTCTTTTGGTCCTGTTTTTCTTCTTACAAGTTGTAGTCTAGGTTCTGGTTTCACCTTTGGATACAACTAACCTCTGAGAGCATGCTTCTTCTCTAATGATCTCTGAAAACTTCCACAGAAGCAACTAAGGACCTATTCCTCATAGTCCCTTTACCTCTAACCACACCCACAGCAGGTGTGTAAATTATTTCATCCTTTAGTTCTGCCTCACTGGTGATGTGTAGGTCATGTTCTTCTAATACATAAGCAAATTCACACAGATGGCATTGGCTATTCTACAATGTCTTTACTGAGTATCTACATGTTCTTGGTTTTTTACTTGCCAAATCCATCTACCTCCAATCCTTCTGGGAAAAAGATATATTGGGGCCTAAGATTTTTCAACAAGAAGAGGGGAAGGAAAAAGGAAAAAGGCAGAAGGAATAAGAAGGAGAAGGGGAGGAAGAAGAAGAGGAAAGAGAAGAAGAAGCTGAGGTAGAAGAAAAGGAAGAAGAAGAAAGTCACTGGTATTATTGCACCATATAATCACATTCTAAAGCTGGAAAGATCCTTAAAAAATATCCTTCCTATTCAGCTTGCACAATTTTCCTTTCAATTCCCACATTTTATAGATAAGAAAAATCTATACCCAGAGAGGATAGGTTATTTGATGAAGTTATAGGGCTAAGTAGTAGAGCTAGCTAACAGAGTTTTTGACTTCCTTTTTTTTCCCCCCAGATCTTTTGACTTCTGTTAGTCTGTTTAGTCTGTTTCATTAGTTTTGGAGGCAAGACCACAAGCACTAAAGAATAAAACAGTCAGCCAACATGTAACTCATACCTTATACTGTGCAAGTATTATCATATGAGATAACCAAGTATTCACCTTTAGCTCTATTATTTGCTGTGCTGGTTGTTATAATAATTTATATCATAAAGAGAAAGCTGAAAATTAGATAAATAAAAGTCTGATGACAGGCATACCAAGAGATTTGTTTCTTTTTGCTCATCAGAGGGGCTATGCCTCCCTGAACTGTCTGTTCACTCTCCCACTTTGTGGGCTTTTGCTAACCTGGAAGTCTCCTTAAACAAATCAAAGAAACTAGACATCAAAAGTACTGCCACTAGGATGACCATAGTAAAAGACAGATAATAATAAGTATTGGCAAGGAGGTGGAAAAGGTGGAATCCTCAATTATTGCTGGTAGGAAAGTAAAATAGCGCAGTCATTTCGGAAAACAGTCTGGCAGTTCCTTAAAAGATTAAAAATAAAGTTATCATACAACCCAGGAATTCTACTCCTAGGTATATATCCAAGAGAAATGATAACGTATGTCCACATACAGACTTATGGACAAATGTGCAAGGCAGCATTATTCATATGGTCAGAGTGGAACAACCCAAATGTCCATCAACTGATGAATGAATAAACAAAATATGGTCTGTCCATACAACAGAATATTTGGCAATAAAAAGGAATAAAGACCTGTTAAAATCAAACACAAATGGTGACCAGACTTGAGAACTCCCTGAGCAGTCATACAAAGTTTAATTTACTTTATTAAGCAAGATAAGTGATGTGAACTTGACCTGGGTCACTTCTAAAAATCGTAAGCAAAATAGTTCCCCCAAATTGATAAGGGGTGAGCAGTAACCAGTTCTCTTTCCTTTAAGAAAATTCCAATATTGCAAGTTATCACCGTAAAGAATAAACATTCATGCCTTCACACTATATAAGCTGCTTTATAACAATATACCTCTGAGCCTCATTCCATGTTTTGGTTTGAGTGCTCCTGGTTTGCAAACTGTCTTTTTGATGTGTCCTCAATAAACTTTTACTAATTTCTACATAAGTGATTGATTTTACGTCTGTTTTCTTTATGAACTTCTGACAGTACTGATAGATGCTACAACATGGATGAACTTTGAAAACATCATGTTAAATGAAAGAAGCCACTCACAAAGGACTACATATTATATAATTTCATTTATATGAAATGTCCAGAATAGGCAAATCCAGAGACAGGGTGAGGGCAGGTAAGTGGGGTTTGAGGCGTGATGGCTAAAGGGTAGGGGGTGTCTTTTTCAGCTGATGAAAATGTTCTAAAATTGATCGTGATGATGGCTGCACAACTGTGACTATACTAAAATCCAGTGAAGTGTACACTTTAAAGTGGGCAAACTTTATCTCAATAAAGCTGTTATATCTCAATAAAGCTGTTATAAATAACAAAGAAACAAAATATTACCACATTAAAAAAACAAACAAACCAACCCTGCCATAAACTCGAGATTACTGAATGCTGGAGTACATCTGGAATTCAAATACTGATCTTTTGAAGAATAAAAGATCAGAAGAACTTATGCAACTTTAGAATTTGCAAAAGTTAAAGAACTCTACGTATTTTAACGCCTATTACTTGTTGAACCAGAGAATGGAAGGAAGTAATCATTTGAACATTCTACAAGTTTTTACAAACAGAGCTTAAGACTTTCCCAAACCAAATGCTTTTTGTACCAGAAATCACAAAATTCACAATTAGGCTTGGAATTTCTAACCTCATATTGTTTCAATCTAGCTTTAATTGCAGACATGAGTTTTCTTGGTTTATGTTTTGCTGACATCTTACATCACCTTCAATGAATGCAATGGAGCACAGCGTTTCCATCACCAATTCATCAATTCTTTGACACCAAGTGGGTGTCCAACAATTCAATTCAACTGATGCTACCTACCTGGAATTAACTCAGATCCCACAAGTTAAAAAGCTCAGTCCCAAAAGACCATCCCAGTTCCAATGCCAGTTGCAAATCCCAGGCTATCTCTACTTCTGATTAATAGGCTATAAATCGGGGGTTTCCATGCCCCACTCCACATGTTCCATAATTTACTAATATGACTCACACAACTCAGGAATACACTTCACTTACATTTATCATTTTATTATAAAAGGAAATATTAGCTACAAATACTAGCTTATAGTCTATTTGATCAAATAACTAAAAATAGTTTAAAAACTATTATTTCCAGGTTACCAGATGATGATATCTCTACATAAGATTATAAAAAGCCATACCTCTTCCAATATTCTAGATGGGTATTTTCCATCAAATGCTTATTAATGATTTTTTTCTACTTACAACAGCAAATGTAGGCTTCCCTTGCAGTTTAATTAACTTAGATGTTTGAACAGTTTTCAAACTGAGGGCTGTGGTCGCCTTACTTATTTATTTTTTTAAAGTAGGCTCCATGCCCAGTGTGGAGCCCAGTGCAGGGCTTGAACTCACAACCCTGAGATTAAGATCTAAGTGGAGATCAATAGTTGAACACTTAACTACTGAGCCACCTGGGCGCCCCTCTCCTTACTTTTAATTTTGTGCATCTAGAATAACTAATAATGCAATTACTAATCCAACAAATTATCAGTGAGCATTCACTATAATACCAGAAGCTACGTGAGTATTCAAACGAATGCAAAAGGTGTGATTCCCTACACCACCACCTATTTCCTTATTGTTAGGAAAAAGGGTATAAATTAATCAGCCCAACCCAAATCAGTACAGGACAGACTATATTAAAACAAAAGATCATAGGTACTGTCAGACCTCAAAGAAAAGTAATACCACTTCAGTGGAAGAAGATCCAGGGAAATCCTCATAGGAGGGGTATTTGAGTTGGGCCTTGTGAAACAGACTAGATTTTGATAAGCAGAGAAATGGCAGTTCAGGTGGAAGAAACACATACATCAAGACAAAAAAGGCAAGGAGTAAAAACTATCTTTTGTCTCAAGAGAGGACAAGTAAGTAGGTTCCCTGGAGTAAGGGACTGGTTGGGAGACTAATAAACAGTAAGTCTGGAAATCAAGGAGTCTCTGTAAGTTCAGTCACTATCAGCCAGCACTGAATAAATGTCTAATAACTGAATGAGATACAGATAAAAGGCAAAGAAGTGCCCTATATAGTGGGCCTTAAGGGTCAGGGTAAGGTAAAGAGATTGAACTTTATTCTGGAGTTAATCAAAAGTCTTTAAACAAGGTTTCAGAGAGGCTGAAAAAACAAAAAAACAAAAACGTGTTATCTACTGGGTAGCAGGTATTAAGAACTTTATATATATTAAACTCAAACTTTACAACTGTCCTATAACAGATGAGGAAAACGGGCTAAGTAATTTGCTCAAGGTCATTTTGAAACTGAGTGGCAAAAGTTAGGATCTGAATTTAAGCCCCTGTCCTTTCCACCATTCTACACATAAAAGGTCAATCAATCAATCAAACCAGGCCAGAAGTTGTCTGCCAAAAATGTCTATGATAAAATAATGTATTATGTCAAATTCATATTTTTAGTCTGGATTATTACCACATTATGGAAAAATGGGTTTTTGCCAAATTTGGGTGGAATTTTGGGATAGTGTAACAAAATTTAGGCTGCGGTAGCACACATCAAATTCACTTTAGGGATTCTTGGGAAGTCATCTCAAAAAAAAGAGTTCTTTCAGAAGAGA
Organism: Potos flavus; assembly: GCA_028534135.1. NCBI lineage: Eukaryota > Metazoa > Chordata > Mammalia > Carnivora > Procyonidae > Potos > Potos flavus. The sequence continues at coordinate 50,581,255 of CM052885.1, read as the reverse complement.
GTAAACCAATATGAGAAGTTAATCTGAATATGGAGAGGGAAATATATGCCATATGCATTAAGCCAAAATGAATGAAGTAAGCTATGGTAAGCCCCAGAGGCACAGGCAGCATGGCCCTTTTTTCTAGTTACTGATTCTCCTCACATGTCTTATCAATTTTCTACTGTTTAGGAAAATTTATATTGATGAATATAGGGGGCTGGTATGGGATCCCTCAGCATTTGTGTACTGTTGTGTATTGTTCAACATCTCCCAGAGGGAGGGCTCATTTCCTAAGGAAGGTTACCAGAGAGGGATGGGTTTATATCTCTATTTTTTCTCAGGGTGAATGGATTAAGAACAGGCCAGTAATGTGGCTCCTCAAGTGAGGTGAGTTGCATAGATGCTTCTGCAGGGCAAATATGTAAAAGGAATAAGAAACCGTATATGGAGCTAGAAGATGCCTACCAACTATCTGAAAACAGCCAGGTCAAAACTGATCAAAAGAAATCTCTGATGTTGGACATGGTCTTTATACTTTAAGGTACTGAGAACCAGAACAAATTTGACCAAGTCTGAGTTTACTTATAGGAATGAGAAGCTGGGTGGGGTAAGTTGGAAGAAAACCAAAGAAATCACCAATTACGACTTTTAGTATTGTACACCAAAATAAAACACTTCGTTTTTAAAAATTCAGTGCAAACAAAAAGTATGACAGCACTTTTTATTCCCCTTAAAGTCTCACAATAGAGAAAATTCTTTACCTCATATTTTTTCAAAGATAGACAGACTACCGGGGCACCTGGATGGCTCAGAGGGTAAAGCCTCTGCCTTCGGCTCAGGTCATGATCCCAGAGTCCTGGGATCAAGCCCCGCATCGCATTGGGCTCTCTGCTCAGCAGGGAGCCTGCTTCCTCCTCTCTCTGCCTGCCTCTCTGCCTACTTGTGATCTCTCTCTCTCTGTCAAATAAATAAATAAAGGATAGACTACCAAGACCAGAAAAAACATTCCCTTAAAACATATTAATTTGCAAAAGCCCAGGTTGTTATTAACCCTTTTGCCGACGCTTATTAAACAAAAACAACACAACGAGGTAGAATAAAAGCATAAAACCCATCAAATTCCATGCCATTAAGAGTTGATTTCAGGGGCACGTGGGTGGCTCAGTTGATTAAGTCTCTGCCTTTGGCTTAGGCCATGATCCCAGGGTCCTGGGGTGGGGCCCCAAGTCAGGCTCCCTGCTCAACCAGGAGCCTGCTTCTCCCTCTCCTCCCTGCCCATGTTCTCTGCCGCTCCCTTTCTGTCTCAAATAAATAAATAAAATCTTAAAAAAAAAAAAAAAGTTGATTTGAAAACTTTTCAGAGGCATGATTCCATATACACCTGCTGGGAGACTATGCTTTAGTAGATTACAACACTATAGCAATGTTTCCTAAACAATGTTAAGTGAGTCGGGTTTTTAACATTGATGAATACGGCTTGAATTGGCAGTGGATGTCTTCTGGAACTCTGTTGTGCTGACAATATATTCATTTAATGCTGTTTTAACTATTTTTCTCAAAGTCTACTTCCAACGAGCGCTTGACTGAAACAACTGCAACTTTGCTAATCATAGTTCTATTCCTTGTTGTCGAAGGATTACTGTACCAGAAATTGGAACTTACCTGGAAATTTTAGGCTTTTGCCTCAGTTAACATTTGAAATTCAGACTTTAGCTTCCTTCTAACTACAATCGTTAGGACTGACCGCTAGATAGGAGTAGATCCTTTTTTCAGAAAGCTTCTCTCCTTGGTTGGCTGACTTTTTCCCATCAGTCATCTCAGATAAAAACAGATTCTTCCCATTCGTATCATTTAGAAACTATATTCTATACTCTAGATAACCTGAAAAGATGGTATGCTGTTAAATCTAGTTCTCTTTTAAGTAATTTCAGCTCAAGCTAAGATTGGGGAAATGAAAATATCAACCAGTTTTCTTCACACTCAAAACTGAGAACCTATTTGTACCAAAATTGAGATACAAAAGTGGGTGTGTGGGGAGGGGAGAAGTATAGTTTTAAAGCCCAGAAAGATAATACTGTCCTATTCCGGAATTTCTAAAATTGAGGTTAGTTCAGTACACATTTACATGGTGCCTACAATGGGTTAGCTACTGTGGAAGGAGTTGCAGATACCAAGATTAAATGAGAAATATTCCTCTCCTAAAGGAACTATTAAAATTAGGAAAAACACCTTTTTTTGCTGCTAGAATTTTTCTGAGATATCCTTTTTTAATCATGTAATAGTTTTGTAAGCAAATAAAGTTATACATGATATACTCCTATGCTTTTAAAACTGAAAGACTGGATTCACAAATGTACTTATATTTTTTATTTTTTAAAGATTTTATCTATTTATTTGACAGAGAGCACAAGCAGGGGGAGCATCAGGCAGACGGAGAGGGAGAAGCAGACCCTCCCACAGAGCAAGGAGCCCAACATGGAGCCCCATCCCAGGACGCTGGGATCATGACGTGAGTCGAAGGCAGACACTTAACTGACTGAGCCACCCAGGCTCCCTGTAAATGTATTTTTTAAAAGAACTGTAGGGGCGCTGGGGTGGCTCAGTCTGTCAGGCATCCAACTCTTGATTTTGGCTCAGGTCATGATTTCAGGGTTATGAGATTGAGCCAGGGGTCTGCTTTGCACTGAGCATGGAACCTGCTTGGAATTCTCTCTCCCTTTGCCCCTCCACCCCCTAACCCTGGCTTGTGTGCCTCTCTCTCTTTCTCTCTCTCTCTCTCACATAAATGAAAGAATGAATGAAAGAATAAAAGTACTGTATGCATTTCAATTGCCATCAACATTTCTTCTCTTCCTCTCACTAAGGAAAACATTTTTTTACAGGACCTCTAAAATTTCCTAAAATTTTACATTTTTAAACAGTTACAGACTAAGCTAAAACTAATGTGACATCTATAATGAATTTTTAAAAAATTCTTAATTTGCTTCTACTGTCATCTTTAATTATTTGTCCTAATAATGATTCTTGCTTTTACTGGAGTTTTATTGTAGAGTATATGACACAATATGTTTAAATTTCTACACACATCTTTAAATTTCATATAGCTTACAATTCTCAGCAAGGGTCACCGCTATTAATATTTTCACATAGTAATATTTGTCAAAAAATTGGGTTTAATGGATCTATTAATATATATAAGTGTCTCTATGATTATCAACAGTGTTGTACTATCGTCACATATTCATTTGCATTTGGGATCAAAAATATAAACAGTTGCGTGTGTGAAACGACCCATTTTATAGAATGAGCATAAATCTAATAATTTTCATGTAATTGAAAATGTGCTATATGTGGCATTTTATTCTCCTATCTACTTTTCTACTATCTATACACCGATTGTCTCGGTGCCTTTTTCCCTTTGTATAATTCTATTACGTAAAAAATCGCTGACCTCTCTGTAAACAATGTAAGAACTATTAAAATTATTAATCCAAGGAGATTTTAATGGCAGTTTGATTTTCCAGAGAATAAATTTTTGTGTGGGTTAAAAGTTAAAAAAAAAAAAATTGGGTTTTATGTAAGTTAACAATTATTTTTCCTAATAGAATAAAAAATATTTTAATTAACATATTATTCTTTCTCTTTGAAGTCCCTGACACAGACGAAAATTGCTGTTATTTGGATCAATAAGTTTGGTGGATTGTTTTTATCTTAACCTTTCACCATAAAGTGTTTAGTCTATTACTGTGTTTACTGAACCAGATATCTACAAGGACAAATGGCAAAGCTTCCTATTCATTCCAGCTAAATCAATTAGGTTATTCACACATTTATTGAACACTTGCCAAAAGCCCCCCCTTTTGGTATCAATAAAAAGCATTCTTATAATAAAGGTTTATTTTGTTTTGGAAAAAAGCCAACATTCTTAAATTTACTGTGTTACTTTGCAACTCCTGCTTCACTTGCCTTCTACATCGTGTAGGTGGAGGAAAGAAACCAAGACATTCAGAACAAAATGTGAAGTCAAGGGAAATTTTTAGATAGCAATAAATTGTGAAAATGACTTAAACTTACTGTCAGAACAATCTTTTGTTGAGAAACATACATGTGGGAACTTTAACATACCCTTGACATTCAATGAAAAAATACTAGGCTCAGAATACCATAAATTCAAATCTTATTTGTTTAAACTAATTTGGGCTCCTTTTTATGTAACTCAATAAACTGCAATTAAAATCATATTTGAATAGGTTTTGTCTAATGACTCCTCTTAGTACTTCAAAAAAAGACTTAACTTCTTAATAACTATGAAATACATTCTCTTCTTTGTGATTATGAAAATGTTCTTCAGTAAACATTTAGAGTATTTATAAATTTTCCAAGACCACTCATTTGTAGTCACACTGTATTTTGGAAAGCCCACTTTAAATGAATGATCTTACATTTGTAAAACACATTAATACATATATAAAAACCAAGCAAATTAATATGTTGTTGATTCTAGAAGATGTAGAGAGTACAGACTACAATTGCTAATACTGCTGATCCATATACAATCACAGGAATTTCTTTAATGATTAATGTTAGAAGATTAATCTAGAACCTTCTAAGGCAATGTATGTAGTATTTTTTATTCAAATTATCGATTACGTCTTGAGAAACAATGTAATTTTTGTTAGAAACGATTTTCAGGGGCGCCTGGGTGGCTCAGTGGGTTAAAGCCTCTGCCTTCGGCTCAGGTCATGATCTCAGGGTCCTGGGATCGAGCCCCGCATCGGGCTCTCTGCTCAGCGGGGAGCCTGCTTCCCCCTCTCTCTCTGCCTGCCTCTGCCTACTTGTGATCTCGCTCTCTCTGTGTCAAATAAATAAATAAAATCTTTAAAAAAAAAAAGAAAGAAACGATTTTCAACTTTTATTTATACTACAAAGAGTTATTGTGGTGGCTGAAATAGAAAGCTTCCCATATGATATGTCCCAATAAGATCCACTACTTTTGGTTTTTAAGTTTTAAACCATGGGTCTTTAGGATCCACCATAATTCAAATTCTTCCAACTTTTCCCCAGATTTAAAAATGATATATCACATATTTCTGACAAAAAAAATGAAGCAATATAATAAATGCTCAGTAAACAATGGTTATTTTAATGTTATCACTATTTATCAGTGAAAAATTCTGATAATGTGTCAAGACCCATTTGATATGCCTTTTCCAGTGAGGAATTCTTTCCTTATTTCCTAAATACTTATCCTTATATCCAGCTTTGCATTACAGTAGGTATGGGTCTTGTGCCACCTACTATTAAAGCTGAAAACTCCTCTAAGGGAAAAACTGCCTTGCTCATTTTGCAGAACTTAATAATAAAAGAAAAGAAAATGTCAAACGTATGTTTAATTAGATCTTATGAAGTCTTCATTTTATTTTATTATTATTTTTTAAGATTTTCTTTATTTGAGAGAGACAGGAGAGTCTACGAGCAGGAGGGAGGGGCAGGGGAAGGAGAGAAACAGGCTCCCAGCTGAGCAGGGAGTCCCATGTGGGGCTCCATCCCAGGACCCTGGGATTATGACCCAAGCCAAAGGCAGGTGCTTAACCAACTAAGCCACCCAGGAGCCCCTGAAGTCTTCATTTTAATTTGGTGAGTAAAGCATAAATATTTCTATGGTGTCAAGAAATTTGGGGGCATCTGGGTGACTCAGTTGGTTGAGCGTCCAACTCTTGATTTTGATTCAGGTCATGATCTCAGGGTCCTGGGATCAGTCCCTGAGTCGGGCTCTGTGCTCAGTGTGGAGTCTACTTGGGATTCTCTCTGCCCCTCCCCCTGCTCTCTCTCTCTCTCTCTCTAAAATAAATGAAATTTTTAAAAAAAGAAATTTGAAAGAAAAAACCTAAAATTTCCTAAATATTATAGGATGGTAAAGCCTTATTGGGATATTTGTACTCATTCACATATATATGAATGTAATATAAGAAATGAAAGGAGCAGGACCCCTGGGTGACTTAGTCGATTAAGCCTCTGCCTTCTGCTCAGGTCATGATCCCAGGGTCCTGGGATCCAGTCCCACACTGGGCTCCCTGCTCAGAGGGAAGCCTGCTTCTCCCTCTGCCTGCTGCTCCCCCTGCTTGTGCGTGCACTCTCTCTCTCCCTGACAAAATAAATAAATAAAAGCTTAAAAAGAAAAAAAAAAAGAAATAGAAGGAGCTATCTAAATGACTATATTAGAGACTGAAATGTAAATATAATTTTCCACTTCATTTCATATTTTCATGTTAAAAAGAATAAAAGTACAATAGGTACTTTATTTGCCTTTTCAGTAATAACTGAGTTTCCATTTTCAGACTAAAATCAGTTACAGTAATGAATACATAAAGCCTTCGTTAGTGTCCCCCATCACCACTTACTGCTCCTCCTCTCCCCAAGGCCCTGAGTGTCTATGAGAGAACCTTAGATTTCATGGTTCTTTATGAACTTCTTGGTCTAAAGCCCAGTCTGCTTAAGGCATTAAAGAAGCATTAACCTAGAAAAACATGTGAATCCATAAAGACACTGTTGTATATCACAAGAACTAGTTATTAGCAAATGTGATTACTATAACTAATAGGAAAATTAATAGTATGGAATTTGTTAAAGTAGCACCAAATTTTAAAATTTTGATATTCTCAAAGCTCTTCAAAGTTGAAAAGTCCTAGCAATTCCCATTTATATATTGCTTTAAAACAATAATTTGAAGTCATACAAATTCCAAAGTTAGCACTGAATAGTAAATTAAAAAAAAAAAAACAATCAAACTGGTCTTTCTTTAGTTGAGTCCTAACTCTTAAAATGGAAAATATACAAGAGTTAAGGACATCCATTTTCTGTTGCCCAGCATACATTCACCCATCCTGCAATATAATGGTATCCTCATTTCCTTTTTGGAAATTACAGTTTATGTATATCTGATGAGGTTGACTATGTATGCCGTCAAACTCAATGGCTGGGCATATGGCTCACTCCCATACAATCGAAGCTTCACATTCCTGTGGCCACAGAGCAGGCCAGTCGGGAGCCAATAAGATGCAGTGAGACTTTTGCTGAGGCTTCTAGGAAAAAGATGGTCACTCGTTCCGGATACAAATGACCCTGCAGGGATTTAGGGGCTGAAGGGATTAAAGTTACCTTCTACTCAGGTAGGGCTGGAGAATAAAGCCAGCAGAGAGGAAGTAGTGCCAGGCAAGAAAAGCACAGAAATTGAGTCTTAACATTATTAAAGCCTTGGGTGGAGCCACTCCTGAAGCCACACCTATCCTGGTCCAGTTTACATAAACCAATAAACCTTTTCCCCTCTTAAGCCAGTTTGAGTGGAGTTTTCTGTCACAATAGTTTGTTTCCCCAAGAGTAAATATACCAGGCCACAGAATTCAGTTCCAAAAACATGGTAAAACAGACTCTTCATAAAAGATTCCTGGTTTTTCAAAGTCCACTCTCCTTCTCAAGATCCCCTCCTTGCTAAGTTCAAAAGCTATAGAAGACTTTTTATCTTCTGCCTTTATATTGTCTTAACACAAAGGAATTTCTTTTTTGGCCACAAAGAAATAAGAATAAAAAACCAACAATGGGAAAAAGAAATAATAAGCAACAGAGAAGTGGGGGAGTAAATCATCTATAGGAACTGTAACCAGATATACTTGTTTTTACTAAAGCCCTAAATGAGAGTCAGGGACTAAAACTTACACAATTAAGCAGATTCAACTACATACCAAATCTAATACAAGATCTCAAAATACTAAAATCAAAGTTCCTATTTAAAAAGCAGCTGAAAAAATTAAAAAGAAAACTTTTCCTTAGGAAATTGAAATGCCTATGATTTTTAAAAATAGGCAAATAACTACATGATTTCAAAAGGTCATAGTTAATCATAACCATAAAATTTACTGATTTTACACATAATATGTGAATATGACATGCTATTGAGCTTCCAAGTCATTCTGAAAATATTTATCAAAAGAAGATTTAAAAGAGTAAGTAATTCACAACAACTAAAGACACTTTAGGGTAATATATAAAATTAGTACTCCTCTCTTCTAGGGATTTTGGTGACTTAACTGCTAACAAGAAAAAGAGAAAAACAATGCATGTGGAATAATATGGAATTAAGATGTATATCCTTGTGTTTCTCATATCATATTCAAGTGAGCTTTTAACTGCATATTTTAGATCTTTTACATTTTAAACACCAGGTGTGAGTACTAGAATGAATTACAATACTCCTATGATCACAGTGAGATCATTAATATGGAGTCTTGAGTGCAAGAGGATGAGATACATTATTATTAGTTGAGATGAAATAAAAGAGAGTGGTTGAGCGAATTCTGGAGTCAGACTGTCTATGTTGACTCCTGGCACTGTCATTTAATAGCTATAAGTCTTGGACCAACCCTACTGAAGCTCAATCTCCTCACCTGTAAGTCTAAGATAGTAAGTAAATAATATTAACATGTATGCAGTGCTTATCATAATAGGTGCCAGGTATTTTTGAAAGAGCTTTATATATTAGTTCTTTAACTCCTAATTATGTTCTTGGGAGATAAATAATATCTTCTCTGTTTCATGAGGAAACTGAGGGCCAGATCAGTAAATCACCAGAGGTCACATAGCCAATAAGTGGTAGGACTGGCATTTGGGGTGCGAACCTGAGAAGTCTTGGTTAAGAGTCAATACTTATAAACACTAACAGTCTATTACCTTTCAACAATATAATATTACCCACCTCAAGGGTTGTTTTGAGAATTAGACCAAGTGCTTAGCTCATAGTAGTGGTTTAATAAAGATTTATTGTTATAGTTCTTTTGATAGCCAATTTCTATGTACTTGGATATTTATATTGTCAGTTAAATAATTACTTTAGTATAGAAACTATTTCTTACTAAAGACAATTTGGTGGGGGAGAAGGACAACCCTGGAAATTATATTTTTATGAAGGGTAATAAATCACTCTTCAACAACTTTTATAACCAGGTACTCCTGAGGCTCCCATAAGTTTGACTTTCAGCATGGGAATTTGAGGTACCTTTGAGACATCCATGGAGCATTAGAAGCAATTATGTATACAAGCCTGGAGCTTGGGCTGGAAATACAAGTCTGAAAACCTTCACTGTACAAATGAAATTACCTAGGCAATGAGTATAGAGTATGAGAAGAAAGCCTAACATTAAGCCTTGAGGAGTTCAAAAATTTAGGAATCTGAAAGAACAGTAGCACCTCCTAAAAGAGATTTTAAAAAGCGACAGCGTCAAAGTGCTGGTCTATGGTATATGGCATCCTGGAAGTGAAGAAGAATGCTTCAAAAAGTAGGAAGTAGTCAGCAATGTCAAATGTTGCTGAGAGGTCACTAAGATAAATACTGAAAAAAAAAGTATCACTGTATTTATCAATATGGAGATAGTAAGTGATCTTCATAGCCATTTCAAAGGAATAATGGGATTTATTTTAAACACATTTACGTATCTTCTTATCAAGAACAGCAAGCAAGGGGGACCTGGGTGGCTCAGTGGGTTAAAGCCTCTGCCTTTGGCTCAGGTCATGATCTCAGGGTCCTGGGATCGAGCCCCGAATCGGGCTCTCTGCTCAGCAGGGAGCCTGCTTCCCCCTCTCTCCCTGCCTGCCTTTCTGCCTACTTGTGATTTCTCTCTCTCTGTCAAATAAATAAATAAAATCTTAAAAAAAAAAAAAAAAAGAACAACAAGCAAACATTTGAGATACGCTGATAATTATATTGGGTCTCCCTTCTTCCTACCTCCAGCCCCCATAATGCCCTTCCAAGGAAGGCCATATTGGTGAGATATTCTGCAATGAAACTATAGTCTACTGCAATTTTCCTGATTGCACATTAAGCACAGTATTGGGCACTAGGTAAACAAGGAAAACCAAGACTCAGTTCTTGTCCTTAAAAAATGTATGTAAAACATTTCATGTCAATGTAATATGGTAAAAGTAATGTCTGGGCTCCATGGAAGCAAAGAATACTCATCCCAGTTCAGTGGGTAGGGTCAGACTGCTTTGTATAAGAAACCTATCCACTCATTCATTTTGAGCAGCTCCTATGCACAAGATCCCAGGAACACAAAAACAATAAGCTTAGATCTCTGGATCCACATAGCTCATAGTTTAGTAAAATGTGTCCAGATAGGTCAAAAGAGAAATTCTAATACAATGTGATCAGTGCTATAAGAGGTATTAACCAAATGTTAACCAAATGACAATAAAAAGTAAAAAACCCTAAGACCCTAACCTAAACATAGAGAACTTGGAAAAAATTATATAAAAGAGTAAAATTCAAGATGGGCTTTGAAGGATGAAAGGGTCTCAGCCAGAGATGTTTATTCTATGTAATAACATATGCAAAGATTCAAAACTGTTTTGAGAACAATGAGAATTTCATTATGACTTATGCACGGTAATGAAGGAAAGTGAGAAGCTAGAGGTAGATGAGGGTCAACAATTTAAGTACTTTATAAGCCAAGATAGAACTTGGGAGTTTTTTGGTTTTTTTTTTTTTTTTTTTTTAAGATTTATTTATTTGAGAGAGAGAGGGAGTACGTACACACACATACACAAACTGGGGGCAGAGGTAGGGGCTAGGCAGAGGGAGAAGGTGAAAGAGTCTTAAGCAGACTCCACCCAGCATGGGGCTTGATCTCACCACCCTGAGATCACAAACTGAGCTGAAACCAAGAGTCAAATACTTAACTGGTGAACCAGAATGGACTGACATAACTATATTTATTTTTTTCAGACTCTCAAACCTGACAAACTAGAGTCATGATTCTACCCCCTGCCCAAACCTATCCTATCCCTAATCTATTTCAATAAATGGCACCACTATTAACCCAGTAATTGCTCATACCGGAAACCTGGAAGTTCTTAATAACTCCTTCTCCCTCATTTTCTATATTTTGTCTAGGACCATGTCCTACCAATTCACTTTTAAAACATACTCAGCATCTTTGCTCATGCTGTACCCTCAGTCTGGAGCAATACTCCCTGCTCTTTGCCTAGCTGGCTTCTCATTCTTGAGATAGTAGATTAAATGTTAATTCCTTAGAAAGTGTTCTCAGACCATCCAATACACAATATAACACAGGTCCCTTCCTGTTATTCTCTCTCAGCACCCTCTTCTGTATTTACTTGCATGTGTACTTGTTTTAATATCTACTGCTGTAGATCTACTGTCTGTGATTTTCATTAGGAACTATCTCATTCTGTTCTCTAACCATATATTCAATGCCTGAACATTGCCTTCTACATAGTAGTAAAGCATTTAAGAAATATTGGTTTTAAGAAAAAAAAATTTTTTTTTAGGAAAATAACTTTGAAAGCACTATGGAGGATGTATGAGGAGGAAAAGGATGTGAAAAACATGAGGAGACTAGAGCGAACAAGATCAGATAAGAAAAGCCCAGGTGAAAGGATAAAGAGCCCAGGCAAAGGGGAATGTGGAAATGAGGATAGAGGAAAGCCTTACATGAGAAACCAAGGTAGAACTGACAAATTCCTGGCTTGCACATGTACAGAGTGAAACCTTAACTTCCATCAGGATTGAAGGAGGCAGAACAGATACTGAAAGAATGACGAGATCTTCTTGACAATGGTAAGTTTGAAGAATTTGGATTAATAGGTCTAGTAGGCAGTTGAAAATTTAAATGTGGCACACAGGAGGGAGGTCCTGGGTTGGGGAACAGATCTTTTCCTCTCCCACTTCTACAAATCAAGATGCCGGGAGGAATAAAAATAGCTTCCAATTTTTGATGACCTACATTATGCTTGACATTGTGCTGAGGGCTTTATATATTTCCATTCCTTTCAACAACCCTACTAAGAAGGTATTCAAAGCTTTGAGAGGTTAAGTAAACTAAGTCAACTGCCCAAGGCAGCAGAGCTGTTAATCAGTGGCAGAAGGATTTAAATCCAGTTTTCTTTATATTGAAGCCTCTTTTTGTATACGATCTTACTTCTAACTTGAATGACCACCTATGAAGTTGGTTCTGGGAAGGGAAAAACAACAAAACTAAAGGAGCTATCAGACTGAGAAAATAGGGAATGAACCTAGAGAAATGAGGCTTCAAAAACAAGTTTAATAAAATTTCATGTGAAGGAGTCAGAGAAAAAGAAGTAGAGTTAAGATTTAAAGACCCAGCCAGAAGAACATCAAACCCATCATAATAGTTTTATAAAATATGTTCCATGGTATACAGCAGCAACACATTTGGGAGCTTGTTAAAAATGCAGGCTCTCAAGGCTCATCCAGACTTATGGAATCAGAAAATGCATCTTAATATGACCCCCAGATAATTTGCATAATACATTAATGTCTGAGAAGCAATTGCCTGATACCATTACATAGATGAAGACACTAACCAGGCTAAAAAACAGTTTGCAGAGCTAGAAGTCAGGCCTTTTGCCCCTCAGGTTACTATTCATTCTGATTCATTATATGCCCTTCAAATAGACACATCACTTTGAACCTCACTAACCTGAAGTTTTGCCATCAAAACATTTAGGAGTTGAAATGAGTTTAAAACAAGTCTTCACTAACCCTTTTGAATGTTTCCACTTCAATTGGAATTTTAAGTGTTCCCATGAATTTTTTCCAATATTTTTTTTAAGACTTATTTATTTTAGAGAAGGGGGATGGGAGAGAGAATGAGAGCAGTGGAAGAAGGGCCAGAGGGAAAGGGAAAGAAGCAGACTCACTGCTGATCATGGAGCCAACTTCAGGTTAGATCTCAGGACCCTGAGATCATGACCTGAGCTGAAACCAACAGTCGCTTAACCGACTGAGCCACGCAGGCGCCCCCTCCAATATTTGTTTTTAACATCACAAAATACCTTAGCCATTTGAGCTGTTCCAACATAATACCACAGAATGGCTGGCTTATAAACAACAGAGATTTATTCCTCATAGTACCGGAGACTGGGGAAGTCCCAAGATCAAAACTAGCAGATTAGGTGCCCGGGGAAGGGACCACTTCCTGGTTCATAGATGGTCACCTTTTTTCACTGTGTCCTCACATTGACAGAAGGAATGAGGGATATCTGAGTTCTTTTATAAGATCACTAATCTCATTCATGAAGGCTCTGTCCTCATGACCTAATCCTGTCCCACAGTCCTACCTCCAAATACCATTATTTTAGGGATTAGGTTTCAACACATGAATTTTGGGGAGATACAAACATTCAGTCTATAGTATCACATGAAATACAAATATGCTACCTCTGAGTACAAAGAATTTTTAATTCACAGAATAAGTTTCAACTCTAATCATTCGATGTGAAAAAACAGTAAAGACTAAGAAAAAGACTTTCTATTGGCAAGTCATTTAAAATCATGGAATCATGGAGTTAGTAGAGACCTTATAACGTTGAGATGACAGATTTCATCTAGACTGCCATCTATCTAGCTGCTGACAGTGCAGTACCAAAAAGGGAATATGAGCTGATTTGGGGTCAGCTATTAAGGTATATCTGCCATGGGTTGGTCCCAAAGAGGGCTACCATAGAGTTGCTAACCTTGTAAAGATAAGGAAACTAAAGTCTAGGGAGGTTAAATGAAATATGAGTCACACACCAAATAAATGGACCAGAACTCTAGGTCTCTTGACTTCTGGTATACTGGTTTTTATCCAGAATCTGCTTGCTTTTCCTCTCTGATACATTTATTCAATAAAAAAGAGAAAATCCTTTTCATGTAATAGCAAAAATCAAGCCAATTAAAATTTAACTGAGAATAAACAAGTCCTCATGATTTATAAGTCCTATAACAACGACTTACATGTAAGTACATTCAAAGATTTAAATGAAGCCCACAGTCTTTAGGTTGTATCACTGTGATCAGTAAATGATCTCTGACTCAGATTGTTTTCTGACAATTTTACTTCATGGTGAGTTTTTCCATGTGACAATTCTTTAGAGTTTAGCCATGATGACTCAGGGCACCTTGATGCTATAAAGGAGCTTTCAATTTAAGAAGTAGGAGGAGAATGAGGGGGCATATTGAATCATTAACAACCTACTCAGTTCTGAAATCTAGCAAATCCTTTTGGGAAACCATTTTACAGATAGCTTCAGGAGGCAGATTCTGGCTAAAGCCTTTAAAGACTGGTCTTTAAGAGCTGAACTATATACAAATAAACCAGTATACCATTTCTAAAAGAGACACAACCATCAAGTTTTAACGAAATATGCCTTTCTTTTTGTTAACTAAGTACGAGTGACGAATTAAAAAAAAAAATCTGGTGTCACTGAAGTCACAGACATGATCTAGGTTGAACAGTTTAAGGGCCTAACCCAAAATTCATTGCTCCTTTGGTGAACTGATAGGACTTAGTTCAGAGGCTGAATCATCTCATTTTAAATGAAAATTACAGTAAAGTAGTAAGTAAATTTAAAAAGCTTTCAGATACATGAAGTCTGTATATATGACTGTGGTTTCTAATTAGAAGCAACCACTACTTTATGAAACACACACATTTAACACATTTTCTCATGAAAGATAAACTTAACTAGTTTTGTAATTTGGATGTTTTGGTCTTTTGCTAAATTTAAAGAATGGTAGTGAGAAACAATTCAAAGAAAAATCTATTATGTTATCTGTAGTCTAAATTAAAGAAAATCAGCTTTTAGTGCTTCCAGTACATGCAGTTCATTGAATCTGGCACAGACTCAGAGGAACATGAAGTACTGTGGATATTATCTGCCAAGAACCAAGAATCCAACACTAAGGTTTTGAGGAACCACAAAGCACCTCCAATTGTTTTCACTTATTGTTAAAAAACAAAATTAAACTTTATGATGCCTTCTAAGGATTAAGCCAACTGACATGTTGAACACTACAATGAGCATCTAACTAGCAAAGAATCAGGGCCAATCACCTTATAATTTATTCCATGCAAGGATGGAGAAGTTATAAACTTCTTTACCACATTACTGATCTTCTTATCCTTTCCTGTTAACTGTCAAAAAGCACCTTATCAGAAGTCCAGACACAGTTTTATTTCAAGGCCATTTATTATTACAGTGATGATGAAGTCCTTGACTGATGTTTTTGGAAAAGACAACATACACCAAGAGCTGAAAATGGCCTTTGAAATTCTACTAGGCTGTTAATTCTATCAAATTTTGCTAGTTTAGGTATAGGTTCTGGATGGATGCAGAATTAACTCATGAGGCTTTCAATTCAATGAGTTTACTACTATTTCCTACATTATTCAGTTCAAAAAGTACTGTCACATAGTTATTTCTTCGGGCCTTGCTGATGGGATATACTATCTCTCCACTAGAACACACACCATAAAAGGGGGGCAAGAAAAGATAAAAAGAAGCTAAGTAGGTAAGACACAAATAGGACAAGTGTTATTTCTGTCACCTACCTGTTACTTCTTTTTAAGACCTTTCATTCATTCCAAGCCCACTCTGGAAGTACAAAAAATGGCAGACATGTGGAAAACATGGTGGAAGAGCAATGAGCACTAAAGCAAGCAAAGGAAGATAAACAGAGCCAGTGACAAAGTGAGGAAGAGATGAAAGTAAGAGAGAGATGAAGTGAGAGCTGCAGAAATGTGGAATACTAATATCTTGCAAAGCACAAGTTGAAAAGAACATCCTGGAACCTGATACTGCAAAAATCTACAGAGTTTAATAAGAGTGAACTTTCTTTTTTTGAAAAAGGTTTATTTATTTGAGGGCGAGAGAGAGAGAGAGAGAGCAAGTGCACGTGCACGCATGAGCAGGTGGACAGGGACAGAAGAAGGGGGAGGAGGGAGGGGAGAGAGAGAGAAAGAGAGAAGTTGAGCATGGAGCTTGACTCAACTCATGACCTGAGACAAAATCAAGAGTCAGATGCTTAACCAACTGAGCCACCCAGGTGCCCCAACAGAGTGAATTTTCAAATAATTCTTTATTACTAAAAAAAAAAAATTCTTTATTACTATTAATTATCATCACCATCATTATTAACATTATTATCAATTCATTATTGTTATTATTTCCCAAAATACAGGCTTTTATCATGGTCGCAAAGTTTAAGCCAACATAAAATTTAAGATGTCCCTTTTGCAAAACAACTTTTTTTCTTGAAATGAAAAGTGTAGTATTATTACTATTCTCCACTTAATTTATAAATTTGAGTCTTAGCTCATTAAGTCATGGACACTTAAGTAGATCCAAGTTATGAGAATTATCCATGGACATGTTTACTATTTTGTGAGAGCCAATTTTTCTTTCATTCCTTCTCTTCCCCTCCCCCTCCCCCTCTTTGTCTTCCTCCTCCACCATAAGTTGTTTATTTATTCCACAAAAATGGAAATGAAAAACAGATTCATAATCCTACCACCAAATCAACAGACTGAAAACAATTTCTAAAATGAGCCACACACCATGATGGTCCCATCATAGAATTCCAAAGTCCTTCATGAAAAACTATTTTTCTTTTTACTGTATTTTACAGATGAATCAAAGATAGCTTGTAAAGACCTTCAGAATTAATGGAAAGCCCAGGAATTAAACATGGGCTCTCTGTTCCATGCCAATAGGCTAGAGTTTAAAATACATTAAATAACCCAGCCTAGCATCTAAATCCTGGTAATATATACAGTATATGAAGAAAGGTTCTATTTATCTATATGTACATCTATATATGCACACCAAAAGGACCAAAAACTCTGACTGAATTAAAGAAATTAAAGAATTTTCTGAAAAATGTTTAAAATAGGGAGCTTTGTTAAAGTATTCCTTATACTGTTACATGCTTATATTCTTAGTGATCATTTTATGCAACTTATTTCGTTATTATTTTTTTAAGATTTTATTTTTTTTAAAGTAATCTCTACACCCACCATGGGGCTCAAACTCACAACCCTGAGATCAAGACTGCATGCTCTACTGACTGAGGCAGCCAGGCACCCCTGCAATTTATTATATAAAAAAAGTTCACAAATTCTACTTAATCACATTAAATCCTACATATTATTGATGAAAACTACAAGAGAAAACATTGTGCCCTCCTATTATGCACAATTTACTATAAAAAAATGTTTTTTTAAATTCAATGTTATCAACACAGTAAAAATCATTGAAATAAGTTTAGTTTCTCAGGTTGGAAAACTTATCCCTACAAAGAATGAAAATCATTTATCATTCTAAACCATTTAGTGTAAAACCATTCAAAATTAGTAATCTCCACATATATATTGTCCCATGAATAGAAGATTTTAAAAATCCGTATTTATGGAGGGTTTTTTTGAGGGGGCCTTTCAAACATTTGGAGGATGAGATCAGTTTTTCTATAATAATAAAAGATTTAAACACAGTTCTTTATTATGGCAAATCATCATGTTCTGGAAGCAGCTACTAATCTGAGAACTAAAGCATGACTATAAGACTTAAGAGCCAGATTAGTCTCTAACACTAAACGTGTGCTAGTCTTTCAATTCCCCAAGTATATGCCACAGCAACGAGAAAGTTATACAACTTCATTACATTATAAATGCCATCTCTTCAGTTTTGAATACACAAC
The DNA here is from genome assembly GCA_028534135.1 of Potos flavus. NCBI lineage: Eukaryota > Metazoa > Chordata > Mammalia > Carnivora > Procyonidae > Potos > Potos flavus. The sequence goes on along the minus strand of CM052885.1, from coordinate 50,563,722 downwards.
ACAGAAACTCATCTGCAATGATTGTTTTGAGTACTTAATTATTAAGGTATGTACGTGGTCTTGTATGTATATGTGTGTTCTAATGTATCAGACAAAACTTAAATATCTCAATGAGTCTAATAGCCTCTTCCATATTAGTCACTTTCAGAGATTAGATCCTTATTCTAAATGATATTACAATTGTCCACAACATTATTAAAACTCCTTTTCAGTCTATGGGTAGATTTGATTTTTAGAAATAGTAATTGCCTTCTCAGAGTGGATGTGAATTTTAGAAACAGCCTGAAGTTATTTCCCATTTTCTTTCTGTCCAAAATCCTTTCTGAGTCATATCTGATAAATGAAATGAGATATCATGTGGCTAATACCCCCTTTTTCCTTAAAAACAAGGAGCAAATATAAAGTACTAAGCTATTTTCACATGTGGCTCTTTAACTGGCTTAGAAGGCAATTACCAAAAAAAGGTAGTTCCAAAAATATTTGGAGTAATGCTAGTATTCTTGAAATAAGTGTATAGCTTTCAGGGTGACTAAAGTAGACTTATTTTAGTTAAGTGTATAAAATAAATGTCCTTACTTTAAAGCAAGGATGGATAACCAACCAGGTCCTATACAATCTGGTGTCCTGGCCCCTCCCTTTACCTTTCTTACCCAATCTCCTGCTACTCTCTTACTCTAACCCAGTCACACTGGTCTTCTTGTAGTTTCTTGCATTCTAGTCAAGATTCTCTTCCTCAGGGCCATCATTCTTGCTGTTCTCTTTGCCTGTGTCCTGCCCCAGGATTATCTGCAAGGTTTACTCCTTCACCTCCTTCAGGTCTTCTATCACCTTCTCAGTGAGGTCTGTTCTGCATCCTCCTCCTATCACATCTTACCTGTCCCTTCTTCCCCTTCTCTGCTTTATTTTCTTGTGTTTGTGTGTGTGTGTGTATGTACAAAACTGTTCATTACAGAAATTTTCAAACATACACAAAAATAGAGAGACTATGCAAAACCTCAGGTATCCATCATCTACCTTCAATAACTTTCAACATATGGCCAATCTTGTTTCATTTATGCTCCTCTCCCCTCCAAATTATTTTAGAGCAATAATCCAGACATATTTTAATTCACAAATATATTAGATCTCTAAAAGGACTGTTTAAAACCCATAATACATTATCACACCTACAAAAACTAGCAATTCCTTTTAATAAAATATCTAATGTCCAAATTTCCCCAATTTTTCCAAACATCTTTTTATAGTTAGTTTGCTCAAAGCAGGAGCTAAGGTTCATACACTACATTTGGTGGATATGCCTCTGAAGTATCTTTTAATCTTAGAGCTTCCTCTCCCTTTCTTATTTCTTGTTATTTACTTTTTGAAGAAATGAGGTCATTTGGGGCGCCTATGTGGCTCAGTCGGTTAAGCATCTCCCTCCAGCTCAGGTCATGATCCCAGGGTCCTGGGATTGAGCCTTGCATCAGGGTTCCCTGCTCAGCAGGGAGTCTGCTTCTCCCTCCCCCTCCACCCTCCCGCACCCCTCTCATGCTCTCTAGCTCTCTCAAATAAGTAAATAAATAAAATCTTTTTTTTAAAAGAAGAAATGAGGTCATTTATCCTTAAAACATGAAGTATTTTACTTATTTATTGTATTGGTTTAGAATGTAAACACCATTAAGACAGAGCTTTCACTTTTAGTCCGTGTGAGTGATTATCAGCATCTAGACCAGTGCCTGACACATAAAAGACATCCAATAAATACTTACTGAATGAATATTTGGCATTCATGTCAAAAGTCCATTGCCCACCCAATAGCAGAAATTGCTAATCACAGCACTCTTTCCTGTTGAGTCGAAACTGGGACAGTTTTCTAAATATTGTGCAAGGAGCCACCACCAAGCAACCAGATTTGATACTCAAGGTGAAATTTATTTGCTATCCCTGCTTTACCTCCCCCCTTTCAAAGTAAGCATACTTCTATCTCCAAAACAAATTCAATGCACACTGTATGATGAAATTTAGCTGAAGTTTAGCATAATAAATAACGGACTATATTTCTTGTCAAGTATGTGTAAACTTTTCTTAGCTTATTTTAGACAATTTAGGGGAGAAAGCAAATTGTAGCCAAAAAATGATAGGAAAAGAAACTGCAGAAGGATGGTGGGAAACTAGGGGTACTACATGTTTTTAGAATTAGCAACATCCCAAGGGATCATTATAAAAGAAAAATCAGTAATAAATTCTTTGAAAAGGAAGTAAATTACATGTGTATTGAATTTACAACTTTTTTTTTTAACTTCATGAATGATCAAGATTAACTGGGGAATGAAAAATGTCCAGATTTTCCCATTTATAGGCAATAGCAACATATTCTATTTTTCTGTAAATGGTATTTTGAGGTGTAAAAAGTCTTACAGGAGTACTATGTAGAATTCTAGTTCTTTGAAACAGAGTTTACTGAAGCAAAGAAAAAAATCTAAAACATCGTCTACACATTCTGAAAAAATAATCACATCTTCTTAGATTCATTTACAATTCATTTCTCTTAAATTACCTGACGAAGCTCTTTTCCTCTAAGTTTATTTCTGAAGGAAGCTATGCTAATTGAAAGGCTCCAATCAGATATTCATGTTTCGATTACTTATTTCTATTTAAAAAGGAAAAAAAAAATCACAAATTCCCTGATACTCCCTCAAGAAATCATTGCTGCTTCTTTATTACTTGCAAATTAATTCAGCAACAACAACAGAAATTATGTAGGGCCTACTAAGTGTAATATGTTAGGCAATTACTTTCAATCTTTGAAAGGAAAATTAGAAGTCGTCTTTCGAGACAATGTAAGAAAAAGCTAGTGGCATAACTTGAAACTATGCCTAGTTGTTTCAGTGACCAATATTTCTTGTTTTGAGATTCCCACACATTACTGTGGGGGAAATCTTCTCTGGCAGAAGTCAAACTTAAAGAAAAACAACAATAACCCACCCACCCCCTTACCACATGTGTAAAAAAAATCTCCAACAACCCAAATCCCTTGAAAGAATGATTTCTGTTTACTTTTTCTGTGTAATACATTTAGAGGGAATCTGGAAAAGATGGCTAGAAATCTATAAACAGAAAGTGCTAAGTGGAATCCACTGTTTATAGATTTTAGCTAGAATTTTGTTCCTTGTATAATGTTGCCAGGAATCTTTTATATTGTACTCTTTAAAAACATCTTCATCAGGTTTCCTTCTTTCTGTTGATTTTCCTGTTCCTTCTTTCCACTGGCTCTTAAATTTGTTTCATTCTTTTTAATTAAATGACATAAATGTAACTTTGGGACTAAAATGATTTTTCCAAAGAAACTCCTGGGATCATCTTAGTGCCATCGTATACCTGTCATTTTGAAATTTTAATATACACTGTACAGTTAAAATATATGTAATAAAATAATCCATATAAATCTTTCTGATTTAATAAATACAAGGATAGATCTATATTGATGTGCAGTGGTAAGATGTATGTGTGTGAGAATGTTAGAAAGATAGTTTTCTTTCAATTCTAAGTCTGGGCTTAAAATCTTCATCAGGCCCAGAAGTTTCTGTCTGCAAACAATGGTTCACAAAGCAGGATTACTACAGTATAGTCCTCATCATCTGACCTACTGGACAACTACCATAAAGGCATATTCTGAATCACAAGATTCTGAATATACAAGTGACATTATGACACCCCGAAAAGAAGCTGAAGCGAAGTCAAATAGCAACCTACAGAGGCTTCCCCGTGAAACATGCCTGACTAGCATTCAGTGGTACCAGACTCAGTTCCCTGATCTATGCTTTTCAGTCATTTCTTTAAGGGTTCCCCCAAAGATATCAGGAAATGTGCAGTGCCAGCCTTTGCCAGTCAACACTAACTTCTGTGCCTTTGGACTCCAGTGATTGAGTAAAGATGTTGTGTCAGTAGATTCCTTAAAGTACAAATGCCTCTGGCAAATCTGGTTTGTAAAGGCTTTCAGAAAAAGTTCAACATAACCAACTAACTGCAAGGTCACTGAAATGACAATTTTAAGGAGAGCACAGCTTCTCCCTCTTCACTCCAGATCTGTCACTAAGACACAATTTCTAGCTTTTTCTTTAAGTCAATAAATACTACCATTATTGCATTACAGCACCTCTAACACATTAATTAAAACTTAGGTGACAGTTTTCCCTTTAAAAGGTGAAAATTTATTAGATGAGGTATTAAAACCACTTCACTATATGCAATTTACACACAATTTTCCATACACTTGACTGTTCGATTACCAATTGTTTGTTTTAAACTCAAGACCTCTTTAAATATACTATAGGAAGGGGGCAGGTTAGAGGACTGGAGAGAAATATGAAAAGAGCAAATATCTTACTTTCCTTTTCTGATGGAACCACCAGAATCTGAAATCTGGTGACAACTATATTACACAAAGTTAAATTCAGGAGTAATTAGGAAAGTGAAAGTACTCACTGTTACTACATTTCTAATCATTATTCACCTCAGGAAATAACTAATAGAAATGATGCTTAATTTAAATTTTTGGTACCCTTCAGTTTGGTGCAACTACCAAAATAAATAAGCTTGTCCTCAGGGTTAAGCATTTTCCTCCAGAAGAGGTTGTTAGTGTGAATAAAAAACAAAAGGAATTCATATGATATGTTTGTACAATAAGGACAATGTTTTGAGAGATGTAAATCTGATCACTCTGAGAAAACATTTCCTGTTTTAAAGGAAACATAAACTGCAACCAAAGAACTGAAAGAATGAACCTTCTCCACAATTCAAAAATTTAAATTCACATTACAATGCAAAAAAACAAAACAAAACAAAACAAAACAGCACCTTACATCTCTCCTCAATTATAATACATACTCAATGTAGAAAAAGACAAAGCCAGTTCTGAAACAAAAGATCAGCTGCTACGAAAACAACATTTTACAGAGGAGGAAAAGTACACAGCCTTTGAACCAAAACAGATGACCTTTTCGAACACTTAAAGCTTCAGTCCATGGCACAATCAGCACCTTATGGATAAAATGCTCCCTCAATTATTTGTTAACATACCGTTTGTGGCTACACGAAGGGAAGGTTGTTGATGCTGTTAAAACCAAGACACATTTCCTTGTGTGTAGTGATAAATATCTGTCAAATCTACATAAAAAAAATCTCTGCCCTCCTGCCCCCCACCATCGCTCTCTTGCCTCATAAGAGACCTGAGTGTACAAAAATAAAAGTAGATGGTGAGGTGAGTTTATGATTTACAGCATTTTCCAAGAGTCCCTTGAGGTTTTAAGACTCAAATACTATTCAAGAAGAATTATTGTTTGAACTACCTAACAATTACCCAGACTTCTTTTAGACCAGTTAACCTGTAACTAAAATGAGCATCTTTAACTTTTCCACGGGGCATTGGAGAACGAGTTCTTACTCATAAATGCTTTCAGGTCCTCAGACACTAGGCGCGGCGGAAGATCAAGAGTATCCATCAATTAGAGAGCTCTTCCGGACCTCAGTTTACCCACTTACGAAAACGGGCATATTAACTTGTTTCGTAGGGACCCCAGAGGTGTAATTAATTAGTGTTTTTAAACGCTCTGAGATCCAGAGATGAAAGGAAATGCGAGAGACACGCAGAGAAGATGACAATAATCACAACAATAAAAAGAATGACTAACTTGAAAGTCTGCGTTATGTAAGGAAGGAGAAAGAAGTTAGATTCATACAAACAAAAGAAAAGCCCACCGCCCCCTTTGTTTCTCTTTCATTTCTCTCTTCCTCCCCGCCCCCGCGGAGCTCCCCTCCCGCAGCATGCGGCCAGGCGCGGGGCGCGGGGCTCGGACTTGGACGCCGCGCGCCGGACTCCCGGGCGGAGGGGGAGGGCGCGTCGGGCCGGCTCCTGACAAAGGCGCTTCCTCCTGCGAGGGCGTGGGATGCCCACGCCGCAAACTCCGCTCCCGGCCGCCTCCAGCGCTAGGGCGCGCAGGCGGGCGGGGAGAGCCGGCCGGTCGCCCAGTGCAGCCGCCGAGGAAGTTGCGCGCCCGTCTCGCCCGCACTCCTCACCGGCCCCGTCACCATCCCTCCCGCGGCGCGCCGCAGCCACACTCACCGGACAATTGCTGGTGGCCGCAATCCCAGCACGGCCCCGAGACCCGGAGCGAGGGGGTGAAGTGTGCGTACGCGAGGAGCGGGAGCACACAGCCCAGTGTTCTGCCGCTGCCTTCCTCGCCAGCCGGCCAAGCCCCGCGAGGGAAGTTGGCCGCGGAGCCGAGTGCTGAGGGGCCGCGGGCGGAGGAAAAGGCGCGGGGCCCGCTTTGTGGTGCGCTCCCGGAGGGCTCGAGGCAAATCCGAACGCGCGGCGCGGCTACGGCTGCTGGTGGAGGCGGCGGCCGCGGCGGCGCCCCCCGACGGTCCCTCCGCCTCACACCGCCTCTGGGTCACTGACACACACTCGGAGGGAGGGGAGGGGACTACCAGGAGGGCGGGGCAGGAGGGAGGGGACCAGGCAAGGCCACGGCGGGAGGCGGTGACGCGACGCGGAGTGGTCTCTTGGGAGTTGTAGTTTTCCGACTGAAGAAAAAAGGGAAACATCGTCGTTGAGGATGCTGCCTGGCTCTCTCTGCACTGCACATGCTCAAGGAGCGAGGGTCGGCCCCCACTGTTACTATGGTCACCGACACACCGAGGAAGAGACCGTGTTCTTTGCTGCTGCGGGCTGAACAAGGCCCTTCTTGTCTTCAGGTGCTGTTGGGGATCTCGCCCTCAGCTAGTCCTTCCTACTTCGCTCCACCCCCAGCTCCTCGCTTCACCACTCGCAAGTGCCCAGTGAAGTCTGACTTCCTGTCGCTATTTCGGTCTTCCCTGCTGCTTAATTTTCTTTCAAAATTCTGAATCACAAATACAAATTTCCTTCCCTGCCATCAAACGAATCCTCTCTGCTTTAAATTCAAGTTGTTTGTTTTTTGTTTTTTACCTAAGACTTCTAGAAATGTAGTTGCTTCCAGTAACCTAACAAGTGATAAAACTATTATTAACACTGCCGGAATCCCACAGTTAATTTTTCACTTAATTAGTCACATCAAACTTCAAGACCAGCAAAGGTAAAAGTTCAGGATTAGGATTAGTATTTTTTACTTGCTCAGTGTAAAATAATCCAGATTTGTTTATTTTACGGTCTATGATTTTTAAGAAATATACATAAATTCAAACGATTCATGGGACGTTGAAAATTGTTTACTGTACATATATTGGCAAACTTTCATTTGGCAATAACAGAAGTCTGAACCAAGGTCTGAGTATGCTGTTGGGCTGGTCAGCTAAGCCTACACCCATATCGGGCGCCCAGGTGCGAATTGGTGGTGGAGGAGGGTGGCGAAAGGCAGGATACAGTTACTGGATCTCTAAAGGACTAAAGGCAACCTGTCCCAAGCTCTTTTGTTTTCCTTCTCTGCCTAGCTAGAAACCCATATCCTGGAAGAAAAAGATTAATGTTTATAAATCAGAAACACATTTCGTGGAAGAAAAATTGAGGTTTTCAAATAGAATCTCAAGATCAGAAATCCTTATGCTTGTAGACCACATAATTACGAATTCATAAAAGCATTTATTGAGTATACTGTGTTCCAGGCACTTGATTAGTTCTCAGAAGTAGAGATACAAGAATGTAAAAGAAACATTCCTTGTTTTCAAAGTGCTTGCTGTGCACAGAGGACACAGGTAAATAAAGGGACTCAGTGTGATAAATACTGTAACAGGAAAGCACACCAGGTGTTTGATACACAACTGCCCAAAACTCAAGCAAGGTCAGGAGATGCTTCCAAGAAGATTTGAACTTGAAGACGACTACGTGTCAGGGTATTTCTGCATTTTAGTGGAGGAGGGGGAAGAGAGAAGTGGGTGGGAGCATTGGGGGTGTAGGTGGAAGGCAGCAAGAGTAAAGCGCTAGAGGCATGAGACTGTACAGTATTTTGATTATGCAAAGAGTTCAGCATTGTTGGTAGAATGGGGTTGAGGGAGTGGTGAGAAGAGACACAGAAAAAGTAAGGGAAACTGGTTAGATCATGAAGAATCTCATACAATATGGTAAGAAATGTGGACTCTTTTCTAGAAGCAATGGAAACTCATGCCAGGACTGTAAGCAGGTGAAATTTTGATAAGATATGTATTTTAGAAAGCATTTTATGCATTTAAAAAAAGAGGAGAGCCTGAACTAAGGCATTGGCAGTGACAATGACACTAGTGACAGAACTGAGGCTAGTCAGACACTATTAAAAGAGAGAATAGAACTTATTGAGCAATTGCCTGTGTTTGGTGATGAAAGGTGAAGGAAAGTTATTAATTATGATGCTTTTGGTTGCAAGCAGCAAAACCCCAACTCTAACTGGCTTAACCAATAAACCAATATTACCTGTCTTAGATAGAAAGTCCAATGAAAAGGTGGGCTACAGAGCTAAATGATTCAACAGTTCAAAGATGTCACGTTTCTCTCTTGTTTCATTTCTTTTCCTTCCTTAGTATTAGCCTATGGTCAAATGACAGTGGTTTTACGAAATTCCTGTGGTTTTAAGTTTCGCCATCTGGGTACATGAAAAGAAAAAAGAATAATTTTTGAAAACTCTTTTAGAAAGGAGAGAAAACACCTTTCCCAGAAGCCTCAAGAATTGGTTCACATGTCTATACATGGCCAGGGGATGACATGAGGCTAATTATTTTAGGATAAAGACATATGATGGGACGCCTAGGTGGCTCAGTCAGTTAGGCGGCTGCCTTTGGCTCAGGTCATGATCCCAGCGTCCTGGGATCAAGTCCCACATTGGGCTCCTTGCTCAGCGGTGAGCCTGCTTCTCCCTCTGCCTCTGTCTGCCACTCCGCCTGCCTGTGTTCTCCGTCTCTCTCTCTCTGACAAATAAATAAATAAAATCTTTAAAAAAAAAATTTAAAAAAAGACATGCCCTGCCTCTAGACCCAAAGGAGTCAGATTCCCCCAAGATGAGATGAGAAGGTGTGGCTATCCCAATGAAAACTGAGGTGATTGCCCAGAAAATGAAGAAAAAAGGCTGACAAGGGGGGATCCACAATATCTATTACAGGGAAGGAGAAGGGTGAGTCACAGATTTATGAGCTAGTGATGCCATTCACTGAGTTAGGAAATACAGGAGATTGAACAGCTTTTGAGGGGGAATTTGATGAATTTACTTTGGATATGTTGAGTTTGAGATAATTCTGGACATCTCTGTGGAGAAGTGGAGTAGGCAGTCATATATATATACATATGTATATGTGTGTGTGTATATATATATATATATATGACTCTAGTGCTCTGAAGAGAGATCTGGACAGAAGAAGTTATAATTGGAATATACCATCATTAAGGTGGTAGTCGAAATTACGAGAATGGATGAAATAATCCCAGGGGGAGTATGTAAAGCAGAAAAGGAAGAATCAATAATAGCATCCTGGGGAACACCAGCACTTAAGGAGTAGGCAGGAAGATCATGAAAATGCCTGGGAACTAGCAAGAGAATTAGAATGTATGAAGAAGTAGGAAAATGTAATCTATAACCAGGAGAAAAGTCAGTCAACATAAACAAAGCCAGAAATGACAAAAACGGTAGAATTAGCAGTCAACAACATTAAAAATTATTATAAGTATGCTCCATATACTGAAAGAGAGAAATTAAAGATATAAAAATATGGAATTTCAATGGAAATAAAAATTTCACTGGGTGGAATTAACACTCAGTCAGATTAGATGCTCAGGAAAAAAGATTGGTAAACTTGAAGACATAGCAGTAGAGTCTAGCACATGAAGAAAAAACTAAAACAACAACAAAACTAAAAAAAGGAAAACAACCTCAGTGATCTTGGTAGGATAATATCAAGTATTCTAATTTTCATGCAACTGGGGTTCCAGATGAGAGAAAGGTGAGAAGGGTGATGGAAAAATTATTTAAAGTAATATAGCTAAAAATTTGATAAAAATTATAAACCCAGAGACTCAAGAAGTTCAATGAGCCCTAAGCAGAGTGAGCACACACACTCACAAAACCACCACAAAAGACATCATTATTAAATTGTTGAAAACTTATGATAAGAAGAAAGTATTAAAAGCAGTCAGTGGGAAGAAAGGTACATTATGTATAGAGAAACAAACACAAAAATTCAATAAACGTCTGATCAGGAACTACGCAACTTAAAAGACAAAGGGCATTTTAAAAAGTGCTGAAAGAAAAAAATCTGTCACATAGAATCCTATATCTAGAGAAAATATCTTTCAAAAATGAAAGCTAAAGAAAACAAAAGCTGAGAGAATGTTGCTAGCAGAACTGCACCACAAAAAATGTTAAAGCAACTTTTTCAGCATTAAATACACACACACAAGTTTGGATTTATACTAAAGAATGAAGAGTTCTGGAAATGGTAACTATATAAGTAAACACAAAAGACTTCCCCCCATTTAAAATTTTTTTAAAATGATAACTGCTACTTAAAAATATAACACTTTTTTTATAGGGTTCATAATGTATGTAGAAGTAAAATGTTTGACAATAATAATTCAAAGCATGGAAGGGGGAAATGGAATTATATTGTTAGAATTTACATTATATGTGAAATGTTGCAGTCTTATTTGAAGGTCAGTTGTGATAAATTAAAAATGTGCATTCTAAATCTTAGGACAGCCATCAAAAATAAAACAAACAGGTATAGCTAATAAGCCAACAGCAGAGATAAAATAAAATCCTAAAAAAAGTATGCTTGAATGTAGAAACAGAAATATGAAGAAATCTGCATCCTTAATGACCATAGAGCTGACATGGGTTCTGGACTTTCTCTCTCTTCACCTCTTTTAAGTGAGACAGAAATAAACTTCTTTCTTATTTATAGGCATTGTTATTTTGTATTCTATGTATGTACAGCTGAAAATAATCAGAAGAGCTACATGCTTATAGTAGTTTCATGAAATAAAGTATATTTCCCAGAATCAGGCAGACCCACACGTTGCTCAAAATTTGATTTCATTGGCAGCAACTACAACATAATTCTGAAGTCCGTGTACTTGTCACTAAAATTGCGGGAATAGTTTATCTTTCGTATGAACATCACTTACTACTAGTTCAATCAATTTTTCTTGAAAGAGGAGATACATGTAAAGTCCTTGGAATAGAGTAAATGTTCAGCCAATATATACTACTTTGAAATAACCACCATAATAAGGTTGAGGTAGCCCAATTTAGACATTATGGTGTTTGTACTCTAAAGTCAGAGAGCAAATCGAGGTGGCATTCATTTATCTATGAAATCAGTGACTTTCTTTTTTGAAATTGTGTTCACTGTACACTTCTGTATAGTTCTTCAAAATCTTCCATGCTTTGAACTCAGGAAAATTCAGTCACGGGAAATGAGTGCACCTTCACTTACCATCATCTACTCAGTCTATGTGTCTAGATTAATACTGAACATTTCTTTGACCAAAACAGCTATCCTTTTGTTGCTTATCTGCACTTTCAAATTTGGTATATTCAAATACCTAGTCATTTCAATAAGAAAGTGGATCCTGGAGGATTAATAACTTGGGTTTTGTTAGATCTCTTAAATTCTAAAAAATTCTCGATCTTGGGAATTTTCTCAGTAAGTTTCACTGTTTCCTCCACCATCTGACTATATAAAAATCAACTAGAACTGTGTTTCTACCCTCATTCCAAACATACATGAAAACGGCATTTAGAATATGAATATAAGGGGAAAAAATCACAATATTGATACCATTCTCCAAAACATCATGCAATTAATCTAATTTGCTAGGAAATGATGTAGTGGGAATTAGATACACCAATCTTTTCTTATGACTTGAAAAAAACTGTTACAAACTTATTTTTCTCCTTTTATTGCAAATGTTTCATCTGCAGCATATGAATGTACCTTTTCATATTTTGTCCAAATTTCTCATATTTTATACCGACAAATGATTATATCCTGTTAGTTCATGTATGTTAAAAGTTTTTTTTTTATTAAAAATGCAGGCAGTCTTCTCTTTGGGACCAGGAAGACTTAGACTACATATTGAACTCTTGCTAAGACTCTCAGATTTGAGAATAATAATGTTGTGTGTTGGGGGGAGGCATGCATTTTAATATTCATGTATTATATAGGTTATCTCTTAAAACTTCTACCTTCCAATAGTCCTCCCTAAAATAAAATTATTCTCTCTTAATGTTCTCAGAGTCTCCAAATAGCTCACAGTCAACATGGAACATGTTCCTATTTTAAACCTGTGAATGGCACACAATTTGAAGGCCTGGGCTTTCACTCAAAAGATTTGTAGGCCCCAAATGCTGTCTCTGACATTTTAGATATATTTGGAAAATGTCAACGACAAGCTAGTTAAGATTTTAATGTTTTAAAGGAGTACGCTTTTATACCAAAGAATGCAGCCTGTATATTCTCAGTATTAGGCCAACCAACACATATGCAAGCAGTCATTTTGGAACTTTGAAAAATACTAAATAATGAGAGAAGTGGAAAACTCATGGAGAGAAGATTTAGATTGTGTTTCCACCCCTATTGATTCATACGCTCATGGAATAATTACTTGTATTTTTATACCTCAAATTTCATGCATTAATTCTTTCATTGAATACTCATTGATCATAGTGCCAAGCTATGGATGTAAAGATTAATTAGTCATGTTTCCAACCCTCCAAAAGCTTGTAAGCCACGGAATAGATAAGTATAACAAAATCTTATCATCACTTTTCTAGAAGTATGTTTTGGAAATAGTGGATATGTAGACAAGGGAATAATCAGTTTTACATGAGAATACAGTCAGAAAACACTTCAAAGAGGAGGTGGTGGTTGAGCTGAGTCCTGAGAAAAATGAGTAGGTACTTACCAAGTGACCAAGGACATTTCAGGAGAGCTTGCACTATAAGAAAAAACATGGAAGATGAAATAGCATGGCCCACTTGGAGAACTATTAGCAGTTCAGGCCAGATCATAGGGTGTGGGCACTCTGAATCATGAGGTTAGGTACATCTTCTGGGATCAGATCACAGAAGTCCTTTTATGCCATGCCATTCCAAGGAGTTTGGCAATGAGAAACTGTTGAAAGAATTTAAACAGAGGAGTGATATAAATCATATTTGTGTTTGAGCAGGGTGAGCAGTTAAAGAATACGTAATAATTCAGGTGAGAGATGATGGACAAACTAAGTAGCTGTGGGGAATGGAGAAAAGAGAACAGATACCAAAGACATTCAAGAAATAGAATGAATGGGACTTAATTGCTGATTGGATGTGGGAAGTGAGCGAAAGACGTGAGAAGGATAATTTTGAGGTTTCTGGCTGTGTAACTGGACATTATACATTGAAGTTACTCATTAATATAGTGAACACAAGAGGAGAAGCAACTTTGTAGAGAAAAATGAATTTCATTTGGGACAACAGAGTTTGAAGTGAATGTGATGATATCCAGCAGACATGAGGTAAATATTGAGGACTCATGCCATCACTGAACCCGAGAATGGGTAAGATCCCCCAGGAACAGGGGTGCCTGGGTGGCTCAGTCAATTGAGCCTCCAACTCTTGGTTTTGACTCAGTTCGCGATCTCAAGATGTTGAGATCAAGCCCTGATTTGGGCTCTGTGCTCAGCGGGGAGTCGGCTTCTCTCTCTCTCTCTCTCTCTCTCCCTCTCCCTTTGCCCCCTGCCCTCCCCTCTCTCTCAAATAAATAAATAAATCTTTTTAAAAAAGATCCCCAGGGAGAGTGTGTAAAGTAATAACGATAACAACAGTTAACATTTATTGCATTATTAAGATCTTCTGGACCAAGCATCCTGCTTTGTTATCTCATTTAATCTTTGACACAACTCTATGAGATAAGTACTAGTGATTGTTAATTTTATGTGTCAACTTGATTGGGCTAGATATTTGCTTATACATTATTCTGGGTGTGTCTTTGTGGGTGTTTTTCGATGATACTGACATTTGAATCACTAGACTGAGTAAAGTGAATTGTACTCTCTAATGTGAGTGGGCTTTATCTGATCAGTAGAAAGACTGAACAGAACAAAAAGCCTGAATCTTCCACAGATAAGCAGGAATTTCCTCCTGCCTGACTGCCTGGAGCTTGGACATTAGCTTTCAGCTATTTGAAAGTCCTGGTGTTAACAGGGGTCCCAGTTCTAACCCCGGCACTGCCAGGACCAGCACACATCTCCTGTCCCTATAAGGGCGTTAAAACCCTGGCCCCAGACCCTTAAAGCTGAGATTTAGGTCTCTGGCTTTGAGTCCCCTTCTCCTGACACAACATTTTTTCCCCTCCGGCAATAAGGATTTCTCTTGATTTCTCTCAAGCTCAGCTATGTTGTTATATTTACCCAGGATGTCTACGTATTTTGAAAAGGTGGCTACAATTAGCTCAGTCTGCCATGTTGTGGAAACCTAATTTTTACTCATTTTTGAAAGCAGTTTCAAACACTGCCACAACTACCTATATTCTTCTTTTCTAAAATCTTTTACTGATACCTTTAAGAACATTCCTGACTTTCTAAAAGACTACTTTCTTAGTGTTCAAGTACAAAAGAAATACACTGACTGTGAAGCATTACCACCTCTGGAATGGTAGTATGGACACTTTTGAGGCGCAGTTAGGGAATACTGGGGAGCCAGGCTGGGGTGTGGAGGGGGTTTAGGGTAAACAGCCATATTTAATGTTGGCAAGTTATAGGACTATAAGTTCATGATGCTCACTCCAATTCTCCTTGTTTCGTCCTCCCAGATTGTGGTTGTGCCCCACAACCCAATCCCTCCTTGGTAGTCTTCTCTAGTTTTTTGAATTACATAAGTAAAGTAGTAAATTACTCTTTAAATTCATCGGTTTTTGTTTTGTTTCATTTTGCTTTAACATCTCTTTGTAGACCTGAGTACAGGGATCCTGGACTTTGCCAATAAACTTTTCCTAGTTAAGCTCTGCTTTTTTCAGAATTGATTCCTCCCAACGAGGTCTCCTGAACTGGTACTGCTTTAATATTTTCTCAGATTATTCCCCCATTCAATTTCACAACATGCCTTAAGCATCTGTCTCCTGCTTGTCCTGCCTCCACAGTTACCTCTCAGAGATCAGTTTCTTCACAACCCCACCCTGCTGTGTCACTGTATAAAACTCCCAAACTCCCAACCTGAGTCACTACACGCCCCCTTCTAGTGTTACCAGCCGGAGCTCCTGCCCCCAGCCCATCTCTTCTGTGAAATCAGAATTGCACATTAGCGGAGTCATACGGTTCCATCCATTTGACCAGACTTAGCAGCCTGGAGTTTTTCAGTTTATGGGAGTATGTTTTTATTTTTTATTTTTATTTTTTTGAAGATTTTATTTATTTATTTGACAGAGAGAAAGAGATCACAAGTAGGCAGAGAGACAGGCAGAGGGAGAGTGGGAAGCGCTGAGCAGAGAGCCCGATGTGGGGCTCCATCCCAGGACCCTGAGATCATAACCTGAGCAGAAGGCAGAGACTTAAACCACTGAGCCACCCAGGCACCCCATATGGGAGTATGTTTTTAATGTATTACTTACAGATCTTTTTATTATAGGAAATTTCAAAATATACAGAAGAACAGAGAGTAGTCCAACGAATCCCATGCATCCATCACCCAGCTTGAAGAATTTTCAACTCCTGGTGAACCTTGTTTTGTCTTTACCTCCACCACACCCACTGGTTTATTCAAAACAAATCACAGATGCCATGTAATTTTATCTGTATACCCATATGTGTCTCTTAAAGACCGGGTATCTTTATTTTAAAAACAAAACTGTAACATGATTATCACACCTAAAAATAACTCCCTGAATATTTCCTTAATATCCTCAAATATCCAGACAGTTTTTAATGGCCAAAATGCCATTGGTTGTTATTATTTCTTAAGTCTCTCTTTTTAAAAAAGTTTCATATCGGTGTAATATATATATGCAACACCCAGCTTCAACCATGACCAGCAATCTATCTCCTTGCATCATCTCTACCTCCACCCGCTCTCCAACTTCCATTCCATTGTTTTTTTAACAATGTTTTGAGGTAAAATGTACATATATTTAAACATACAAATCTTAGCTGTACAGTTTTGATAAATGGATATGTCAATATAACTCATATCCATTTCATCACATAGGAATTTTCATCGCCCTAGATGGTCCCCTTGTGCCTCTTACCCCTTCACAGGAAGCCTCTATGTTGATTTTTTTTAACCTTAGATTAGTGTGTGTTCTAGGCCTTTCTCCTCTTTTATGTCCAGCTTCTTCTCAGTATAATGTTTGTGAGATTCATTCAGTGTGCTTCCTATAATTGCTATCACTACTATAATATGTGTCTCCTTTCTCCTGCTGATGGACATTTGGTTAATGAAAGTTTTCGTTATTGAGAATAAAGCTGCTATGAACATTCTTCCATGAAACTACCGGTGCTTAAGTCTCTTTTAAGGTCTAAGTGCTGTGTGTGTGTATGTGTGTGGGTGGTTGTAGGGGGTTGGTTGTTGTTGAGGAAATCAGGTCATTTGTCCAGTAGAATGTCGAGTCTGGATTCTGTTGAGCGCATCTACATATGTTTTACATGTTCCTCTGTCTCTTGAATTTTCCGTAAATTGATAGATCTGGAGGCATAAAAGATTCAAGTTCAATTTTGTCAAGACTGTTTCAAAGGTGGCGTTGTGTGCTTCCATTAGAAGATTCACAGTGATGGGTGTTCTTTTATTTGCCACTATAACTTCGGGATAGATTTCTAGAAATAAGATTGTTGGATCAAAGGGTAAATGTATATAAAATTTCATAAGATTGAACTTATAGGATTTTCAGGGGTGTATTATAAACTGTAATATGCTGTTCAGTAACTGGTTTTAGTCAGTTGCAGTAATTTTGCTACATAGAAATATACATAAACACATACACAGTTGAATCTCATTATTCATGTAGATATGATCTCTAAAGTTGCTGCGAACACTGAATTAGTGAATACCGAACTATGTCTTTTCAAGGAAATACAAGATTAAGATCCTGTGAGCATCGTCACAGCATTTTAGTCAACTTAGGAATAGATAAACTTATTTTATATGTGCTTCTATTTAAAGACAACTTATTTAGTATACATTGTCGATTCATTAATATTGAGCTCACAGTCAATAGCACTATAACTCATGCCTAAATGAAGCTTATCTAACGCACATATTTTCTCTGAGGGCAACATCACAGCCTTCCTGTACTTAGAAACACTAGACAGCACCTCAGCACTGTTTGTGGACCATTTTAAACATTGAAATCACCAAAACAAAAAAAGGCAAAAACTTTGAACAATTTGGTGGTAGCCAGACCACAAAAAGGACACTTATTTCCACTATGAGAGCTGAAACAAGAAGGCAGGGCATTGCCTTGTTCAGCCTCAGCTAGGTATGCGGGTGCCAGGTGACTAAAATTTTTGGCTGCTCTTTGCACGTCCATGAAGGACCTGCGAAGGCACTATGAGCATTGATTTGGAGGTTATAAATAAATTTTAGCTAGTGGGCAAATCCATGAATACTTACTTCATGAAGAACGAGAATCAACTCTATACATAAAACAGGGTTAGCATCTCTTTCTAATCCCCCAGAAATTGGACAACTAAAAAGAAGAATAAACTTATTCTTTTCAGCAAGCTTGATAGGACTATAGTCCCATGAAGGCTAGGCTTGATGGGGGTATCCCGCCTCAAAATATGTGTAGATCTAAGTGTAACCATAACTCATTGTAATGGGAGATGTAGGTAAATTGGGTTTTAGATAGGCTGACATTTTTACTAAGAAAGAACCCTGCTTATGTGAGAAAAATAATATCATATGTAGAGGTGGAAATGGCATGAGGTCTAGAAAGATAAATATAAAAATGCCTAAGAAAACTAGCTTAAGGGGCGCCTGGGTGGCTCAGTGGGTTAAAGCCTCTGCCTTTCAGCTCGGTTCATGATCTCAGGGTCCTGGGATCGAGCCCCGCATCAGACTCTCTGCTCAGCGGGGAGCCTGCTTCCCCCTCTCTCTCTGCCTACCTCTCTGCCTACTTGTGATCTCTCTCTCTGTGTCAAATAAATAAATAAAATCTTTAAAAAAAAAAAAAAGAAAACTAGTTTAAAACCTGACTTGAAAGAAAGAAAAGACTGAGGACTTGGTACATAATAAATGCAAAGAATATAATTCTAACATGTTTCAGTGAATGGGGAGTAAGAGACATACTATCTAATGAAGATGTGTGCTGATGAGAAGAATCAACTTACCTGGGAGCTGAGAAGTAATAGAAACAGAAAAGCCTTTGCCTCACTAATGAAAAGGAAAAAAGTTCTGACTTGGACTTGAGGGTATATGTATAGGAAAATACATAAAATAGTATCCCCATAAAATGTATGGGAAAATAGTAAAAATAGACTAAGTGAGTCCAGAATATGGATTTAAAAATTGTCGTATTCTAGGTATGAACCTTAGAGAACAATTTGTAAAGCGTCTGATTAATTAAGTGACACCAGATGAGTATAATAAATAAAACTGAATGCCTCGTGATTTACATATTGAGATAGATTTTCCGCTCCCCAAGGCCTCTGTAAATTATAGTTATACATTTGGCTCTCCACCTATTAAGCAAATGCTGGTATAAAGAATTATCAGAGATACTAGAGGCAACACATAGAATAATGGCCATATTTTCCAAATATACCATAACAATTACTCTCCCATCTCTTATCCCTAATACTATTCTCTTGAGAGGCAACAGCAGAAAACATACCACTAGATTTTTGCTTCAGACTTACCCTTAAAATTTCTCTCTAGGTCAGATATCGGGCTGAAGATACTTCTTGAAGTCAAGTCAGAGACATTCTAGTGCTTGACCACAACACTTATATTCCTATGGTGAGAGACTCCAGCCTCCTTCCCAACTCCAGACAGTATTCCCATAAAACCCTCCTATAATTCCCTCTCCTAAGACGCTCTCATAAATAGCATGTTCTAAACCATGGGTCACTAGCCTGGGTCTCCCTTTGCTGATTGAATATCTTGCCTGCACTCACTAGTTTCTCTCTGGCTTTAAGAATTTCAAAGATCATCTCTAGGAAGTAGAAAAAAATTCCTTGATGTAAAGGGGGAAATGGTACTGGAAAAGCCCATTAGTACTATATACTTTTAAAGAAAGCAACTTGGCTCCTACGAAGATTATCATTACTATGACAGACATCTGCATTTTAGTTTCTTACTGACCAGACTTAACAATGTTTAGGGAAATCATGAAAAGTAATTCTTATCCCCTAGAAGACTAGAATTCAGGAAAGCTCTGCCACTCAGAAGTGATCTTGCTGATTGAGAAGAATAAACAGGAATTCAATAAAAACTTTGTCCTATACATATAAAGTAGTAGGATTGATATGAAATTTAAAAAATGAAATTTAAAAACCTTTCATAATTGCAGGTTCAGTTTGAACTTTTGTTTATTCAATTTTTAAATTTCATTGTTCAATTAGAACCATATAATAACACTCATGAGATTTTTTTGTTATTCAAAGCAATTTGTTGCTATTCATTCCTTAACCATAGTTCTCTACTCTCATCTTCTTCCAATTCCAAATTCCAACAGATTATTCAACAGGAGGATTAGACTGAGCTAGGAGTTGAAGACAAATAGGTGACACTTAACATAAAGAAATGGAATACATAATGTAAGCATTCCATTTTGAAATAAATTAGACATTAAGATTTAGAAATATAACTGCTATGAATTTTTACTGACATGGCCAATTGTGACCTAGATATGGTTGACCACACATGAATAAAAGGCAAACATTTCTATACCTGAACACTAGGTAAACTGGTTAGCTTAGAAGAAACTTCAAATCTATCTTCATAAACGGAACAGAGAAAATGGAACCAAATGACACTGGAGGAAAAAAAGAAATAAAAAGATAGGTTATCTCATAGTCCTACAGGGTAAAAATCCCAATTATTTTGAGATCATTTATCCAGCAATCAAAATAGAACCCAATAACCCGAAGGTAAAACTTCAGAGCTGCTTAAAAAAAAATAAATAAAAGGAAAACAAATGTTTAAACAGCTATATACTAAAGCTCACAAACAGTATTAGTCGAAAATGTTCTAATATTAAACTCATCTAAATAAGCTTGATATTTCATTCCCCTGTCACAGAAAATTAGAAGCAATATTTTTTTAACCCCCAGTTATTATAGACTCTAACATGTATTGTATGTTTACTATGTGTGAGGGATAGTTACATAAATAGCTAATTTAATCCTATGAGATATGTATTATGATTCCCCTCATTTCTCAGACAAGGAAACAGAAGTAGAGAGAGGTGGTTAAATTTGCCCATGATCACACAGAAACCAGGAGGGTCAGGATTCAACTACAAGTGTTTTACCAGAGAGCACCCTTTCGGGCATTAATGGCAGAGGTCAGGAACTGTGAATACAGTGATGAACAGGTTGGGGAGGCTCCTGCTGTCAAGGTCTACAAGGGACGGGGAACTGGGAGAGGAGTGAGCTGGTAAGAGCAAGAACTGATGCCAATAGCACAACAGCAGGAGGCTGAGGATTGGGAGAACCAGACCCTTTACAGTTATCATTGAATTCATTCTTTGCAACCATTCTGTAACTTAGAAGCAGCCCTTTTTTAGATGAAGAAATTGAGGTTGCAAAACATTGAATAAATTCCCCCCGAATTCCATAGTTAGTAAATAGTGGACCTGGGGTTTGAATCCAGGTCTGCCTGACATGAAAGCTTAATTTCTTTCTCCTACACCTCACCACTCTAACAAAACCCCGAGAAACACAGGAACTTATAGAGCATTTTGTCTATAATTCTGTATAAAAGGAAAGAGCCTTGAACACACTACACCAGGCTGAGAGTTTTGTTGAATACATAAAGTGGTTGAATGTAACAGTGGTACAATAAAATATGTACAATTAAGACCCCAATAATCAAGAACCAGTGACATTATGTTGATTACTCTCTGTTTAAGAAAACAGGGTAAAGTATGGCATATTTTAAAAAGTTTAAAAATAGATATAGTTAAAATAAAACGTGCACTCAAAGGGATGAGCTTCAAATATCTGGAAAATTTTCCTATGTGGAATACTTCTTTTCTAACGATACCAGATAACTAAAGTTTCCTATATTGGGAAACAGTACAAATAGACATATTAAATAAAGGTTAACACTATTTTGTGTCATAGGCCCCCAAAAAAACAGTCCCAGCACTTTAATACCAACTTGGATTATGTGTTAATACTGAATCATACAGTATCTAAAATGCGTTTCTTCAAGTTATAAGAAATTATAATTTATTAGAAATTCAAGCTATCAGTAAAGTAAAATAATTGGATTTCTCCCCATTCTATACTTCTGTAAGAAAAAAAAAGGATGCCAGATGTTCTTCAGAGATCTCTGAACTTAATTTTCGGGTATTCAGCACCAAATAAACCAAAGGTTTATTTTAAAGAGTAATATATATGGTAGGCCTTACATACAATATTGAACTGTATTTCCTATACTTTCCCTACAGTGCTGTGTTGATGAGTGGTCTCATGATGATAATCATGATCCATAGTATACCCTCTGAGCTACAAAAAGACAAAAAAAGCTAACAACTACATTCAATGTAATTTGAGAGTAATATATTCAATTACCTCCTCTAAAAAAATGAACCAACTATTGCTTAGCTAGTATCTTTCAGATAACTCAAATACTAATTAGAAAATTTCACTCTCCAGTCTATTCATGGGAATATTTGAAAAAAATATTTATGAAAAGTATTCCTAGAAATATAAGAAAATAATGTTTTCATTTACTGCACATTACTTTTATTGACTTGCATGTTCTTTTAAAGTCCCATGTCCTGCTTAGGTGTTTGATGTATTTTAAATAAAATTTTAATAATTTAAAAATAGCTATCAAGAAATTTTCAATCGGTTAATGATCATGGACAACATTCAAACAAACAAAAAATACCATTTGTTACTGAATAGCTTTAACATTTTATTTGGGTTGCAAGAAAACTTTGTGTGGGAGATAATTACTTAATTTAGACATATATATTTGTTCACTCAGATATGGTGCTTTATGTCAATGACAAAAACATAATTATGCATAAAGTTAGTTTTGTTCAAGCCCTTTTGCTATTTTTTTAAAAAAATCAAAGAAATGGATGTAGCTTAAAGTATAAGAAAAAGGAAAATATTTTCTTCCTGGGCAAATTCACAGTAGATGGAGGATATAGTAGCTATAACTACTTTTTGTAGAGTTTCTAAGACAGTTCCAATTTTAATATTCCATTTAAAAACCATGCTAAACCATTCATTTTGATTTTTGTTTCAAAGTCTTTGGGCACCATAGAGGGTAATGATCTAGTATTTTTAGGAAAATCTTACTTTGACTTTGATTCTAAAAGGTGCTTAGGAACCTCAGAGAGTTTTTATAGATGGGTCCCACACTCATGGAAGACTTAGAGCATTTAATTCATAGAGTAACTGATTGTGAATAGGTCTTCTGACGAGCTTCAGATATTTTATGAAATATTATCTGAGTTTATAACAACATAGAGAGATCTATTATGGAGATTTATTATGCCAGAGATACTCTGAAAATTCTTTCTTCCAGTTTAAGGCTTCAAATAGCACATATATACTGATTAGTCTATAAGTTGGGAAGAGTCTGTTTATTACTAGGACACCATTTCAACCATGTAAGAGAATATACTTCTCCTTTTAAAAACATTTACTCTTAGTTTATTTTCTAAGAAATCATTTAAATATTGAATCAGTATGACAGGCCTTGTCAAAGCAACAATTGAGCAATTGGCCTAGAACAGTACTTTACACACCTAGATGAGGCTCAGATAGTAGATTCATTAAGAGAACACAATGTCCTGTTTTCTTCCCCCTTAAAGGAAAGGAAGCATTCTAGCAGCAACAGTGTAAAGATGGGACGTACCTATTCCTCACTTATTAGAAGAAAATGTTAAAAGGGAATCTTATCTCCACCTGCTTGATAGCTTCTCAGAAAAGACCGATCTTTTAATTTCCTTTCCTTTTTCTCTTTACAAGTTTTAATTGGTTCACATGTTCCAGACCTCAGGGGACAATGTGATCTCTCATCTTTAATGTGGCATATCCTCAATATCCGAATGCCCATGCACACACAATGGGTGTGATATGGGTGCCTCCTAAGACATACTTGTTTTTGTGTCATACTTGTGTTACACATCTTTTGTGTTGGTTATGACATGTGGGAGATTCCCACATGAATGCTCCACAAATGTTTAAAACTGAACTTACCATGTTTCCCTCTGAATTTATATCAACAATACATGGAACCATCCTCTGAGTTACTCTTGACTTAAAAATTTTCCCTACTTACAACATTTAATTGATTTTTTGAGTTTTCTCAGTTTTGCCCACTTAGTATCTCTGCAATATCCTTAATATTCACTTTTATCTGTCCTCACTGCTACTACTACTTGTGAATTCAGATATTATTCTTTTCTCTGGGATCACTGTCACAGCTTCCTAATGAGTCTACTCTTCCTTCAGTTTCATCCCATCTGATATATTCTCCACCTGTTGTCAGAATGATCTTTCTACAAAGCAAATCTGATTATAGCACTCCCTCAATAAAAGTTTTGAATGCCCTCCCATTGTCTTCAGGAAGAAGATTGAACTCCTTAGCATAGTGTGCCTGTTCTGCAGGATCTTGCCTCTACATCTAAATCTCAGCACTTGCTGCTTTCCCTTATGCATTATTTGTTCCCAAGGGCATGATAAACTGTCCTAAATGTACTTTCCCCAGGCTGCCATAGCTTTGATATGTGCCATTCTCTTGGATAACTCTTACTTGTCCTTTAGGACTCAGCTCCAGGGCCATCCTCTCCAGAAAACGTTCCACGAAGGTGGGTATGGTGGGTCCAGTGGTGCGCTGCTTGGATTCCTATACTGCCTCAGGAATGAAACATTCATTCCCTAACTGCCGAGAGTGTTGGTAACAGATAGATCTCAGCTAAGTTTCATTTTAGAGATTGACCTTGGTTGAAGAGAGCCACTTGATTAAGGTCATGCCTTCCTTCCTATGGGCAGCCCTTATGCAATGACTACTTGATACAGAAGTATAGAGGCCTGGTCCCATTTTCCCAGTTGGGACAATTCTGCAGGCCATCCTATCCCAATAATCCTCCTGTGAAAAGGCCGAGAACTTCGTTGTGACTGCATCGTAGCCCAACTTCTTCTGTTCAGTTCAGTTTCTTTTACTTCCCCTACAGGTGATCAATCCTGAAAGCAAGACTCCTATGTACAAATCTCCATCTTACAGTCTATTTCACAGGGAACTAAGTAGCAACACCGACTTAGGACCCTCAATACCATTTGCTTATTTCTATCACAACTCTTATCCCACTATATCATCATAATTGTTTGTTTACTTGTGGGGCTATGCCTAAGTACCATGAGCAACTTGAGAACAGGGATTTTCATTTTGTCTTTTTATCTTCATTTCCATTTTATCTTCATTTATTAAATCTTTTTGAATAAATGAATGAGAAATTAAATGCATGAGATCACCGTCTTCAAAATCCTCGGGGATTTTTCTAAAGTCAATTCAGTCCTTCCTGAACTTTATTTCCTTCAGGACTAGCCCCAGATAATCTGGATTTTGTCTTCCAGGATGTATTTGAGATTTGCTGCTGCTTGTGTTTCATGAAATTGTGAGAAGCATGGATTTGAAGATTTGGATTTAGAAGCCTGGATTGAATTCTCAGTCATCATAGCTGTGTGACTTGGGACAAATCATATAACCTCTTCATGTCTCAATTTTATCAGCTGGACAATAGTTTAACCCATAGATATTGCTTGATGGTAAGTAAATTAGGTAATAACTGTACGAAATGATGGTGCATAGTAGATACTCAGTGAATTTTAGCTCCATCTCCCCACCTTTTTTTTTCTTTTTAGATTGAATTTACTCTTCCTAGAGAAGAAGTAAATTACAGAATTACAAAAAAAATAAATTACAGTAGTTTGGTCTTACCGAGGTGGTCTCAGTAGCTCTCATTATCTTCTCACCCCACTCTCTGCCTTCCCTGACATATGGCAAAAATCTGTCATTCTCTGCTACTGTTCTTATTTTAGAAGGAAAAAAAGGCATCTACTGAAAGCATCTACTCAACAGTGCAAGTCCTTGCTTGCTACGAGTTTTGTTAAATTTATTGTGAAGCATCAAATTTGCTAGTGACTAGAGAGGCGTGACTAGGTGTGTTTGACAGTGAATCAAAGGTGAGTTAAATGACATGAATGTAACACTACTTGATGGGTTTCAGTGAAGCATAGGAAGGGCTAAAATGATTAACATAAAGCACCAAGAAAAGGTTAAAACTATGGTAGCAACGTATCCCATATTTAGGTACCTGATTCACTCATATTTCCAGTTTTCTTCTTCCTAGTACTTGGAAAATCACATTTCTCAGTTTCCTTGTCATTAACTGGACCATATGATAAGCTCTGGCCAATTACTGGGAGCAGAAGTGTTACATCACATATATGGAGGAGTTTTTGAGTCACTGATCAGTTCTCAGCTAGAAATCCAGAATTTTGAAAAAACATGTGCCCTGAACAGTCTTTTAGATCTGGAGCAAATTCTGCAAAAAGTGAAATAACCCTTTCATTGTGTTAAACTGCTGAGGTATTCATGTTACACATTACCTTAACCACTTGGTTAAAACTTAGCCATTTCTGAACAAAGCACTGGGACTCATAAGTACTCAGGATAAATTTGAATAAACAAAACATCTCAGGAAAAAGAACCATGGTCAGCTGTCACAGAAAATTGAACTGGAGGTTGTTCATGATCCTTGTTGACCACATCTACTCTACTGTTTTACAGTAGAGTAAATTAGCTATTCCCTTTTATTATGCTCTCTTTTGTGTCTGTCTTCTTTTCCCACTTCCAATGGCCAGTTGTCTTTCTCTGCATCGTTGCATCTCTGCATCCCTGAATCATTCATCTTTCAAAGAGATAGAACTCAGTTGGTCCAAGTTAGCCAATCATCAGAAAGTGCTCTTGAACCAGACTACGTAGGCTTCTGGGCAGTCTATAAATAGGCTTTCCTTGAATTAGATGCCCTCCCCTGGTCCAATTAGCAACAACCATGAGATTGGGTCATGAGATACAAAACACGGCCCCTCATGCTTAAAGAAGAGGAACTGTGGGCTAGAGTCCATTTTGGCTCGCCAGTAAACTGAGATACAGACCCTGCAGGCCTGCAATGAGAGGACAGTACTCCATTGCTGTGCCCATGGGGCATTGAACTAGTTGCACAAATACCTCGGTCTTGACCTGGAAATTGACCTGGGACTTCTGGGTCAGAACAAAATTTTTGTTAAGTTGAGCATGAATCTTCTTAGATGAGTCAGAAAAAGTGGATCTAATGACCCTGGGTCAAATGCAGGAACTCTCTGGCTTCTTAGATACTTTCGATCAAGACCTAGATATTCAATTTTAAGAGTGTTTTTGGTTGGTAATAGGCACAAAAGGCAACAGTTGTTTTAGAGCAATGTAATAATCAGTGATTTAAAAGTGGTTTTGATGTCTAAATATAAATTAGGGACTATTTCACTTCTTCCTGAGCATTTGGTTAACTTATTCATAAATGTGAAATAACAGCTTCTCTTTGCTTACCTGCCATGGTTTCTTACAGATACTCTTATTAATGTATGGTAGTCTCTATTTTGAGTGTATTTATTTACCTTCTTAAAATGTTTATTTCATTTTAAGCTCCACTCCTTAACCAGTCCCTATTGTTTAACATTCCCCTGAGGAATACTCTTATCTTTCCTCTCCAATAGTATCAACTCCCTCACTGCCTTCTACTTCATTCCCAATCGAAAAACCCTCATTGCCTCTGGGGTGATCTCAGTTGAGGTTAAGAGGAAAAGGTGAATTAAACTGTTATTAACTAAGCTAAGATTTTCTGATAGTTAAGTGACAAAATAAAAATAATGCAGAAAAGGTTTTTGATCAGAGCTGTCCTCCTACAGTTCTTTCAACTATTGCAATTAGGTTCTTTCAGTTTTTTTTTTTTTTTATTAATTTATTTATTTGACAGATAGAGATCACAAGTAGGCAGAGAGGCAGCAGAGAGAGAGAAGGGGAAGCAGACTCCCCGCCAAGCAGAGAGCCCAATGTGGGACTCAATTCCAGGACCCTGAGATCATGACCTGAGCCGAAAGCAGAAGGCTTTAACCCACTGAGCCACCCAGGCACCCCTCAGCCTTCTTTTGACACTACAAACAGAATAGAGGTCTCCAATTGGAGACCAATAGCTTTTGGTCAGAGGTAATGATACAGGATAAAGATGGTGAATTCAATATTTTTTGAGTAACCATTACCACATTTCAAGGAATTTTAAAGGCTATCATTTATAAAATGCATTCTTATTTTAGGGATGTTAAGCGGTGAAAAAGGTGTTCCATAAATTCTACCAAAATGTGGCACTGGGTTGGTACACTGTGAGGAAACGGCAGGGGAGTGGAGTGAGTGCTGAAATTCAATTGAGACCAGGTTCAGCTTCCAATCGTGCCCCTTATTAGCTGTGAGACGCTCACCAAAGCATTTAATTTCTTTGAGCCTAAGCATCCTCATCTGAAAGATGGGGATAATAATAGCTACGAGGTTATTAGATGTTTTACATAAGCTATTGTACATGAACTATCTTGACACATAGCAGGTACTCAGTGGGTGTTAACTGAATTCGAATCTGCTTTTTAAGCACCCTGTAGCCTTGAGGAAAGAAAATCTATCCTATCAAAAGGATTGATAGAAGACTGGAAAGAACTCGCTGGTTGGGAAAGAAAAGACTTCATCTGTGAATGCCTGAACTCCTTTGGACTATTTTTGACTTGATAATAATTTGCATGTTGTTCCTTTATTCATTTATTCCTTCACTCAATCATTATTTTGGAGGTCCCTACTTTTTGTCAGGCTGTGGGGATTAAAAAGATGAATAAGATATGGTAGTCTGTACCGATCACAGAACCTGGTAGAGAAAGAAATGGATCTAACCAAATAACTGGGAACCATTAAACTATCTATTCTTTAAAAATTTGCAACCCTTTTCATTAAAGAAATTATTTTAAAACGTAGAATACCAAAATATTCTGTGATTTGTAAATTGTTACAGAACCATGGGTGATCCAAACAAAACTCTATCAAAAAGAAAATTTCCTCTTTCAAAACTTTTCCCTCTTGTTAATTTTGACTTTGGCATCAGAACACATTTTGTTTCTCTTTTGCTCTCACACTACATCTGTTACCTTCTCTGTCAGGCAAGTATAGAAAGTAAATCACCAGGCAAGAAACAATAAGCTCAGCACACATGTAGAATCTGAAACAAAGTTGGAAGACATAATTTTAGCTCTACCTGTTTTCGCAGTGCTTTGCATATGGAATGCTGTATCTATAGAACTTTTAGGTTTTGGGGTTTTTTTTGGTGAGGCAGGATGGCACAGTGGGAAAATAGAGGCATAGGAATCAGAATAAGTTTAAATTTTGGCTTTACCACTTACTAGTTGTGTAGGGAAGTCCTTTAACCTCACTGACTCTAAGTTTCCTTATTTGTGAAAATGAGTGATAATACTCACAGGATTATAGTGAGCCCTATGCCCCCACATATGACTTCAATAAATATAAGTTACTACACAAACCTTAAGACACAAAAGAAAATATTTTCGGAGGGTGCCTGGATGGCTCAATCGTTAAGCGTCTGCCTTTGGCTCAGGTCATGATCCCAGGGTCCTGGGACTGGGTCCTGCATCAGTCTCCCTACTTGGACAGAAGGCTGCTTCTCCCTCTCCCACTCCCCCTGCTTGTGTTCCTGCTCTCGCTATCTCTCTCTCTATCAAATAAATAAATAAAATCTTTAAAAATACATATATTTTCTGAGCCCTTGGATAACTGTATAAAATACTCAAATGCTTTAATATAAATTGTGTATATTAGGGGAAGAATTTGACTTGATTATATTAAGCAGCAAATAGTTATTAAGATTGTCTTAACTTGGGACACCTATAGTGACAAGGTCATTGCAAGCTATCGATGCCTAGCTAGAATGGGGAGCTCTGGGAACCAGACTGGGCATAGGCTGGAGCCAATCAAGATGGGAGTGTGGAGTGGGGGATTAAGCTCTGCCTTCTGGAGGAGCAATGTCCTTAAATAATATTTGGAGTTCTTTTGTAAGGAAGAGTTGTTTTTTCTTAATTAATTAATTTTTATTCATTCATTTATATTACTATGGACTCACATATATTTTATATTTTAGGTAATAATCTAATACTATGTTATTTATTTTGCTGTTCAAATTGTTCCAGCTTTGTCCACGGGGAGCCCTTTAAGGTTGTTTCCTGTGCCCCTTCGACATATTCTGACCCTTTTGTGGTTTTGAGCACTTCTTTGCTTTCTAGGACTGTAAGATGCTCTAGGCTCATCTTGTATTTTCTCTGCTCCAGTTCTAAAGTCAGCCATCTTTCCAAAGAGCCCGAGTTCCTTTTATTAGGAAATGGCATTTAGAAACCAAAATCTGGGTCCTATGTGTGCTCAACAAATATTTTCTGAGCATTTTCTATCAGCCTGGAACTGTTCTGGTCACTGGAGATAGAACAGCAAAGTTCTCTGACCTCATGGAAATTACGTTCTAATGAATCATGAAATACTATGAACAAAACAATACTATGTTCATGATACCATGAACAAAATGTCTAGAAGAATACTTGGCTTATAACAGGGGCTTAATAATTGTTAGCAACTTCTTCCCTCTCCCTCTTACTATATTCACTCTGAAGTTGTTCAAATCCCTTTCTTGGGGATTGGAGCTAACTGGGCTGGGCTGAGGGCTAGAACCCCATGCAGGAGTGAGTATAGGGATTATTTCTGTCGCCTGGCTACATAACACATGTGTTCTACAAAGCATGTTTGAAGTATTCCTGAGAAGGCAAATCAATGTCTGTAACAGAGGATCACCATCACATCTAACCCTAACCCAAGAGGTACAGCTTGAACTATGGCCTCATCTCAGAGGCCAAAGCTCAGAAATATCGGTTGACCAAAACCAACTGTGGAAGCTGAGTATAAGTTGAATCTGGTAAGAAAAGGTCCTGACTGAAGTCTTTGAATGAGGTAGCAGAGCTGGGTCTTTATTGGGCCCTGCCTCCTTGGTACAGGAAAACTTGGCTGCTCACAAGCTCAGACATCTCTGAATGTCCATCTCCCTGCTTTGCAATCCCCCCATATTTTCTGTCCACTGCTCCCCGCTGCCCTGTCATGTATTCCAGTGTTCAGGTAGAGGAAACCTTAGTGCAGGTATAATGTTGACACCACCATGGCCCCACTGTCCCCCAGAGCCACAATGTAGGGACGAGAGCAAGCTGTTAATAGCTGCCCCCAGAATTGAGGCTCACTTAAGGGAACACCATGTCTCTTTGCTTTCTACCTTTGTGTTCAAGTCCCCCTTGGTGCTGGGTGAACTGGGAAGTTGCTACCTGGGAGGGTCTGTGGTGAAGAGTGGGAACCCGTGGTCTCACTGGGTATCCAAATTGTGAACAGAGGGAGAGGCAGAGGTTAGCACCAGGGAAGTGGTCAGCAGAGTCATGCCTGAGGCTATAGATAAGGAAGTAACCAGGAGGCTAGAATCTGAGAAGGCTGAGAACTAGTAAAGAAAAAAGATATGAGAGAGGGTACACAAAAAGGTGTAGGACAAAGGCTGAAGGTGTTAGGGCTCCATGTGCCCAGTTACACGTGGTGATGGCTGCTGAATGGGTGAGCTGGTTGGGTTCAGGTGGTTTTCCAGGCCTGGCCCCAGAAGCTCCAGGGGACTAACATTGCCTCTTCTTTCCCTAGTGATAGCAAATAATGAACAATTACCTATTATAACAATAAGATAATTACTTCCTATGTTAATGATTTATAATAATAAATACTCTATAAATAATAAATGGAGATTTGCATTCTGATGTCATTTCGAGGTTGTGATAACATTTTAAGAGATAAAACTCACCAAAATCCAGTGAAATGAATCCAGTATTTTAAAAAATTTAAAAAAATACATTGATTCGAGCCTGTCCTTCTTAACCTCATCTTGGGGCAGGAAGAGGGCAACCAGTTGTAAAAACAAGTTTGGCATCCTCTTGTCCCTTTATAGCCTGGTCCCTTGACTGGAGACTATGACATCATGGAGCTTAGAGGAGGACAAGGCTTAGAGGAGGAGAGAAGAGATGGTATTAGGGCAAGATTATCATATCTTCTATCACTGTCTTCTCATAAAACCTGTTCTCCTGGCACAGTCTTGCCAAAAGCATGCTGACCAATGCTTAAAATGCAAGTCAGGAGCAATGCATGGGCAATCATGCAGGAGGATGGCGGGGATGAGATGATTTGTCCTCAAAGTCAGGCATAATGTCCTCTCACCTCTATGCACATCAGGACACTTGGAGAGAATGTTCTGTACCCTGAACAGGATATTTTAAAAGTCTTAGCTGTTTCAAAATAGAAAATAAACTTCAACAAGATTTTAAATTAATTTCTATGTCTCCTTGGCAGCTATGATATTAAACATAGTAAATACCTAGGGTAAACCAAGTAGTCACAGGGGAAAATGATATTTCACACCTCTATTTTGGAATTATGTGCAAAGTTTGCCACAGCCCTCATGTTGAATATCACATAGTTAAATTGATTTTCACCCCAGTTGAACACGATGATCTGTAATTAAATTATTAGTCATTGTTCTATTGCATAAAAATATTTGATTTCTCAACTTATGGACAAAGTCTATAACAAAGGTTGCTGGCTTACAAGTTGATATTTACCGATGACTTATGCAAGGTTATAAAAAATTAATTAGCAGAGGCTAAAGAAAAGAGTAATTTGGGACATTATTAGGTCCTCTGTTAAAAAAAAAAGAAACTTTTAGATTCAGTTTCTAATAGAAGAATAAAACCGAAAGGACATTTGATTCCTTAACAACTGAGCACTAGAACTCTGCAGTTCTCTAGCATATATTAGCCATGCTTAAAATTCCCTCTTTGTGCTGAGGAGGACATATTGGCAGAGCAAGTAGAGCTGGGAAGGCAGTTCTCCTGTCCTCGCTTTGTATGTTTTTCCTCTGCACTTTCCTCTCCCTCTCCCCATTGCTTACTATCCAGTTCTCATTGTTTCCCCCCTGCTTCCTTCTCACCCCATCTAGCCATGTTACCTCTGTTTCCTTCCCTCCTAATTTATAATTCTCTTTTCTTTCTTCCTTTCCTTCTCCTTCTTCCTTCTAAGCAATCCTGCATACTGGTGAGTAAGAGTGTGGGCTCTGGAAGCAGATTAAGGCTTCCAATTCTGGCTCCATCATGCCCAAGTGACCTTGGGTGAGCAAGCTACTTAATCTTGCCCTGATGCCACTACCTTGAATCAGTCAAGGTTTGATTAGGGAAACAGAACTGCTAGTGTGGGAGGCCTCGCGGAAATGAAGATCAGACAGGCATGACCAATTGCCGGAATGGGCCTGTGAGTAGGGAGCTGTAAAGAAGTCCATAGGGAGCTGCTGCCTTGGAAGGTTTGCATGCAAGTATCCAGTGATGCTGCGTTTCATCAGCAGGGCCAGAGGTCCTCCAAAGAGCAGGATGTGGAGTGGAGGAGAACGTACTGGCATCTCTATGTCTGCCACTGACAGTCTAACCATGATGACCTCCAGAGAGTAATGGCTGCTGCTTACTTCTGCATTCCAAAGCTCATGTGAATTCCACTTTTGGCCAAATCAAACCCAGAACCATACAGGGAAGTGGCTTCTGGGGAACCTAGGTCTAACCTAACCAGGTTTTTGCATTACAAATCACCATATGAGTCATTTTCAAAATGTAGTTATTAAAAATTCATAACCCATGGAGATGTTGTGAAAAGTAGATGAGACTTAATACATATAAAGAAAGCACTTATCACAATGTCTGACACATTGTGAGCACCTGGTAAATAAATTCCTTTGTTTTCAATCCATTTCCTCTTATGTTGTATCTTCTACCTAAGCCCTATTACCAGATTTCTTACTGTCATTGGCATTGTATCATCAATGCTCAGGATTATTAACAAATGATGTGGGAAGTGTTACCATAAAATAGATATTATTTTATTGAGTACTTACTAGGTGACATGACTGCACCTTTATATGCATCAGCACATAAGATGTTGACAACAACCTTATGAGCTAGCTACCATCATCATTCACATTAAAAGTTGAGGAAGTTGAAGTAGAAAGATTATTTTCTTGCCCCAAATCTCAAAAGATTCAAACACAGTACCTGTTTGTTTACATTGGAATAATGTAAGCCCAACCCTTTTAAAATACTCTGTTCCCATTAGAAGGGGGAATACCACCTGTCAGAGGATCATTTTCAGGAATACAGCACCTTTGAAACTCACAAAGGATCTCAGAATTCCCTTTGTGTTGTTATTGTTTCACATAAAATTGGGGCAAATTCTAAATCTGCTCTCCATGATACAGACTACAATACCAGTGGTCAGAAAGGACTTGGGATGGGGCAGTGTTCAGCTTTGATCAAGCCAACAGGGATTTGAGAGATGGAAAAGAGTTGAAGAAATGTTAAAGTTAGTTTGTAATTAGATATAATTTTACAACCTAAAACTTGAAAAACTTGTTCTAAATGGACTCTCTGGCCCCGTGTTAAGCATGGCCTTGTGACTTTTATTGGAATGCAAAGTCCAGCAAGGAACTCTGGCTTCTGCCCTAAGCTCAGGCAGAAACTTCAAATCTGCACCTCCATAAATTGTACTCATGGTCTTGTGCTATCTTTTAGATACTTTAAAAAAAATTTAAATGTTTTCTGGTGGGGCTTATCACAGTTCCCACTCATCTCTCCTCATCTGTCAAGTAGCCTTACTTCACTCATCAAATATCACATCCCTTAACTTAGAAGACATTGAGTGTCTAATTCCTGCAAAGTAACCTTCTCTAAAAAGACAAATTTCAAAGGGATTGGCTGGTCTTGGATTTCCACATGGAAATCATCAGAGATGAGGGGCATAAATCCTCTCAATTCTTTTTTTCCTATTCATCTGGCCTCTTACCTCTGAATCCATTCTTTAAAGTTCTTTATTGATAAACTTGCCGTGTGGCATTCTGACCACCCCTTGGTTTACCTTCTAAGAAACAATATCTGAGTTGCTTAAAAGCCCAGTGGCAGAACCACACAATTTCGCCTTTGCCAAACATGACGCGCATTTTGTAAACAAAAAGTCCTGAGACATAAAGGCTAAGAGCGAAGCAGAAAATCTCAGGCTGTTCATAGGTAGACACAGGTGCAATTCCTGCAAATGCGGCTGAAAAAAATTAACTATGTACTTTCAGTTTGTAGGGCTTGCCGTTTTAAAGTGTGCTATTAGGGAAATATTTGATTTCCTATGGTTTGGAACACCTGTGGTATGAAAATTTGAAGTTATCAGAATACGATAAATGATAGTGTTTTAGCTATGTTGACAAGCATGTTTGGTATTGAGCTTGTTGTCTGTCAAAAATAGTGCTAGTATTCATTGAATTTATTAACTGTCGCTGAAACCTGGGACATGATAATGATGGTGTGGTAAATGTAGTTGGTTCAAAAGCTGGTTTTGGTATTTTTACAATACAGACTGACAAAAGTTTGTGATATATAATTTGAAACATGTGGGTGTAGTTAAGGTAACCAAAGTATTTATTGGAGAATACCTCTTTAATAGCGATATGGAGAAAAATGGGACTATATAGAGTCTAGCTTGCTAAAAGGAGGCATAGAACCTGGTTTTTTATTACAAAAGACAAAGCTTCCTAGAAATTTGCATATTTCTCCCAGTGTGCTCAGTTTCCTGGTTTGTGTTCCTGAATCTGAGCTTCATATCATCTTCACTAGTCTCTTACCTTCGTTCTAGCACTTGTATCATCACTAACGATGCTTTTGCTTGCATGGGTATTTAAATCAAATTATTACTTTTAATTAAGTATAAATGTTATAGTTTTGTTATCCTACCCCGTGGTAACTTTCTAGTCTCTGCTCTCAGAAACAAAATATTTGCTTATAGCGTATGGAATAAGATGGCTATAAGTACAGTCTTATGTTTTTAAAAATGTTTAGTTGTGGAAATAAAATAATCTCAATAAACATGTTGAATATTATTCATTTGGAAGGCTATACCAGTTTAACACATAATTACAATTTCAGAATGTGTGCAATCATGCACTTAACGTAATTAAGTTAATACAAATCCAAATTTCTTGTACACACTAATGATGACTTCCAGAGCACATTACATCTTTCCCATTTTTATCCTCAGTATGCACATACAGACTTGGCCTGTATAATAAATGCACTTTCAGAACAGTGGATTTTTCTCAATTTCAAGGATTCTTTTGAGTACTCGGGAAAGTATATAGAACCACATAGGTGCTTGGACTCAAATGATTTGTCGATGATTTGGAAGAAAAAGAGGTGAAGATTATGCTCAATCATCAAGTGGAGAACAGTTTTATAGGAAAGGGGTCTAAGTCACCCAGTTAATATTAACGATAGCAGCAATAATAATGAGCTGATTGAGCCTGGAAGAATAATACTCCCCTTGGACTAGAATGTTAGTGTTACTTGAGCTGTGCTGTCCACTAGAACTTTCTCTAATGATTGAAATGTTCTATAATCTTCGCTGTCAAATTATTAATTTTAATTAATTTAAGGTTAAATTTTAAAAGCCACGTGTGGCTAGTGGCTACTGTATGGAGAGTGCAGTTCTAAAGTGTTATGGATGAAGCCTCTTTGAGCAATTTCTTTACTTCACTCATTTACCAATGTACACACATATATATTTTTTACATTCATTATTCTACAAATACTTTTTGGGCTCTTTCTTTGTTTCAGGCACTAGGAATACAATGGTGTGCAAAACTAACCCATACGCTACCCTCGTGGAGTTTCTAATGCCTCATGTAATAGATGAACACCAATCAAATAATCACACAGCTGGTGGGAATTAGGAAAACATGAAGGTTGTAAGATTATCCCATGTGGCCAATTTCTGTGAGGAAATCCAGGCTTTTCAACTTCTTTAAAGTCTTCTGATTTCCCCCAAGGAAGTGACCTCTGACCTGGGATCTGAAAGTTGTTTGGCCCTATGAAAGGGGTAGATTTTATCAGTTGACACTACAGAGATCAAGCAGGGTTGGTAGAAACACATTTAGAAAATTATCATACTGATTGTATGTGTAAATAAAATCACTGTTTCTCTTTAGAAAGAAGAAGAAGAATATCAGGAGTCTGGTGTTTTAAGAAGCATTATAGCTGTCAAAATTGCAAGGAGAACAGTTGGTCAGAGGATATCCAGGGAGTTTCTAAGTCATTTTGTCTCAGTATACAAAGGCAGAGACCCTCTGAAGAGCTTCTTTCTCTTTTATTAAAATAACATGTAGAAAACACACATAAAAAACACTCATGCACACACCTGGGTATAATTAAGAAGTCAGAGGTCACATGAACTACATTTCCTTAAAGAAATATTTTAATATTATTGGAACCTATAGTACTACTGAATGCTAAGTTTCTGTTATAGACAAACTATGTCTCTTGCAAATATGCCATATGAAATAGGACTGATCTTTCCATTTGAATATTTCCCAGTGCCCTAGGATGGTTATCTGTGAAACAGATGATCTGAAGGTTCAGGAAATAAAGCTAACCAAAAGGAGCATAAATAGTGATCAGAAGAATCTAGTTTGCATGTAGAATTCCAGTCTCCCTGAAAGTTCTAGCTGATAATCTAATTTAACCGTGAAAATGATAAATGATAATTTGAAAATAATTATGTACTCTTAAATGAGAAGCCACTAAAGTATAGCAGCTCAGAAGTAAAGTAGCATGTGACACTCTCTAATTTTGCTTGCTGTAATTTTAATTTGGGGTTTGGAGTCGGGGTGGCAATGCCTCTTCAAAACATCCTGATCCTGGTAAGATATCCAGGCGGAATCTAAGGGAAATACACGCTATCATCCTCAAAAGGGTATAAAGTTGTCTCTACCACTTCTGCCAGTGTCATATTTTATAATAAATCTGTTCAGTTTTATGGAATGCCGCCAGATGGCTGAGCTCTATCCTTCCCTCCACCTTTTACCCAATGTGTCTGAAAGCATCTGAATTAGGCTAGGGGCAGGACTTCATCAAAATTATATTGCATTTAATGAACAGAAATCACTACATAACACACCTATGGAACATTCTGGGGATGTGTGTTATATAGAGCAGGGGAGAACTCTCAGGTCAATGCAGTACTGAGGGTTTTTATCTCATCTACAAATATTGACACATACCCTTCCCTGAGCCTCCCTGTAAGATCTTCATGAGTAATCAGAGGGAGGGGATACTGCCTCAAATTTCAAGTCTGCAGATACCCTGAAGCCCTGTGCTTTCTTGATTGTTTTCAATTTTCTCTAAAATCCACACTGACTGCTTTCATCAGGGTATGTGCTCATTCTCTTCCCAGAGTTAGGCATCGGTTCTAGGGGATTTCCTAGGTTGTTATTACCCTACACTGACTCTTTCTGACCTACCTTTTTTATATGAAGGAGTTCCTGTTGCACAGGCTTCTGTGCGTGGAGGGGGAGGCAGGGAAGAGTAGTGGTTAGGGGAACAGAATTCCCTTCATTTCACCAGTGGTCACTAATGGCCTACCTGCCTGGTCAGTCCTGTCAGTTACTGTCCTTTTTCAATGAAAATATTTAAAGGATTTGTTCTTCTAGAAAATGCAGCCTAGCCTGAAAAGCTGTCTTTAAGGTCGAGCTGGAGTGGCTGGTCCCTACAAGTTTCCGCGTTCCGAACACAGATTTACTGTAGTAAAGAAAAATCTAAGTCAAGTGTCTGAAGAACAGGGTGTGATTTAGCTAAAATTGCCGATTTTGTTACAGCATGTTTGGAAAATTTGCCCCCGAACCGGCTGTCATGAGTATTTCTTAAATTAAAATAATTCCCACTGAATCTTTTGAAAGTAAATAGTTGATGTCCAAGAATCCTCTCAGAATAAACCATTGTAAAGTCTCATCAGGACAGGAAACTTTGTCTGTGGCACTCACCTCTCCATGCCCAGGGCCTGGCACTTGGCAGCAGATGCCATAAGTCTGCATTGACTCTGGAATGAAGAGAAATTATTTATGCCACAGTTCAGCCATACCAGGGGCCTGGCTTTGTGCTTTGTCCTCCTGTTAAAGCTCTCCCTAAGTAGGCTCTAAAACTCCTGGATGTTACAGTACACGTTCCTCAGATAAGTTTTGGAGGATGACCTCAATATGGTCTAAGTCATACGTGGCAAAGATAAACCCGTTCTAGTATGGACCCATCCTAAAACTCCCCATGGGTTCAGTTGCTGGCAGAGATAAGGCAGACCCCAAGATGGTCTCGAAAGGACAAATGTTGAATGGAACAATTGCTGCCTCCAGCTGCTTTTGACACAAGTATTTGGTGGGGAGGGGAGCAGAGGAGGACAGCATGTTTACTATTCACGGACAGACTCTTTTCTTTTTTATCCTGTAGGCTTTGTCAGCTAATGATAATTAGCTTAAGGTAAGACACAGGTCAGATACCTCGTATCTACTGGGCATTCACATGAGGGGAAAGAGGAAGGAGCAGTAGCCACTTGCCTTTATTAGAAATGGCGTGGTGCCCTGGCAGTGCTCTGCCAGTCGGCTTTGGCTTGGGTGTGGACTGGGCGACTAGCCACCAAGAAGTCCTCAGGGGAGAAAGGCTTGAGGGAAGGGACAGTGAGGTAGATGAGCCACCGGACTGAAACGTAAGTCCAAATATAACCATCTCGTCCTTACCTCATCTGCCAAGCGTTTGAGGAATTAAGTTGCTCCTGCACAGTTAGTGTGCCTCAGTTTCCCCAAGTTTAGCCATGGGCAGAGTACATGATACCCTAGAGGCTGCTGCTTGCAGCAGGAGATAATGCACTTGTATGCATCACTAAGCACAGCGTGAAATTAGTCCCCAAAGGGAGGAGGCATGACCAATGAGTGTCAGATGTTCAGGCTTTCTGCGTGAGTCCAGCCAGAGGCAGGATGTGGCTACCAGGAACACGAGATTTGGGGACAAAAATGAGCTTGGAGGCAACTGGGGCTCCAGGCTAACCCCACAGGATAAAATGCACAGGGTGGGGGGTGGGAAGGAGGGCTTGTGGGAGGCAGTGAAAGAAGAGTGAAGGAGGGGGAGATCTTTGGAAGCCGCATATTAGAGCTCATGTGAGCTGGCTTGGTCACCCACCAGCAGTATGACCTTGTCTAAGTTAACCTTTCTGGGCTTCACTGTCCTCATTTGTAAAGTGGGGATAATGAGAGCACCTATGTCATCAGGTTGTTAAGAAGTGCAAATTCACATATGGAAAACATAGGTCTGTACCTGGCCAAAAAACAAAAACTAAAAAGGCCAATAAACATTAGTTCTTATTATCTGTAGCTCAGGCTTGCTTTTATGATGTGGTTTGACTCGTTTATCGATGGTTTGTACCAAGGCAGCTATTTGGGAGTATAGAGGTTCCACTGGATATCACTTCATAGTTTGAATAAACTCAGGTACACCTAAAGGCTGGTGATCCTTAAGAAACGTCCTTCAGGAGGATTACAACTACCATTAAGTGTGAATTATTTAATTCATGTAACACTGTAATCAGTGTTACAATTAACAAAAAGAACACAAAAAAGGCTTTCCTTACATCTGTACTCATTTGATAACATAATAGAACACTTCGTGACTCACTGTCTCACTTGTTCAAAAAAAGGCAATTAAAGAACTTCACAAAAGAGATAGCGCACATCTCAAGAGGGATTCTTTTCTCCTGCAGGAATATATTCTCATTAGGTCTCGGTCAGTCTGCATCTGGGGTTTGGGAGTGAATGCTGGCTTGAGGCAGACCTCTGTACCCAGGTACAACAGGATCTGATTAAAAGCCCACGAGAAGAAGAAAGATGCTGTGAACTTTCAAGTAACTGCTCGGATCTGAAATTCAATGTGTGATCTAGACCAGGATGAGCCTTTGAGAAATACAGGGGAGAAGTTATTGTAAAAGTGATATGTCACCTGGCCCAGTAGGAGAAAGGGGAATAATAATGTAAAAAAGAAATCCTGAGGTGTAAACATAAATTTAAATCCTGGGGTGCAGAGGAAGTCAATAACCTTCTAGGTTAATCCTTACTACCTCTTTACCATGGGAATCAAAACACTTGATACAAGGTCATTTTAAATGTAAACCAGGAATAATGTGGAGGCATAATTATTATATCCTAAACATTAATCACAGCAAGTAATTTTTTATAGACCCAGCTAGTTTGGGTCAAGAAAAAAAAAATCCTTGGTGTATTTTCACTGGAGTCTACCTTCATAGTGTAACCTGGGTGAGGGACTAATATTGGAGTGACTGGTGGAAAGTCCTTATCCTTTAGGGTTTCTTCTATTAGTAGTCTGTGATTAGTGGGTCCCCGACAGAAGTTAATGCTGAGAAAAAGCATCATTGGGAACCTGGGTTTTAATATAAGGTTTTGCAAGCTCGTTCAATATGCAGGGGCCTAAGGAGCAGAATGAGCCAAATTCAAGTTTTTTGTTACCAGATTGTTTGCATTCAATCTTAGTTTACCTCTTATTAGAAAGGCAATATGTTTTCAGGACAAATATTATAAATGTCTCATAAACAGAACAAATTAAAGTTATACATTAAATTGTTATAGTTCATAAAGAAGGAAAGAATTAAAAGGGAAAGAAAAAATTCAACTCAATACTTTGCAAGTTTAGAATCTTGCCCACCAATGATGGTGTGATCCTGAACAGGCAACTTAGTTTCCCTATGTAGGGATTTGAGCAAATACCTTGATCTTTCTGCTATAAATTAGAAATACTTTATGAACTTTTTTTTGTCGATGTCTACATAGCAAAAAATAAAGAAGCGATTGCTGATTATTCAGTTTGGGTGATTAGTGAAGGTAGCAGAACAAGCTATATCTGATATTTATTGTCCTTGACTTGCTTGCCTTGATTACTTACGTGGTCTTAATTAGCCAGCTTCATGTAGACTTCCCTCCATTTTGTACTCAGCAAATATGACTGTAGAGTTCTTTTCCCTTGCCTGTGAAAATGAGCAATGTTTATATTAATCAGATCTGAAAGAAAGTTTTAAAAGATGACTAAAAACTAGAGAGTAGAACATTTTCATTTACTGAGCCCCCACTTTGTACTTCCTTCTATCACCCAAAGGATGGCTCCACTCCCTTGGATCACCTGCCTCTAGCTCAGGGGCTCTCAAATTTGACTCACTGTAGAATCACTTGGAGAACTTGTTAAAACAGATGGGTGGGCCCCACCTCCAGAGTTTCTGTTTCACAGGTCTAGAGTGAGACTGAGAATTTGAATTTGAATTTCTAACAATTTGCCAGTGACTGCTGATATTACCCATCTTAGGACTGTACTTTGAGAATCATAGAGGAAATTGGCCTCCTGTCAGCTCCTGAATTGTTCCATAACATTCTCCCTGCCAACTCCCCACCATCCTTTATCTCTGCCTTGGGCCATTGCTTCTATCACTGCATGTCCCCAGTGGGATCCCTGGCCTCTAACTGCTCCCTCTATGTGGCCCCTGCTGGGGGCCCATTAGAATGGGGGCCAATTTCCCCACACCCCCTCTAATACAAGACTTGTGTGTTTTTTAATGGAAGGATGGAGGGAAATTACAAACAGAAGTGGATAAGGTGAAAGTGAAGGTAAGTATGATTGTTCTACTACTCTGTTCCTTAGCGTTTTTTCATTATCACCCCCTAAGGAGACTTTTTAGACCTTTTTGTCCTCCTACACCCCCTCCCATCCCTCATCCCTGTCGATGAAATTTAAACACTACGATACACTGTACATCTGTTTATTTACCGTAGCCTTTTTAGAGGGCCACAAACCATTGTAATACCTAAGATTTTACACCAAGATTTTATCTTTACCAACGACCAATTTTGCCCTCTTGGGGTGATACCACCCCTGCTGAAAAATGCATGTTCTAGCAGAGTAAGGTAAAATCACTAAAGCAATTTAAACTGTCCCTGTTTTCTTTGTAGGCACACTTTAGTTCTTCACCTTGCTCTAGTGTTTCAAAGACTCTTCCTGTCTCCTCTCTCTGAGAGGGGTCCATTCTTCGGTTTTACCAGAACTTGTGTCCAGCTTTTCCCTGACCCTCTTCTTTTTAGGAAAACCCATTCCCATTTCTCCCCCCCCCCCCCAGGTCTAAAAGCTGTGAGATGGAAAAAGAAACAATAACGCTACCCAAGAAATCAATAACCCTATGTTCTCCTTCTTAGTTCTCTACCAGCTGCCCTCAGGGGTGAAACTCCCCACCAAAGGGGGAAATTCAATTTAAACTCACTACCAGATGCTTCCTTTTGTCTGACCAGGTAGTCTAACGATGCCACAACAGCATTTCCCAAGGTGTGAGTTATTCAGTTACAGAACTTCTGTAGGAAGGTCAATAGGAGGCCATGGCCCTCCAGGAAAGGCTCTCTCCAGTTTCTTCACGGCTGGGATGTGCAGATGTTTCCTATTCTCCCCGTAGGCTCTGGGTGGCTGAACAGGAGAGCATCTCTCCTTTCCATCCCCCTCCCCACAATACACACACACACACCACAAACACATACATAAGTGCAGGTGCAACAATTATCAGAGACTGAGTAACCTACATTCGAATTAAGAGCAAGAACCGCCCCTACCTTGTTTCCCTTCTAAATACAACATATATGCCCAAATCCTTGTGCCCACAAGGGAGATAGAATTTTACATTTTTTATGCAGAACACTTTCAGTTCCTTTCTCCTGTTGCCAGATAATGCCCTACTCCCACCATGAGAACCTCACTTGAACAATTTGCCAAACAACAGAACCCCCTGCTCCAACTAGAGCTCAGAAATTAAAACCTTTTTCTTTATATGGGATCATTATTTACTTTTGAGCTCAATACAGAAGAGAGGAAGTTTAGGCCTTATTATTGGTCCATCCAGAGTAAACAGCTTGGAGAGTGATTATCAGGTGGTGGTTCTGGGAAGGTCTTGTTCCACTAGCCACACTTTTTAAAAAGTGAAAATCTGTTTTATTGGAATGGGATGCATATTTTTGCGCTTCTTCTAAATGGAAAATGGGAGAAATGTCACTTAATTCACTGGATAAGTTTTCACATCTAGCTCAGGTGATGAGTTGGTAACCAACATGCAAAAAGGCAGATGGCAGATGCTTGGATTGAAATCCACACGTCTGGTAGGCTGGAGATGGTGGGTCCAGTATAATGGCCATTAACTGCCTAATTAGTGACTCCTACTTCCTAGCCCAGAAAGGACTATAGTGGCACCCTAATGAACTTGTTCATTTTATATGGAGGAGTGAGATCCAGAAGGGTGACCTGGTTTGTCCAGGATTAGCCAGATGAAAAAGAAGAGCCAGAGATCAAACCCAAAGTCCTCTCCTTCCTGCCTAGATAGTCCTTTCCATCATGTCATTGCTACTTCCCATGGTTCCTTCCCTTTCCTTTGTTGTAACATAGGATTCTGGTTTCTTCACAGATATTAGTGAGATGTGTAAAGTCTCATAGTAGAGAGGTTTGAAAGGTCAGTCTGGGTTTAGATTCCAATTTTCTAAAGAATTGAAGGAAACAGGATGACAGAATGACCTGGTTTCTGAATGTAATGGTAAGGAGAGACCAAAAAGAAGGCCCAGAGTTTTAGGAGGCTTCTCTACATTTTCAGAAGCCTTATAGTGAGAACTCCAAAACATTTTCCTATGTTTGTCACATGACCAAAATGGAAACCAAGAAAGGAAAAAAGGAAGTTAAGAGTGAGGTCTGGACAAAGATTTCCCTTTCCTTCTCAAGTTCCTCTTTACATGTGAAGCTATAGAGGCAAGATTCAGTGACATCAGCATCTTTGTTGAAAAGGAAGACAGAAGTGGAGGGTATGTGAGAAGGGAATTAGCAGCCTGAAGGCACCCAACCTAGCAAATGCAACGTGGGTGTCCAGCAGCTAAATTAGTGGAAGCACCATCTGGATGTGGCCTCAGTTGCAGGTTTGGGCCTGGATTAATCTATAACTTGACCTAATTCACATCAACAAATAAACATTAAGGATTGATTATGTACCAGGTAAGTATTGTGGGAAACAGGAAGATAAACACGGTGTGGATCCTGCTTTCAAGGAGCTTATTATCTAGAAGGAGATGGAAGGGCTATATACAAACCACTAAGGTACAAGTCAGAATGTGACTATGCTGTTAAAGAGGTAAAAACAAAGTTCTCTGGGAATCCTGGGCTATGTCTGCAAAGAACTCTGGGAACAATATCTTGTGCATCTGGGTCACCATTAGGTTTGGAGAAGGTCGAAGTAGAGGGCCCATTAGGAAGTGAGTGGCAGTTAATTGGAGGATTTAGTGATAAAGAGATTATCCGTTGACTGCAGAAGCAACTACTTTAACAAGGTATTTGTGGTCATTGAGGCCAATTTTCAATTTTAGTCCATATATTTGCATCCCCGATTCTATGAGTCCCCTCTTCCTACTCACCAGTCTTGTAAATAACCAACCAGTGTTCTTTTCATTTGGGTAGGTAAGCAACTGAATGATTGCATGTGCAAATTCAGGGGTTTGGAGACAAACACAGCTATTCAGCGGTTGTGTTACCCCAAAGTGATGATGGAAAATTAGCAGGCAACCTGTGAAAATCATTACTAATGTTTTCCTTCTGAACTATCAAAACATAAAATTCTATACTGGTCTTTGGAACATGATAAATAGGACTAACATCT
The DNA here is from genome assembly GCA_028534135.1 of Potos flavus. Classification (NCBI taxonomy): domain Eukaryota; kingdom Metazoa; phylum Chordata; class Mammalia; order Carnivora; family Procyonidae; genus Potos; species Potos flavus. Next base: position 50,518,819 of record CM052885.1, on the reverse strand, counting down.
CTCTTACACAAGGAACACAACAGTTTTCTAAATAGCTGATGCTTTGTTATTTGAGGAAGATCTGTATTAACAACAACAACAACAGAAATAAAACCAAACCATGAGATCCTGAATATTTTTTGGCCATTCCAATTTCAGCATAAGTAGATCTAGAAATAAAGCCTAAGCATGTCCAGGATAGGGAGCTTGAAATTTTGTGTGGCAGAAATGGTGAAGAGCTCACCAAAAATTCATCCTCTTCCTTCCCCAGTGAAGTCGTGGGAGGTTGCTGTTCAGGCAGAGGCTACATTTTTCGGCATGCCCCATCTCTCAGGCTCCTTGCATCTAGGTAGTTATCAATAAATGTGACAGAAGGGATATGTGTCTCTTCTAGGGCCAGGCTTTTAAAAAGTGAGTAGAGCTTCTTCCCATTCTTTTTTCCCCATCTGCTGGCTGGATACAGATGGTGGAACAACATGATGGAAATAGCCTGAATTTGAATGATCACGAAGAGGAAAGCTGCCTACAAACGAGGAACACTTGTACTGGACTGTTATGTGAGTGAGAAACAAAATTCTATTGTCTGATAGATTGTACTATTGTTCCCAACTATATCCTGCTGTATAGCAGGGGTCTATGATGGTGAGTTTCCCTGGAGAAAGGTTGTACTTCCTGTTCATTGATACTGGACTTGGTCATATGACTTACTTTGGTTAATGAAATGTCAGCAGAATTGATATAGACCACACATGAGCAGAAGCGTCAAGAGCTGTGGCATGACTCCACTGTTATTCTTTGTTCTGCCCTGAGAACAGCAAGCTTCACATAGAAGCTACTCCTTCAGGCTAGGGGCTTTCAGTCTGGGTTCCAGATGAAGAAGACATATGGGGCAGGGCTGCAACTAACACACAGTCAACATATACTATGAGCAAAAAATAAGACTCGGTTGTTGATTTGGGGATTGTCATGGAAGAATAACCCAGAAGAGGCTGTCCAATAGATTGTGCTAACCCATTGACATTTTGATAGTTATCTAGTATAGCATTAGTGTTACCCTAACTAATATACTCTGAAATTGAAAGAATTGAGTGTGTGGAAAACTGGAGAGTAGGGAACAGTGAACAAGATAAAAAACATTCTTTTAAAGTATGGTTAAACATGAAATACTCTAATAGAATTAAAAGTCTTATTAAATATTAATTGACAAATCACAACCAGGTGAAACTGCAAACCAATAAATTAATTTTCAAACACAAACTAGATAACAAATCATTAAGCCAGTGGTACCACCTTCCGGCTCCACTGAGCTATCTGACTCCTCCTTCCAATGGAAAGTTTTGGTAGACTCTGAAGAGGTAGGTTGAGGCCCAAAGAAAGAGATGATCCTACAAAGATTCCTATGTTCCCTGCAACCCCAGGACCACCTCCTTCTGCCTGTTCCTCCTCCTTGTTGGACTGTCAGAGGAGAAGGATATGGGGGCAGAGGGCAGATAGGATAGAAACAAAGGAACATTTCAACTTTTCATTTTTGCATGAGGCTGGACCCTTCACATGGCTGGCCTCTTTATATGAGCCTTAAAAAAAAAAAAAAGGATAGGATCATTTTGGAGATCCAAGGCCCTCCGAGACAGGCATGCTAGATTGGTGTGTGGGGACAGGGCATTGTAGGAAGAGGTGGAGAAGAAAGCCTGTGACAGATCTACAGTGGTACCATTGCCCAGAGGCCCAATCAGCTAATGCCTGGGCACCTCAGACAAGGCACTCTCTCTCTCTCTTGCTCAACGGGATGGTTAGACTCCTGAGTAATTTAAAATTTAAAATTTAAAAACATAAAAACATAAAAATGGATTGTGTCATAAGAAAAAAAAATGAAATGTGCTCCAGTAGGTTGGAAAAAAGTCTGTCATTTTTGTTTATCTCATTATCATGACGAGGGAATTTAATTCCACAAATGATAGATTTGTGGAAAATAATGAAGGCATAAAAATGATTACTCAAAACCTAGAGAACAAAAAGGTCCATGGTGATGTCTGACTGAGTTGCAGAAGGCAGTACATTGCAACCATTAGCTCCGCCACTCTCCATGCTCTCCACCACATCTGCCACAGGAATGTGGGATGGGAAGTCTTGTCACACTCAGGGCTATGTGCTACTCGAGTCTTTTGAAAATCTGGTTGGTCCTGTCTCATCATCCTCTGGTTGTAGACTCGCTTAGGTGATATTGGTCATTCATTCAACATATTCTGTTTGGTAGATAACTTCTATTTTTACCCTCGGAGCCTCTTGGTGATGTTAATGGAAATGTTGTGTAATATTGTGATTTATGAGAAATACATATTTGGTCATTTGAATGACCAAAATATATTTGTCATGTGTATTTGGTCTTTGCCCATGGTTTCTAGCTCACAGGTCCTAAAACCCCTAGAATTTCCTAAGCGATGAGAACAACAAAGGTGTCTTTTGTTATGTTAGTGATGTGACTTCTGGACCTTACCTAAAGATGGAGGCTGGTTGCCAGTGGAGCCAACCACATTATTAGAGAGTTAGAACTTTCAGTCCCCTCCGACCTCCTGGGACGGAAGAGGGGCGGGAGGATGACTCAATCGCCAGTGGCCAGTGATTTAATCAATGTCTAAGTAATGAAGCCCCCATAAAAATCCAGAAAAACTGGGTTCAGAGAGTTTCTGGGTTGGTGAACACACAGAGGTACAGGAGCAGTGGTGCTCCTGGAGAGGGCGTGGAAGCTCTGCCCCCTTCCCCCATACTTTGCCCTATACATCTTCCATTTGGTTGTTCCTGAATGATGTCCTTTTATAATAAACATTATTAAAAATAAATATTTCTCCAAATTAATTGAACCCAAGGAGAGGGTCAGGGAACCTCTGATTTATAGTCACTCAGTCAGAAGCACAGGTAACAACTTGGGCTTGTGACTATGAGTGAGGTGGGGGAAAGGGTGGTCTTGTGGGACTGAACCCTTCACCTGTGGAATTTGATGCTCTCTGGGTAAGTAGTGTCAAGATTGAGTTGGATTCTCGGACACCAGCTGGTTGTCTGAGAATTGTTTGTCGATGTGGGAGGAACCCCCTCCTCCATTGGAAATTGAGTCTCAGAACTATTGCATGTGTTCTAAACAGGAAAGGTGGATGGTGACCAGGACCAGCCTTAGGTCCTCACGGCACATGATATTATGTCACATTACATAGGCCACGAGCAACTCCCCCCCCCCCCCCCGCACCATCAGCTCCAAACCCAAATGCTTTGATGGATGGTTTAACTCTATTATTCCAAAACTAGTCCTAACTTTTTTGTTCCATTAAAAAATTAAATTAAGACTGTCTGAATGCCCATGCCAGATGTTGATAAGGATGGTAGGTACTATTGGATATGAAGAGGTGCAGTGTTTTTTTTATTTCTTTTAAAAATGTGTTTGCAGCACTGTTCATGGATTACACTATGTAAAGTCACGTAAGTGAAAGGCGTTTATAATAAATATACAGTTTTTAAATGTCTGGATATAGTTTTTCAATAAAAGAATGTTTTCAGCCCATGTAAAAAATTAAATTAAATGTGTGAAAGTTAGGAGGTTGGTATATTGCGTGAGTTGGAACTTTGGCAGCAGTGTGTAAAGTCTATATCTGGGAATGGTTGAGGCCAAGAGTTTAATTGCAATGCTTAGGATTGTGGGGTTCCGTGAATAAAATGGATATAAAATAATTAGGTAATAACTTTTGCTTCTTCCTTTCACCTGAGAGTTAGTCGAGAGTAAAGTCCATCTGGCTTGTACTAAAAATACGTTGAAAGGTTTGAAAATATATCAGCAAAAATGTATTTAGGAAAAAAAATGGCAAACCTTGTTGTTAACAAAGCACAAATATTGTGATCTAACTTTACATTTTGTTGAAAGTGCTTTCATATTTGTCTGACTATTATTTCTAGTCTGACCTTTTCATTTTCCCAGAAGAGCAATATGGAGTTAGAAGTGAGGGAAGCGGCAGAACAGGAGGCCATAAATGTGATGGAACGCCCGGAAGGAATATAAGAAACTAAATATTGATCTTTGTTCTTTCAGTGAGGACTCTCGTGTTTCTAAGGATGTCATTACAACTATGGTGGCATTGGTTAATCTGATCTGCTATTCAGCTGTGGTCCTGCTCGGCACTGAAAGAACACTTTGTTCATGGGCTTCAGCTGACAACCAGAGAGTTTTCTAAAGTAAGGGTTATAGTGAGAACATTCCTCTCCATGTGTTATGTAAGATATTTGGGGCATGCAGGACTCTGAGGCAATGAATAAAACTTGCTTTAAAAACAGACACAACTAAAAAAAAATGACACAATTTATACATTCAAATTAGTATTATCCTTCAAGGAGTCACATTGGGAGACATATACTTATTCTCACAAAGACACCATTGCTCAAAGCATTTTGGAACTTTTTATTTTAGAGTTGCTTTTATAAGCAGGGGTAGGGTTTGTGAATCCTGTAGAACTATTTAGTGTTTCACTTCAATTTTTAGCCACGTCACAGAAGGTTGATTACTTCTTTTTCTCCTCCATAGACTTAACGCCAAGTAACTTGAGATATTAAAAAAAAATCAGATCTATTCAGTTATTCATTCATCTATTGATTCATTTATTCAGTAAATATCCACTGACTACCCTGTGTGCCAGGCTGTGTGTTAGAAGCTGAGGAGTCAGTGATGCACAAGACAGAAATGGTCCCTGCTCGGTTGGAGGATGTAATTGGAAAGACAGACCAAAACCACCCCCATAACAACATGCTGACAAACAAATGTACAAAATACTTGCCAGTTGAGATAAATGGTGTAACGGAAACAGATAAGGAGCTGAGCTGAGAAGTAACAAGAAGAAACCAGCTTATTAGATGGGAAAAGGAACATCTAAGCAGGAATTCGGCTTTAAAGGGTGTCCACTTGCCACCATTGGGAGTATTCAAATGAGTAAGCTTTAAGCTTTAATTTTGGAGGACAATTTTAAAACCTGAATGGACTGAGCAGAACCCATTCTTCCCACAGCAAATCTTTCTGTAGGATATGGGAGTGTGATCCTTATCAGCAAAGTGACCTCAAAAATGATAACAGTTATCACAAATAATCTGTGATATTGAATAGATTGTGTCTCACTTGGCAGCTCACTTTTTTTGCTTTTTGTTTGTTGGTTTTTGTTTTTGCTTTGGGCTTGAAAACAAACACACACAGTTTCTTTTCTCTTCAATCAGTAAAGCCATCTTGACTGTACTATCTGTAAGGCCTTGGGATCTACAATCCTTCCTCTACCAAGGATCTCAGAGCCACCTGGGAGATGTCCTGGAGGCCTGCATGACAGTTAGAAGTGGCACTACTTTATGCTGTGTTTATTATTTGCAGGCCAAAGTGGTATAACATCAGCACCATGTCAGGGTCTCAAATTCCTTCTCTAGGAGGATACCATCCATCTTGAGAAAGATTGTGAAGCTGTCCCCTGGCTTCATGGGAAACCGTGCTAAGAACCATTCATGATGTCTGCTATGGGCATGAGCTCATAATGTGTGATATAATATGTGAGCTCATAATGTCAGTTTGCCCATTACTGATGATGAAGTCTGATCATTAGGCTAGGTGATGTCCATTATATAGGTATCTTTCCCCTTTGTAATGAAGAAGTACTTCATGGGGTGATATTTTGAGACCATGTGAATGTCCAACATTTCACTGCTAAATGACGCACCCATGTTCGTGCTATAAGTCACAGAATTCTGACTCCCTGACCCAAGAACTTTCTCTCCACCATGCTTGTTCCATTCATTAGCACGGGAACATTTCAAGCTGGACATGAAGACAGGATTTCTAAAGACAAAGAAAATCTAGGTGCTATGTAGACCTTTATTGTTTGTTAAAAGTGTTGGATAATAAAAGTTTCATTAGAAACTCCTATTTTGTGAGAAATAATTAGATTTCCCTTAATGTGGCTAAGAAAGAAATGGCAATACAGCTAGGTAAATGAATTATTACTATTACTACTCAAAAGAAACAGACCAATGTTGTGGCCAACTCTCCTGCCCCCAAATGTTCTTAAACAGGTTTTGTTTTTTTGGGTTTTTTTGGGTTTTCTTGTCCTTCTTCTCTTTGAACACCAGTGTGGATTTGTTAGACGGAAGACTCTGTGTTGGGAATGAGTAACCATATCTTTCCTTAGAGTAATTAACTATAACCTTGAATCAGGTGTTTCATTTTTTAAAACCACACTGTGGTGGCTTTTATATGAATTGAATCCCTGTTGTTGATACTTTCCAAACACCAGGAGCTGTCCCAAAGACTTCCTGTGGCAGTGTAGCCCGTGGGGTGATTATATTAGGATAATAGGGTTGAAACATTTCATAATTTAATGAGTTTTTTTATTTCTTATTCCCAGAATTAAAAAAGAACCTCTATGAATGTCAAATTCAGTAATTATCAAACTGAACAGAATTTGGTTCTATGTAACCAACTGGCACACTCTTCATAGATAACAACATGATTTGATATTTATAAAGGGCCTATTTCCCACCCCCTCCCCCCAGCTCAGACACCAGCAATGCATTAAATATAAAGCCTTACATAATTCTGTGGAAAAAAAAAAACCCTCAATTCGCTAGAGCTTTCCTAACCTCTAAATTAGATATTTCAAAAGAGATATTATTCCTTTAGTGCAGGTTTTCAGCTTTCCCTGAAATGGAGTGGCTAGTTACAGCCCAGCCCACAAAGTGGCTCGAATCTAATGACATTTAATTAATAATAATCATAATCATAAATGCAAAGCCCCCTTGATGTTAGCGTGACAAGCAATTAAATTCTGGGGTGGGGTATGAGAGATGCCTCGGCCAGGCAGCTCCCTTCTGGCATTAGGTATACACATTTGGGTTGATTTGGACTGGAAACATAAAAGCATAATTTTAGCCTTTAATTAAAAATTTGTCTCCAATAGTTCCCTTGCTTAACACCTAAAGAAATACAGAGCTGGCTAAGAATAATAGCTCACATTCATGTTCTAGGTGTTTCACATGAATATCATTTAATCCTCACAAACAACCCTTTACGCAGGTACAATTATTATTTTCCTTCTTTAAAAGATGAAGAAATGGGGGCCCAGAATGTTAATGCAACATCCTGGTCTGTCTTGCAAACCCAAACAAACAGCAGGACTCCAGAGTCAGATAATGACAGGCCACACCGCCTCCCAAACTCTGCTGCCTCTCCACAGAGGGGAAGGGAGATTTATAGTGCTTCTCATAGGAGGACTGCTGAGTGCTTCTCTTGAATGTAATGATTACTTCCCATGGCAATCCTTTGATGCAGCTTATAAACCAAGAACTGGCAGTCCATCAAATGGGAAAGTGACTTGCGCAAGACATTCCCTTGTGCTGCTGGGAGATCTGGGGAGAAAGTAAAGAGGCACTTACCTTCACTCCTGGGAGTTCACCAATGGCTAGTACTCTTCTCAACTCCTCCTCATGAAAGACAAATAGCATTCTTCCCAGCTGGAGTGTACTCATCCAATACTTGATCTGCATTTCTCCCCAGGGACCAACATTCCTGGCAGAGAAAATGAAACCAGGATAATAACCGTTGTAGAGATTATGAAATTGCTTCTTATCTGCATTCATACTCCAACCCATTTCTAGTGCTTTCATACACCACCCCAGACTGATAGAATTATTTTCTTTGTGACTCAGAGATGTATTTTACTTTCAAGGAGAAGATTAGATGATGAGATAAGATTCACCCTGTAGCGCTCCATGGGATTTTATTTAACCTCAACACATGGTCTGTGGACTGAAAAAAAAAAAGAAGTATGTTCATGGTTTACAGTAAGTACTTCTAAAAGTATGTATGTTTTATAAAAACATATCCTAATTATAGAATTTCTTAATCTAACAATCATTTATTGAATTCTTTCTAGGCCTAAAGTATGGTAGTAGGTGCTAAAGATACAAAAGTAACTAAAACATCATCCCTGCCTTCAAGATGTTCATACTTATATGTGACGTTGTGTGACTGTTCGTATGGACCTGCCTGGTCTGTCTTAGTTACATCTGTTTCCCCAGTGTTATTATAAATAGCACCCCCCCTTCACTCTAAAAAGTTTCCAGGTTTGGGTGATAAGTTATATACACCCTATAATAATATTTCCCACTAGATGATTTTTTTTTTAAGATTTTATTTATTTATTTGACAGAGAAAGAGATCACAAGTAGGCAGAGAGGCAGGCAGAGAGAGGGGGAAGCAGGCTCCCTGCCGAGCAGAGACCCAACTCGGGGCTCGATCCCAGGACCCTGGGATCATGACCTGAGCCAAAGGCAGAGGCTTTAACACACTGAGCCACCCAGGCGCCCCTAGATGATGTTTTTAAACTACTTAAAATACTTGGCTATAAATAAAAAGCACAAACGGTGAAGGTCCCCAAAATCTACTGACATGCTGTCTTGATTTCAGAATCACTATTTGTGTCACTGTGTGTCAGGTGAAGTAAATTCACTGGGAAAGTGTGGCATTTGGGTTTACATTATTTTTAAAAATACAACTACTGTTCACCCTCTATCAGGAGGATGGAGAACATTGGCTAGAACACTTAAGAAGACGAGAGAACAGTGCGATACATGGTGGTAAGAATGTATCATACCCTCAACACCAATTTTGGTACGAGCCTGAGGTGAATAGATGGGAGAACGAGGGCCCTTGGCAGCAAGGGATATGTCAGGTGGAGCGGCAAAGCGATGGTTGGAGGCATTTAGGGTCAAGAACCTCTGATCTTAGAATTCAAGTTGGCATCTGCCTTTCCCTCCCTTGGACTCTTTGGTCTCTACCCCATTTCTAAAGATACCGAACTCATTGGCTTTTAAAGCTACCTGCCTCGGGCTTTTGTGAAAGATTGGTGTCTGCAGAACTTCTAATTACCCATCATTCTGTGTTCTCTTGTCTGAATATGTATATGTATGTATTTTGATATTGAAGACAAGCTATTTTTAGTTTCCTTTGGGTATGTTTGGAGAAACTCTTAACTGTTGCTATGCTGCTATGGAAACGGTATCCATGTATACTGACATGTTTACAATTGTTTAAAACACTATAAACTTTCTAGGGCAAAGGCAAACAGCTTACTTCCATCAAAGTTGCTCCATGCTTTCCTTTTTTATTAGTTTATTTATTACTCTCAGACCCATGTTGGAATCTGTTTCATTTGTGCCTGCACAAAGGGCTCTTTTCTTTTTCTTTCTTTTTCTTTCTTTCTTTCTTTCTTTCTTTCTTTCTTTCTTTCTTTCTTTCTTTCTTTCTTTCTTTTCTTTCTTTCTTTCTTTCTTTCTTTCTTTCTTTCTTTCTTTCTTTCTTTTATGTGCATCATCATTTAATTGATTTCACATTCATAACTACAGTAGAGCTGAGAGCACATGAAAATTTTCCCCTGAAATCAGAAATATTCCGGGTCTCTTTAGAACTGTGAACTGAATACCTCCTAGGCTCTCAAATGAAAAATGGAATAATACCTATTGAGGGTATGTTGATGATCTATCTAGAATTTGCAAGCGTAGGAGACTTTGATAGTCATTTGAATGTAACTATTGTAATTATTATTTGTGTATACAGAATGAATTTAAAGACTATTCTAATTGCTTAGAAACATGCAAATCCGAGGCTAGTTTTCTGGCTTACTCTAAGCATGGGGAAAAGTAGGTGGCTGAGAATGTTTACAACTTTCAGAAAGAGAATCTTAACAAAGCCACATGAATTGGAGTAAGAATCATGTTTGTTCGAAGGTACCAGGAAAATGATTTTTGGCAGGGTTGTTCTCTAGGAGTCAAAAAATATTTGAAAGTACAATCTGTAATTGTGAATCACACAATGATTGGTTTTGACTATGGAAAAGGGCACCCACTCTAGTAGAGCACAATATTTTATAGGACTTGAAACCCAGAGTACTTTCTCCTTTAAAAACTCCTTTTTACCAAAATTTGATACCTATTTTAGGTAAGTATACAGTAAAGGAAATTTCAGCTGTCACAAAGACTACTTTTCTCCCTCGTTTACTAAAATCTCATTTTTGTCATCTTCCTAAAGTTGTCATTTTAAGTCACAGATCAAAAAAAAAAAAAAAAAAAGACCACATTGAAGTCCTATAGGAAAGGAATGATTTGTGGAGAGCTGGTTGACCTGGGCCTCAGTTGCACGTGGAGATGGGGGAGTCATGGAGCCAACAGTCCCCCACCTCCCTCCTCAGGTCCCCTTCTTACAGCGTTTATAGACTTTCTCTGCTACAGCTCAGCAGTGGATATTCCATTCTCAGCCCTTCATTGAACAAGGTTTATGTGATTTTTTCCCCCTTCCCTGTGGGAAGGATTTCTCCCTGCCTCCTGGAGCTTAGCAGCAGCTCAGAAATGTGACCTGAAGGTCACATTCAGATTAGAACTCTGTAAAACCTGATGGGAAACTTGCAGTATGACAACTGTGGCTTGATAGTCCACCGTGGGGGGGGGCGGGGGGGGGAGACGGAGGGTGGGTTTACAGAAGGTCCTAACTGGAAGTGAATCTGGCTTCGCAGCAGCTCATGTCAAGAGGCTAAGAATTGTGCATTAATTCCCCTGCTTTGGGAGTCTGGAGAAGAGGGGGTGTCAAGTGGCTCTGGCAACTGGGAACCTTTGAGGATGAAAAGGAGGAAGGTGGGCAGGAGCAGCAGTGTGACTTTATACAGAGTGAGCCCCAGGCAGCCACTAACTGTCTTACTCCGTTTAGATTTCTCTGAAGAGGCAGATTTCCGTTTCTGTTCTGTTGCCTCTGAGGGGATTTCCCAAATTAACCTTCGCTCAGCTTTCTTGAGGGACTGTTTTTGAGGGCTGGTGGGGAATTTCCCTCCTCTGACCAAACTGTTGTCTGGAGAGATTATTGCTGATCTTCATCTGGGGATTTTCTCACAGGCTTTTTGCTACTTCCTGTTTCCCAAGAGTCTTTGCTCCCTGGGAACCGAAGAGTTATCAAGAGAAGGGGGCAGACAGGCTTTAGGAAAAAAGAGAAGGAGGGTCTATCTGATACAGTGGTGCTGTTCTCCCCTCCTCCAGTTCTTTGCCATAGTGATACTAGATTTAAAGATCAGGCCCAGGGACCTGGCTGAGGGCTTCAGGCTAATTACATGCAGCATTCCACAGGAACTGGAGTTGGACAGCATAATCGCAAACTCCATTAATGATTGGTTTGTGAGAATAGCTCTCTTGTATTTGGGATGGATAAAAACTCTCATGTTAAAAGAAGCCATTAAAGAATCATTACTCTTTTTACTTAATGACAATGCCCTACCACTTCCTTAGTGCTTTCTGTGTATCATGCACAGTACTGGGGGTTTTGTAGACATTTCTCATTTGATTCTGGCTACAACCCAGAGAAGTAGACCTTATTAAGACTCATTTAACAGATGAGCAAACCAAGGCTCTAAGGGGTTAGGCAACTTAGCCAGTTTTCTGGGTTGATATTAGGAGAGGTCCAATTCTGTGGCACCCCAAAGTCTATGACTATATTCTTTCAGCTATAAATTTCACCCAGATTTGAGATTTGTTTCATATTCCTGTTGGTGCTATTACCAGGAAAGTAGTGGGAAGGACCCTGAGAAGAAGCAGTCCCCAAGAACAAGGGGCAAAAATATTTTAGGGGGCAACATTGATGTTTGTTAGCTTAGCTCTGTGCACCTGCCAGGCCCTTTTGCTGTATGTTCACCATTTTCTCATCACCTGGAAGGAGGTGCTACCAAGGAGGTAGTAGGAATCAATACATAAAAGAAGCTCCAGTCAAACCAATTAATTAGTTCTTTCTCTTGGAGAACCCTTCTCTCCAGCCACTGCTTTCATGTTGCTAATTCCTAATCTAGCTTTGTACACTTTATTAAGGTTCTTAGAAATAATTACCCTGAAGATAGGTCCCAGGATATCTCTGACTCTGCTCTAGCCCAAGAAAAATAATGTTCTAGAGTTGCACTACCTTTTAACTCTTGATTGCTCTGAAGACAGATCAGTGTCTGTGTGTTCTTGCAGTATGGGGTTCTCAGGGGAATAGATAATTAGTCACAGTCAGCCACAGTTGATGTCCTCGCAGAGTTCTCCACGTATTTTTAGTTCTACCAGAGAAGTTATTAGCACAGGTGAGGGTGTTGGGGGCAGCACCAGGACTGATGTGACAGTTCCTGGGAGTTCCCAAGGAACAGGAGATGCACTTGCCGCATCAACTCTCTTTACCCACTGCACACTTTGTTGCAGATCCTCCTGTCCTAGATCTATCCAGGAGGGCTCCTAACCATATCCTCTTCATCCAAATAGTGAACTCTGAGAGCCTGTAACGGTTGGGAGTTTACTGGTTACCAAGTGATTTACCTGCATTAAATGACTCGCTCCTTACCCATGAAGTTGGGCAAAATGACTCCTATTTATTTTTACCAGTGAGGAAACCATGACCCTGGCTGTTTAATAATTGGCCCAAAGCTACCTAGCTAGTAAACTAAGAGGCTGGGATTCAAATACTGGACTGATTCCTAGTTGGGGCTTAATTGGGGGAGGAGGTAGTAAACCTTATTTATTTTTTAATCACTAGGAAAATATAGCATAGGCTTGAAACATCAAACATACAGGCTATGTTATTATTGAAAGTAATAGGTAGTAGAAAGGGAACAAGATCCTAATCAGCATGATGCAAGTGCTGAGGAAGGACAATGGCACGGCCCAGAGGCCTCTGGCCTGACAGAAAGTGGTGTTTGGTAAAGAGAATGCTGCCCCTCCTTTGAGCTAAGGGATCCATAGCTTCCTTATGGTCATTGTTACCCGGGCATCTTTGCAGGGGCTCTGCAATTTCAGGGGGCTAAATAAGCAATGCTTGCCACGTTTAGATTCTCATTCCATTTGCTTGGGGAAAAAAAAATAGGCCTTCCCAAATTCAGTACATTACAACTTTTCCCAATTAAGCAGCCAAGAATCCAACTTATATTGTGCATTCCCAGAAACTGATACGTATTATAATTCAAATCCCTTTTCTTTTCAAGGGCAAAGTGTTACTGTCCTTCCCACCACTTTCCTGCAGAATAGCAGAGGAAGACAGGCTCAGGGGCCATCATGGCAACTGGTGAGAGGGAAGCTCTGCTTCCCAAACCATGTGACTTGTACCCCTCATGTATCACGTGGGGGCCAGGCTGAAAGATGTGATGAGCAGGAACCTCAAGAAAAGCATAGCCATGGGGCGCCTGGGTGGCTCAGTGGGTTAAAGCCTCTGCCTTCGGCTCAGGTCATGATCTCAGGGTCCTGGGATTGAGCCCCACATCGGGCTCTCTGCTCGGCGGGGATCCTGCTTCCCCCTCTCTCTCTGCCTGCCTCTCTGCCTGCTTGTGATCTCTCTCTCTCTCTATCAAATAAATAAATAAAATCTTAAAAAAAAAAAAGAAAAGCATATCCATGCCATAGTGGCAAGAAAGGCACATCCAGAATGGATAAAGAAGATGTGGTCCATATATACAATGGAATATTACTCAGCCATCAGAAAGGATGAATACTTGCCATTTACATCGACATGGATGGAACTGGAGGGGATTATGCTAAGTCAAGTAAGTCAAGCAGAGAAAAACAATTATCATATGGTTTCACTCATAAGTGGAACACAAGCAATAGCACGGAGGCCTATAGGGGAAGGGAGAGAAATCTGAAAGGGGAGAAATCAGAGAGGGAGATGAACCATGAGAGACTATGGACTCTGGGAAATGAACTGAGGGTCTCAGAAGGGAGGGGGTAGGAGGTAACAGGGTGATGGGCATTAAGGAGGGCACATGTTGTGATGTGCACTGGGTGTTATACGTAACTAATGAATCATTGAACGCTACATCAAAAACTAATGATGTACTAACTCAACATAATAATAAAAAAAGTGGCTAACTCAACATAATAATGAAAGACAGAAAGATAGAAAGAAAGGCACATCCATCAGGAGCCTCTGAAAGCTTTTATCTTGACCACTCCTCCCTTAGCTCCACATCTTAATTTCAGTCCCTTGAATATTAATATAAAACCACGCAAAACAAAAATACCACCCAAATATTCTTTCTCTTCATGTGAGATATAACCTCATGGCTGTTGCTTCATGGCCAATGGAAAATGGTGTGGTGGTACTGCTGGGATACAGGAGGTTGCCATCAGACACAATCAGTCCTCTTCAAACTGCACCAGACCACAAGTACATTAAGAGAAGCTGCCACCCCATTGCTACCTATCTACCAACAGCAATCTGGTAGCTCAGAGGGCTCTGGCTTGGTGTGACAAGGGAGATCCATAGTGCCAAAACAAGCTCTCATTACATGAAATCTGGGCTCTAGAAAAATCTTGTGTTAGCCCTCACATAAGATTTAGTGTCACTTTCTTCTGTTTCCAGTTCTAGGGATTAAAATGCATAATGGAGCTAAGCATCCAGTGGCAACTAACATATTATTTAAACTTGCTGCAATTCTTGATTTTGTCATTTCTTAGTTTTGCTTAAAAGATAAAACGTTCCATTCTTTTCAAGAGATTCCTGCTCCCATCCCCGGTGGCCCTGTAGGCAAAATTTCTCATTCCCCAACGAATGAGAGAGAAACCCCTTTATATTATTGATCATGGAAGTAATGTGGTTTATGTGCTCATCCGAATACTTGCTCCTGACATCCATCAAGTCATTGGATTTGTTGTTGTAATGCAGGTGCACCAGGCTGGCTGGTCCTGGAACTTCTCCACCTTGCAGGTCACCATGACCTGAGCATAGCAACAGGCCATTCACTGGAGCTTCCACTGCCTGGAGTCCTAGTGATCCCTACCACGTCTGTGCTGCATAGGAGTCCAAGGCCCTGCATCCTCCTGATGTTCTGTCTTTCCAGACCCTCCACCATGGGAGTCACTGCCTCCTAGATAAAAATCCTGTGCCGGGTGGACTCAGGTGGGGGGCGCCCACTCCTTCATTGCCCCTTGGCAGGTCATCAAAGTCACTGTGGGCCCCAGTGCTATTGCTTTCCATCACCCAGCTGGAAAGCTATTAGCACAGCAATGATAGCAATACTATCCTCATAGTATTTTAGGACACCTGTGATTCTGAAACTTGAGTAGTTATTAGTAGTTTTAAAAATTGCCATTTGCTATAAATTCTTCTCTTAAGATAGTAAATATTATTTCAACATTTATTTTTATAAAATGAAACTGCTTATATAGCTAGGTATTTGAAATGATTCACATTAGTGAAAAGATACAAGATAAAAATATTCCTTTCACTTAGAGATGATTGGTGATGCAGTATTCAATATTATTTGAGGATGCTTTCAAAGCTCCCTAAATTAAATCAGGTTTTTAAAAATTAGTTTCAGAATACAGGCTGTGACTTAAGTAATCATAAAATGGCTTAGACAGTGACAATAGTTTGAATGTGGAAAAGAGCAGAATGGCAAAGTGTTCCTGCTATTCCTATCCCTCCATAAGAAAGGAAACCTTTAAAATACACACACAAACACACACATACATATACATGTACACACATGTGCATGCATACAGAGCCCTTTGGGTATGAAGTTAGTCTTAGTTATTAAAACAAAACACCAATATTGCAAGCAAAATTGGTTACTAGAGTTAGATCTGACATCAGAGATACTATTTCTCCCCCATCTTCCCAACACCCACAGTGCCCGCACATCAACTCACTCCTTTCCCCTTGCACTATTAGAAGTAAGGCATTGGCTGCAAGGAGACTTTCCCAAGGTCCTAGATATAAGGAGCAAAGGGAGCTGTCCTCCTGCTTCACTGCAGTATTCCATTTGAGATAAATGGTAGCATTTTGAGAAGAGATGGGAGTAAGAAACACCAAAACATATATCAGTTGGAGAAGGTCTTTTTGGCATAAAGGATCTTTTATAGTGGAGGTGATTTTATAATCTCTGAAATGACCTTGTACATAACACAGTATTAACAGTTTGTTAAATAACTCCACAGTAAATAACTGTGTTTAGGACACATTTGTCTGCCTAAACAACAAAACAAAACATTCATTTGGAAATTATTATTTTTTCATGTTCTTAATGTTTATTTATTTATTTAAAAATTTTAATTCCAGTATGGTTAACATATGGTGTTATATTAGTTTCAGGTGTACAGTATAATGATTCAACAATTCTGTGCATTATTCAGTGCTCATCACAGTTAGTGCACTCTTAATCCCTGTCATCTATTTCTCCCATCCTCCCCCACCTCCCCTCTGGTAACCATCAGTTTGTTCTCTATAGTTAAGAGTTTGTGGGTTTTTTTTTTTTATGTCTCTTTATTTTGTTCAGTTTTTTTGTTTCTTAAATTGCACATATGAGTGAAATAATATGGTTTTTGTCTTTTTCTGACTGACTTATTTCACTTGGGATTATACTCTCTAAATCCATCCATGTTGTTGCAAATGGCAAGATTTCATTCCTTTTTTGGCTGAGTAATATTCCATTACATATATATATATAATGGTAAGTGCACATCTTCTTTATCCATTCTTCTATCGATAGACCCTTGGGCTCTTTCCATAATTTGGCTATTGTAAGTAATGCAGTAATAAATATAGGGGCACATATTTCAAATTAGTGTTTTCATATTCTTTGAGTAAATACTCAGCAGTGGAATTACTGGATCATATGATAATTCTATTTTTATTTTTTAAGGAACCTCCCTACTGTTCTCCACGGTGAACGCACCAGTTTGCATTTCCACCAACAGTGCAAGAGGGTTCCTTTGGTTCCATATCCTCACCAAGACTTGTTTCTTGTGTAGTTTTTCATATTAACACGTGAAGAACACATTTAAGAAAAATGAGGGCTATAGCCCCATTTCTTTGTTCTTTTCTAAGCAACATTTTTCTAATGGGTTATTTATATTTATATTTGCTGCCTCTAATTTCTTATCACCTCTTAAACTTGCTCTAAACAGGTGTTTCTCCCATGAACACTCCATTGAAACTGCTCTCTCCAAAGATACCAGTGATCTACAATTCCCATAGGTCAGTTCTCGGTCCACACTTTAGGTGTGTGTCAGGAGCATTTGACAAAGCTGACTACTCCCTCTTCTTTGAAACAGTGTCTTCACTTGGCTTCTAGGACACACCCTTTCTTGGTTTTCCTCCTCCTCACTGGGCATTCCTTTTCAGTCTCCTTGGCTGGTCCCTTTTCTTCTCTCTGATTTCATAATCTTGGAGGGCCCCGGGCTTTCTCCTTGGGCTTCTTCTCTCTTCCTTGCTTACTCCCTTGGTGATTTTACCCAGTTTCATAGCCTTAAATATTATCTATAAGCTGCCAAATGTGTATCTCCAGCTCAGACTTCTCTCCTAAACTCCAGACCTTTATCCAATTGCCTACTCAATGTATGAAACACAAGTCTAAACTTGAACTCTCATTCTTCTTTTAAAGCCCGCTCCACTCCCTCAGATGATGGCGACTCTATCCCTAATTAGTTCAGATCAAACACTTGAGAGTCATCCTTGACCACTCTCTTTCTTTCCTCACATCCAAATCTTATTGGTTCCTACTTCAATATATCTGGAATCCAACCATTTTTCACCACCTCTACTGCTACTTCCCTGGTCTGAGCCACTGTCATCTCTCTCTTGGATTATTGCAATCACTTCCTAATCAGCCTCCCCACTTCTAGCCTTGCCCATCACTTCTACGACAGTCTAGCTGCAAGAATTAAGTCAGAGAGACACTCAAAAATGCACGTCCAATCATGTGACTCCCCTGCTCAAAACCTCACAGTGATGTCCTATTTCACTCAGAGTAGATGTAAATCTTTACAAAGGTCTATGTGACCCCGGAGACCTGCTCCCCCATCACTTCTCTGGCCTCAACTCCTGCTAATTTCACCTTCACTCATTCCACTCCAGCCATACTCGTCTCCTTGCTGTTCCTCAAACACCCAGACACGTTTGTTACCTCAGCCTGGAATGCTTTCCCTGGACAGACACAGGGCCCTCTCCCTCACCCTCACATGTTCGCTCAGTTGTTGCCTTCTCAGTGGGCCTACCCTGCCACCTATTCAAACAGGATTTGGCTTCCTTCTCCATACCTAGCACTCCTGAGCCTCTTACCCTGGTCTAATATTTCCTTTTCCATAACATGTATCCCTTCTAATGTCTACTGAAATTACTTACTGCGTTTATGGTTTATTTTCTGCTTCCTACTTAGAATGTAATCTCCATAAGGACAGGGATCCCTGTTTGTTTTCTTCAGCAATGCATTCTAAGTACCAGATTATTGCCTGCCACGTGGTAGGAAACCAGTAAATATTTTTGAATGAATAAAAGTTCGACTCTTCAGAGACAGGAATGACAGAAATGAGAAAAGTCTGTAAAGATCATATCTGTGTTGATTCAGTGATTTTAAAAGGGATTTTAATCTCTTACTTCCTGATGCCAGAAATGAGCATACAGCTTTGTAAATTCACATAGTAAAAGCACCCACAACAGTTTGTTCACTTCAACTGTTGCTTTTGAAGAATTTGATAAGCATCTTGTCCTGCCATCCCTTCTTTTGTGGTAAAGCCTCCTTTTAAATACTCAAATAACCTGGGTATTTCTGCTCTGAAGGCATCAGAAAGGCATTTAGTTGAAGGGTTGAATTCATCAGGTTTCCAGTTCAAAACGACTCAATATCTATGCTATACCATCTTTAATGGATAATACTCATAGCCCTGTCTGGATCATCCTCCTGATATTCATAGCACTGTGAGGGGCCTTGAATTCATGCGACCTGCATCCTCAGCTGAAAGTGGGTAGGATTCTGACAGCAAGCTGGTTTGTGGGTAAAACCATTGACACCATCAGTCTAGGTCTGATGACCACCAGAGCTGTTATGTGTTTATATGAATACTTCCCTCTCTGAGACATTTCAAGAAGTACTTTTCTTGGTAATATAAGGTGGACTACATGTGCTAATGACAAAATTTCTGAGGCTGCTCAAGAGTGTTTTCTGGGAAGACTAACCAATGACATCATGGGTGCTTACTAAGTGACACATGCTTGGCAAAGAGGTTAAAAAAGGTCATTCATCTCACCGTCCTTTTCATCAGAAGGCCTAAAACAGTATAAGCTATTTTGTTCTCTAGTTTTCGCCCATGCCCTTTTCCCTACTCCAGCGAAGCCTTAAGTGGATTTGCTGTAATAACTGTGTTATGCATATGATAGCCAGAATGTTATTGTGATTACATAATTAATTTTTTGTTTTAAAAAAGCAACTGATTTACAGTGGCAGTTCTATTACTTAAAGTAACTTTCTTTGATCAAAATTCATCACTCAATTTTTAACACTAGGGTTTGAAATTTCCAACATATTTTTTATTAAAAGCACTAGAGAAGTATAATACCATTATGGGAATAGGATAACAGTATAGGAAGTTTGGAGAACTTAACAAATTACTTGTAATTCCATTTAATTGTTACGATCATTTGTAAATATTTTCTGTTAATCACTTTCTATAAAAATGCTGATTATTCCTGTAATTGAAATGAATATCAAGTTTACTGGATGGTAGTGGGAACCCTTTGAGATGCGGACCCTTTCTGATCATTGTATGTATATCCACAGTGTAGCACGGTGCTGGGTATAGACAGGTAATTGAAAAAATTATTGCCACATGATAGATTAATAAGTGAATTTGCAGAGGATCTAAGACTTAAGTATAACCAACACTGGATTGATTATTTTGTTGATTCGCATCGAGAGGCCAAAATCCCAACACTTGGCAAACATCAGTTGTTCTATGACTTTCTTTTCTGCCCAGATCTCTAGGAGTAGCACAGGGAGATTGAGACAATCCAACGTTGATATGGTTACACTTCTACCTTGTTTCAAAACAACAGCACTCATTCATTTTACTTCTCTACCCTTCCTCGGCAGATTACCTGGGCCTAGACTGGCCTTAAGAATCTGAAACAGATTGAGCACTAGTAAACAGTTCACTGATTCTACAAGAAAACTGCAGATCAGGTTTGGAGTTTGATGTAAAAGCTTGAGAGACACAGGTTTGTTGCTAATTTAGATTACAAATGTCATAAAAAATAGAAACCAAAAAGATTAGGTAATTTCTAAATTAAACACTCTTTCTTAGAATAATTACTGTGTTACCGCAACTGTGTACTTTGGTAGAATTTGAATAACACTTTATTGCTCAGAACAATGTTCTATTCTTGTCACCTAATAATACTTGAGTACATGCTCTTGTACTCCCTGACTGTAGGAAGGGTGTTGCCCTGAACACTGACACACCTTCTGCAGCAAGGCTTGGTTTTGCTGGAACTTTCCAAGTGCTAAAAAAAATCCCTTTCTCTACTCTCCATTCATTCATAGGCAGGAGACCTGAGCTTTACTATTTTTTCTAAATCCAAATGGATGGAGTCAGGTTTGTACAGTCACCATTAAGGTCTGACCAGGGTAGCATGGAGAATATTGTTTGAATCTTCTTTCCACAGCAAACTGGCTGTGAAAAGCATAGGCCCATCAATCAGAATTTGAAAAGCAAGTTACAAATCCTTTGACGGAGCCTTTCAAGCTATCACTGGAGCAAGTAAAACTGAGAAGAGGTTTTTTGGTTTTTTTTAGTTGAGCAAATACACCTGGTCATTAGGGACATTTTCAGTTTGATAGCTTAGACAGTAGAAGTTCTTGGGCTTAAATAATAGTTTTTTAGCATTTCATGTTTCTAAGTCTGAGTCTGAATTTAACGAATGCTAGTCTGTCTTATTTTATACCACAGCAGCTACAGAATTCCACAGAATTTTGTCTAAAATGACAAGAATGGGTTGTCATAGCCTGGGAGACAGTTCTTCACTAGAACACAGCAGTATCTGTATTTGAAGGCCATACATGGCATAAGCAAACAATGGCTGTGTTTTGTGTGTTTTTCTGTTCCTTTAAGGCATTTAAATATCAATTATGGGAGTACGGGACATGAGTTGTATTATTAAACTCTCCTTTAAATTCCTTCATTATGACTGTTTCTTTTTCGTTCTGAGTTCAAAGTAAACCCTTTCAGCTCAAAAGTCTTGTGTATTCTAAAACTGAATGATCACTATGCAGAGACTATGATCACTCTACTATTTGTCACTTAATATGTGTTCTCCTTTCTTCCATAGTAATAGAGCCTCTGATTTTTTTTTATTAACATATAATGTATTATTTGCCCCAGGGTACATGTCTGTGAATCATCATCAGGCTTACACATTTCACAGCACTTACCATAGCACATACCCTCCCCAATGTCCATAACCCAGCCACCCTATCCTTACCCCCTCTACCCCCAAGCCACCCTCAGTTTGTTTCGTGAGTTTAGGAGTCTCTTATGGTTTGTCTCCTTCCTGATCCTATCTTGATTCATTTCCCTCCCCCACCCCCCACGACCCCCCCACCTCTCAAATTCTTCATAATAGAGAGATCATATGATAATTGTCTTTCTCTGATTGACTTATTTTGCTTAGCACAATACCCTCTAGTTTCATCCACGTCATTGCAAATGGCAAGATTTCGTTTCTCTTGATGGCTGCATAGTATTCCATTGTGTGTGTGTATATATATATATATATATATATATATATATATATATATATATATACCACATCTTCTTTATCCATTCAGCTGTTGATGGACATCTAGGTTCTTTCCATAGTTTGGCTATTGTGGACATTGTTGCTATGAACATTAGGGTGCACATCCCCCTTCGGATCACTACATTTGTATCTTTAGAGAACCCCTGATTTTTAGACTGGACATTCAGCTGTCCAGAAAAAAAAAGGCTACTTCCCAGTTTCCCTTGCAAAGGACTAGGTGAAAGTATTATATGGCAACTTCTGGAGCTTTCCTTAAATGGTAGTTGTTGTATACCTCTTGCCCCTTCGCCATCCCTTCCTCCATCCCACTGCTACAACTGTGGACACACTAGCTGCCATCTTGGATCATGAAGACAAGGGCAACACAGCAGATGAGTGGATAGATGTGCCATACTAACTTGCCTACTTTTGCCACTTGGTATGAAAGAAAGGAAAACTATCCTGTTTCAATGACTGCTCTTTGGGGTTTATTTTTCTCGAAATGAAAAACAATCCTAATAATAGTATTGGATTATTTAATCTGACATAAAGAAATGAACATACTGTAGCAGACACCTTTTGGCTCATCTTTGCAACACTCTTTTCCAGACCTGACCCTCTCTCTACCACTGTCCACTTGGTTATATTGAGAGTTTCCAATTCCAGAACATGTTCTCACCTTGAAAGATACTCCTCTGACGTAGGCTGGGCCAATCAAAATCTTTCACCAGGAACTAAAAAATAAGATGGAGAAAAAGAGATTTGTTTCTCTCAGGTATAAGACCATAATACTAAATATCTGAGCTACTGACAGCTTTATTTTCCACAATGTTTTGGGAGAAGTAGAAGAAACAGGCTTGATAAGAAAGAACAGTGAAACAGGGTCAAAGAGGGAAACAGAGATATAGAGGTGGAGGGGTGGGAAGATTCCTAGGCCCCCATAGTTGGCCAATGCCTGTTTCTTGTTTACTTAACATCTACTCTCTACTTTTTCTTTTCTAAGCAATGCTGATCATGTTCTGGATGCACCCATTCTAAGAGGGGGTTGCAAACAAGACAACATGTGTATGGCAATCCTCTGGCAACTCTATTGATCCAGTGATGGGCATGCATCCTGAATTGACCCAATCTGATTAAAAATTTATATTCTATATCTGGGGGTGAGGGGGAGGTACTCTTTCTCCTGCTGGAGATGAACAAGGAATCACATAGTCCTAATTGCCATTGTCTGCTCTTTTGCCGCCATGAGGGTGACCATCTTTGGATGAGGGCAATACTAAAGATGGCAGCAAAAAGAATTCTAAAAAGCCTGAGGCTTTGATGGCATTTTTTTTTAAAGATTTTTTATTTATTTATTTGACAGAGAGGGAGAGATCACAAGTAGGCAGAGAGGCAGGCAGAGAGAAAGGGAGAAGCAGGCTCCCTGCTGAGCAGGGAGCCCAATGCAGGGCTCGATCCCAGGCCCCTGAGATCATGACCTGAGCCGAAGGCAGAGGCTTAAACCACTGAGCCACCCAGGTGCCCCTGATGGCATTTTTTTTAAAGATTTTATTTATTTATTTGACAGAGAGAGAGAGATTACAAGCGGGCAGAGAAGTAGGCAGAGAGAGAGGGGGAAGCAGGCTCCCTGCTGAGCAGAGAGCCTGATGTGGGGCTTGACCCCAGGACCTTGAGATCATGACTTGAGCTGAAGGCAGAGGCTTTAACTCATTGAGCCACCCAGGAGTCCCTCTGATGGCATTTTTGAGCCCACCTCAGACTTAATCAAATATATTAGATAATAAATAGCCTGTTATAGAAGTCACAGGTCACCAAACTTTTTCTTAAAGGGCCAGATAGTAAATATTTTAAGATTTGTAGTCTATGCAGTCTTTGTTGCAACTGATCCACTCTGTCATTGTAACTCTAAAGCAGCTCTACGTAATACACGTATGAGTGGCCAAACAAGCATTCCAATGAGACAGGTGTCCAACCTACAGGTTGCCGGCCGCTGTTATAAGCCAGTTTGAGTCCGAGTTTTCTGTTGCTTTTTCCAAAATTACCATGTATGAGTCACAGGTTCTAGTCCATTTTTGAGAGCTGGCTATGTCTAGCCCTTGGAGTCTATTCTATGAGGAACTCCAGTGTCCAGAGCTGGTGGTCAAAATATTTAACAAAAAGTACAGCATGAACACCAACCAATCACAAACACATAGGATGGCAGTCAAGGGTGAATTGGATGGATATCATCCTGCCATTATTGTTCTATCAAGTCCCCTTTATTACTTAAACCAGCCAGAGTTTATTTCTGTTATTTGTAAACAAAAGCACTCTCCTCATTCTTTTTAGATTTTCACTGTGTACTCCTTTAATCATTTTCCTCATTTTTGGTAAGGTGCTGATCAGTTTTGTGTTCTTTCTTTCTTTCTTTCTTTTTCATTCTCCATTTCTTTTCTTTTTTTTAAATTTTATTTTATTTTAAGTAGGTTCCACACCCAGCATGGGGCTTGAACTCACAACTCCAGGATCAAGAGTTGCACACTTTACTGACTGAGCCAGGCAGGCGCCCCTGGTTCTCCATTTCTTAAGTTCAGTATGTCAGTGCCAAGATTGCAATACTGAATCTATTAAAAACTGGATAGATGAAAACTTTCCATGATAATGAGCTCTTTTTTTAATTCCTTCAGGCCTTATGATCAATAACACACAATCTAGCACCTGACAGGTGACATGTGACTATAAAGTATCAGAAAGATTTTAGCATACATGCCACTGCTCAGACACCCAATGTGTTTCATTAAATGAAGTTGCAACTGGAAGTTATATTCCAATAATGCCTCTATTTCTCCAAGTATCTTTGGAATTCAATCCAATCTCCCCACTTTATTGTAATATCTGCTGTTGATGGAGATTTAACACATTGTCACCAGGCTTGCTCTGGATTCCTGCCATTTGCAAAAAAACAAAAAACAAAAAAAAAACACCAAACCAAACAAAAACAGATCCATCTTAAATATTTGCAATCATTAAGTATTTTCTTTTTCCCTCTCCTTTCTCACCTAATTATTAAGCACTGAGCTATGCCTAATAGGCACCCATCACTCTTTGAGGTGCTGGTGACATCAAGTCCCTGTTATCTATGGGCTTGTAGTTTGAAAGGGGAGAAAGTAAGTAAATAAGTTATAATGTAACCCAAATTTGTCCAGGCTCCATCAGTCCATGCATACAAATATGGTCCCCCTGAGAGAAAGAACCCAGGTTTTGTAGGCTTTGCCCCGCTTACATTTGTAGGATCCTAGCCTCCTGCCAGGCTTTTCTCATGGTCTCCCACACTGACTACTTATGCTTTCCCATTTCAGCTCCTCCCTGTGAGATCTACTGCTTTCCAGACTCAGGGATGCCGGGAATCTGGCATTTTTCTTCTCTTGCTTTTTGACTTCCAAACTTTCGTTTAATGGGAGAGGAAAACAATACGACTTGTTACACTAGTTTAAAGCTTTGCATATTGTTTTCAAAAAATTCTAGAAAATAACTTTGCAGGGGATACCTTTCTGTAGTAGGCAGCCTGACTGGCAGCTAGTGTCTTTAGAGCAGTTCAGAGTAGAGAATTCTCACGGTTTTCCAGTCTGACCTGCTCTGAAAAGGAAGAGTCTAGTTTAACTCAGTAAGCAAACATAGAAGTAAAAGACAGGAGGAAAATGGGCCAGAAGAGTGACTGAGACCACATTTTCTTCTCAAGCTCAGCCAGCTGCCCCTCCTTTTAGGGGTTAGATTTTATTTTTTTTTAAAGATTTTACTTATTTGTTTGACAGAGAAAGAGAGCACAAGCACGGGGAGTGGCAGGCAGAGGGAGAAGCAAGCTCCCCGCTGAGCAAGGAGCCGGATGTGGGACTTGATCCCAGGATCCTGGGATCATAACCTGAGCTGAAGGCAGACGGTTAACTAACTGAGCCACCCAGGCACCCAGGGGTAGATTTTAAAAGAACCTGTGTTTCCATAGATGCTATCTTCTGGTCAGCACATAACAGGAATAAGCTCCAAGAGGACAGGAGCTTGTCCATTGTATTCAGTGTTGTATTCTTTGGGCAGCTTAAGACATGTGAACATTGAATGGATGAATGCCAAAATATAGTTGGTCCTTCAGTCCGTGTTTCACCGCAATCCAGTTGTCTATGATCCATGCAGACGTGGGGAGAAAGCCCCTCCCTTTCACTGAGTGCTACGTCTGTTTTCTGGGTCCTGATGAAGAGGGATCTTGACCCCTTCTCCTCCAAAGTCCTAGGTGATCACAACCTTTTTCAAATTCTCTCTCAGCTCTGTTTTCTAGGAACTCAGGCCTTATTCTTGGGTCTTTGCTGGGAAATAGACATACTTGAACCCTAACTATGGCCTAAGTTTCAACTTAATTTCCAGACTGAATTACAATATAGAGTGATAAGAGTTATACTAGATGCACTTACAAGGATGTAACAAAGGAGACAAGAAAGTAAAGACAGCAGGAAATCAGAGGGAGGAGGACAGAAGGTATAGAAAACATGATAGATAAAACTTTGCCTGTTTCGTATTTTTGCCTTTTATTTGCCCTGATAATTTTGTCTTTGTAGCCTCTCCTCCTTGTTTCATAATTTCTTCTTTCAAGGTACACAGTAAGTGCTAGTTAAATATTTGCTGACTAGTTGACAAAAGAGAATTAAGGCTCTAGTGGAGTCCCATTGCTTTTCCCCGAATATTTGCTTTCCTTATTGATTGCTCTGTGGTCACATTGGGGTATGGGATACTAGATAATGAGTACTCATTACACCGTCATTTGTTCAAGTCAATAACTACTTAGGGACTATACACCACGTACCAAGCACTGTGCTGGACTGAAAGCCATGGAGATTAATAAGGTGAGGCTCAAAGAACTATGCAGTTTAGCAGCAGAGATAAAGCATGTCAAATAACTATAACGTAAGGTAGAAAGAGTTCCAAGATCACATAACTTGCGATGAGAACATGGAGGAAGCAAGAGAACTCCAATTTGCAAGCCCTGGGAAAGTTCCACGGATGAGCTCTGTGAGGAATATATGAAGGATTTGAACTGATGGAGATGGATGGGGGAAGCTTGTAGGCAGTAGGAACTCCATGAACAAATAGACGGAGGTGAAATTCTATTTACAATGGAACATGTATCATAGACGCTTCCAGTATTTTCTCTCATCCTTTATCAGTTATATGTCAGTCTCTCTCTTTTTTTTTAAGATTTTATTTATTTATTTGACAGAGAGAGAGATCACAAGCAGGCAGAGAGGCAGGCAGAGAGAGAGGGGGAAGCAGGCTCCCCGCTGAGCAGACAGCCCGATGCGGGGCTCGATCCCAGACCCTGAGATCATGACCTGAGCCGAAGGCAGAGGCCTTAACCCACTGAGCCACCCAGGCACCCCTATGTGTCAGTCTCTTAAAACATAAGAGCAGAAGAGCGGCACAGCATGTTTTCTGAGTTTGTGCTGATGAGAGAGTTTCACTGGACAATGCTGCTGGCAGTATTTTAAATGAAGGTTAAAGCACCAGGCTGCATGTGTATCCATCTGTCCAATTCCACACGCAAAGCTGATGGCTGTTAAACAATACCCATCCTTGGTATTGTCTGTCTTATAAATGCTAAAGAGTTGCTGAAATTGAGAATTCTATCACATTAAGGAATTTTTGCCTATAATTTGTTTATAACACACTCTTGCCTAATAGTCAAGCTCCCTGTTCCCTGGGGCTACACTCCAAGTGCACACACATTCTAGAGCAATTAGCCTTTCCCCTGTTGCTGCTAAGAGCCCTAAAAGCCATGGAGATCAATACATACAATAACTAATCGCTGACAGATTAAAACTTTTGAATGATTTCCTCTGGAATGAGGATTTGTGCCTTCCTCCTTCCAAGATCTTTATTCTTTTCATAGACAACTAGGCAGTCGGTTGTAATTTTAAGTTTTGAAATGTTTGGTAACAATTTTTATGTAATACACAGAAGAAAAAGAACTAGAGGCCCTGGCTAGTTTCAAAGTCTTGCTGAGACGTACAGAAGTGAATGTCACTTGCCCGCCTATGCCAACTGTGAGCTTCAGTCCCCTGAAACAGATGCTCTGTCCCTCGCTACATATCCAAGGACCGCTGTCAATTTGCAAGCACCAGAAGTATGATGGGCTCCTTGTTTCTTTTTTCTTCCTCTCTGGAAACAATTACCTACTTGAAATGCAATCTGAGGCTATACATTTCTAGAGACAAGCAAGCAGTTGGTATTTGGAGGATCTATCATTCAAGTAGGCTTTGTATTAGGGCTTTTCAAACTTGAATGTATGCACAAGTCTCCCTTGTGGCCCGCATTAACACATAGACTTTGAGTCTGGGGTGAGGCCTGAGATTCTACAGTTCTACCACATTCCCAGGTAGGAAGGACAGGTGGTGTGGCAAGGGTGGTGTGCTGAGCACTCACAGGCCACTTGACCAAATGTCCCACAAATTTCATGAACAGAACCCAAAGGGAGAGTCTTAACTCTTCACTGGTAGAGCTTATCTTTATGTATGTGTTTCTCTGAGGCAATACGGGGATGAGGGAAAAGAGGAAGAGAAAGAAAAGAGATCATTCATTCTTCTATTCTGTACATTTTAATGCCCTACTCCATGCCAGGCATTTTAGGCACAGGGAATATAAAATGTAATGAGAAACTGGGTAAAGAAGTAGTCTATTTTGGAAAGGCAGACATTGAAAGCATTCCCCAAAACCTCTTTATTTTTGTCAGGAAACTTTACTCCAAGAGACCCTCTAAGAATCTAGCCGTTCAGCATTTCCCAGCAGAACAACATTATCTGTCATTGTTCTTTGTGTTCAAAGACACTTCTGGCAATAATGTTACTATTCCTGTGTGTGAGTCTGGCAGAAAGCCCTAAGATGTGACCTAATTTCCAAATAGCTTGTCCTTCTGGTGAGCTGTTATTAGTAAAACCTGCTATAGTTTATGACTCTACCCTATAGACTTGGAGAAAACGGGAAGGCAAAGGAGATTTGCACCTGTATTAGTTTGTGTGACTAGAAATCTGTTTGGAATAATAGCCTATGCCCATTATATGAACAGATGAGATAACAACCAAACATTCTATCTTTTCTTTCTGAAAAAAGGGCTCTTAAAAGCCTGGAAATGGAAGATCATTAGGTAATTTGTTGTTAGCTCAAGAAGGGCACATCCTGGTATATTTATAGTCATGCTGCCCCGGGGGGAGAATGTTTATGTATGGACCCGTCTTATTATCCCTTCTATCCCGAGTGGATCTTGAAAGTTAAATTTTAACTTTGCATTATGCTTAAAACGGAAGGATGCTTCATAGAAAAGGCATTTACTAAGCTCTTGAGGGACTGTTGCACACTCATCAAATGACAGATGGTGTGCAGCTTTCACAATGTAGGAGTGCTAAAAGAATGTGGGGTCACAGCGAAGCCATGGGAAATCAAAGTAAAATATGGTGCAAGTTGTTATAAGGCTGGTAGAAGAAGAGGCACAAGGAAAATGATCTCAAGCACCAAGAGAGGAAAGGAAACTGAAGTAAAAGGCAAATCTGCCCCTAATGTAGCTGTGGGATATTGGGTAGGTCGGCTGTGTCTCTGGGCCTTGCTCTGCTAATATAGCAGATAGGAGGTTTCAGATGCTCTGGGCTCCATAAGCCTGTGTGCTTACTATGTGCTGAATGCGCCATGAGAGAAACGCTTTCCCGTGCAATATCATTTGATCCCCAGGAAGGCATTTTTTTGTTTTGTGTTTGTTTCTGGTCATCCCCATTTCACGGAAGAGGAAACTAAGGTTCAGAAAGCTTCAGAGCTCAGGCTGAGCTTACAGGTCTAATAGAAAACAGGGCTAGAATTTGAACCCACGTAACGTGACCCCATAGCTAATGCTTTTAAGCCTTACAATGTATATTGCCTTTAGAAGAATCTTAGGAGTGAAGAAGGAAGGAATATTTCTTTTGTTCCTTTTTAGATCAATTGGTGTGTTATAATACTTGTTCCATAGCTGTTTTATAATTTGTGACATACTGGATTTTGATCCCGATAAAGGAAGATGTAACTGGTGTCATAATTTCACAACTGAGACTTTATGACATGAGGGATGCCTGGGTGGCTCAGTTGGTTAAGCGGCTGCCTTCGGCTCAGGTCATGATCCCAGGGTCCTGGGATTGAGTCCCACATCAGGCTCCTTGCTCAGCAGAGAGCCTGCTTCTCCCTCTGCCTCTGCCCACTACTCTGCCTGCTTGTGCTCTCTCTGACAAATAAATAAATAAAAATCTTAAAAAAAAAAAAAAGACTTTATGACATGAGATGAGCAGCAGACAACTTGCCTCTACCTTTCTCAGCTCTTAGTGGCAGGCGTTGCTAGTTCTACTTTTAACGTTCTAGCTTGTCCAGCTGAACCCACTTTGGCAGGCCAGGCTGCTCTAAAGTAGCCACACAAGCATTGACTAGTCTGGGATTCACGTTCCTGTCTCCTACACTTGAGATCTGGGCATCAGGGAGCACTGGGCTGCATGCAGACAGCAGCTCCCTCTCACCCTCTTCCAACATGATTTTCCCACGCCCACATGACAGGAGTTCCGGTAGATTTTCCTGGTGTGCATGCTGACTTTCCTCCTGAGATTGAAGTTCTGTATTAAATCCCATCCTGCCGACACGCCTGGGTGGCTCAGTTGGTTAAGCAGCTGCCTTCAGCTCAGGTCATGATCCCAGGGTCCTGGGATCGAGTCCCACATTGGGCTCCTTGCTTGGCAGGGAGCCTGCTTCTCCCTCTGCCTCTGCCTGCTGCTCTGCCTGTTTGTGCTCTCTCTCTCTCTGACAAATAAATAAGTAAAAACTTAAAAAAAAAATCCCATCCTGCCTGGATGGGGCTATGACATCCTCCCTAGCTCAAGGAGGCTAAGGGGTGCTACCCTAGTGATTTTTGCATCTCTGCAATTCATCTGTGGATACTCTTTATTTTGCACCTGTAGATACTCTTATTTATTTCCATTTTTCTTGAAACTGACTCACTTTTAAAACTTAAATAGCTTAATCTTTTTAAAAAAGAAAACTTCACAGAATTTTAGAGTTTGAAGTTTTATAGGTAGGTCTACGATTCATTTTGAGTTAGTTTTTTCATGTGGTGAGATGTATAGATCAAGGTATTTTATTTTTTGCATAGAGATACCCAATTATTCTGGCACCATTTATTGAAAGGATTATCTTTTGTCTAACTAATTGCCTTTGCATGTTTGTCCTTCTCCTGGGAGTTAGACTGACTGGGTTCTTTCTTCCTCCTTGTTGCTAGCTAGGAAGCAAAAATAGGAGCTACCACTGTCTTCTACTACTACCCTTCCCAAGAGGCTCCTGCTGCCCACTAGCTTGGACTCTAAGTTCACACTAACCTTGGACACTGTAATTTACTTTCTTATTAACCTCTTTGGTTACTTCTGCTTAATAATAAAATCCTCCCTTTTCTTGCAGGTTTACTAAGTACCCCACCCTATCTCTGCCAACCCTTCAAATTCTCTCTTTTTATACCAACTTGCCATTTATATCCCAAAAGTTACAGTTTACAAAATGAGTTTGAAATTTATAGGAGGTGGGCGAGGGTAAGAAAAGGGCTGAATTTTATGTACAATAAAGAGATGGGTATTCATAAAACAATGCCATTAACAGTTGGCATGGTTCAATTGGGATTCACTATTTAAGGGCTCTTGTGGAAAATGACTTATTTCCCTCATATGATTCCTGTTTTGTGTAATCATCTATCTTCTATCCCACATATACGTACACACAAAGGCACATATACAGACATAAACACAAACATACGTAGATATATGAAAATATGTTTGCACTTAACTGGGGGTCTCCTAGTTTGTTTACAGACATATTTTATAGTTGTTATCACATGGGGGAAATTTCTAAGTTATTGGGTCTTCAAGACTCTAAGGGATCATCTGGGTTAGGTCGGTTGTCAACTTTGATGAACTAGTTAGTGGTGACAGCTTGGAGCACGAATGGAAAAAGATTGCCAGGCTGAGTTTAGTTCAACAGAAAAAAAAAAGCTATCATTGATTAGTCATGTCTGCCATGGCTGGGTGGAGGGTGGCATATATGTGGTGTATTACTAACTAACCTAAAACCAGGCCACTCTCTTCTCCAGTGCAAAAATCTCTTATTACATTATCTTTGAGAGCTGGCTCTTCCCACTGCAGGAATACTTTCAGTAATTACGAGCTTGTTATTGTTCAAGAATATTCCTCACATTGTTGAACAATGTATACATTGAATCCAAAATCTATTTCATTCCATCTTCCAATCATTTGTCCCAATTCTACCATTTGGAGTTGTGCAGACCAAGGTTATATCCTACTCTTTATTTTAATTTTTTTTAAAGATTTTATTTATTTATTTGACAGAGAGAGAGAGATCACAAGTAGGCAGAGAGGCAGGCTCCCTGCTGAGCAGAGAGCCCGATGTGGGGCTCAATCTCAGGACTCTGGGATCATGACCTGAGCCGAAGGCAGAGGCTTTAACCCACTGAGCCACCCAGGCGCCCCAAGGTTATACCCTATTGCACATCATAGCTCTTCAAATATTAGAAGATAGCTATCATGTAATCTCTTCTCCTAGATAAACACCACTGTTTCTTTTGACTATTTTTCAGATATTGTGGTTTCTGGGTCTCCCACTATCCCAATGTTTTTTTTTTTTTAAAGATTTATTTTATTTTATTTATTTGAGAGAGAGAGAGAGAGAGAGATCACAAGTAGGCAGAGAGGCAGGCAGAGAGAGAGGGGGAAGCAGGCTCCCCGCCGAGCAGAGAGCCCAATGCAGGGCTCTATCCCAGGACTCTGAGATCATGACCCAAGTCGAAGGCAGAGGCTTTAACCCACTGAGCCACCCAGGCGCCCCCCAAATGTTGTTTAATGTCTCCTTGCTATCTTTCAAGCATCCTCCTCAGAAAGGGACAAAGACTTTTCAATAGGATCTGACCAACTGGAATCAAGTGACTCTTCCTTTTGGGTTTGCACATACTTATATTAATAAGCTTCAGTCTGCACCTAAAACATATTACTTGGTTATTTCACACTGAACCTTCAGTAAATTAAAAAAAAAAAAAACTTTTTGTATGAATCTTTAGTCTTTCTCTTTCCTGAATTTATTATATTTGAATTTTCACATTTTACAACATATCTTAATAGTTACTGCCCTTTCTTGAGTACCTGTGCTGCATATTCTGTATTTTCTTTCTAATCTGTCAAGTAGATATTCTATTCCCATTTTGCAGTTGCAAAAACTGAGACTCAGATATGCCCAGTGTCACACAACAAGGAAGTTGTAGAGCCTAGAATCAAACCCACCCTTTCTGGCTCTAGAGTTTATTTTCTTTTGGCTGCCAAATGCTCAGTTTGCTCATTTTGAATCCTGACTCCAATATTGGAAAAAAAAAAAAAAAAAAAAAAAAAGGTGGAGGAAGATAAATAGAATGTCCTTTTGTCAAGATGTTCTTTGTTTTTGTCATTCTCATTTATTAGTCAAGCACTTCATTTTTAAAAATACATAAAAAGGAAATAAACTTTGGCTTGATCAGTTCCTGGTAAAATCTCATTTGTTCCTAGAGGTCATCATTTTTAAGTGCTCACTAGCTGCCTGCTTAGCTATCCAATCTAGAACTTTGCTGGGGATTAATGGTAAATTTATCAGTCTATAATTTCCAGAATCTACAATTACTGGGACATTTGTTTGTGTCCTTTGTCTGGTCCCTATCCTACTTTCCATAAGTTCTCATGGCTGCTCACATTGGTTGTACCCTTATATCTGCATGTGTGTTCAGTTCTCTGGGAAGTGAGATGGGGGAGGAGTCCTCATTTAAAGTAGCTAAGTGCTTTCACACTACATTCCTTTGTCTTATTCTTTGGTTTCCTCTCAGTAATGTTCTCTCTTCCACTTCCAATTTGTAGGTAAGAAGCAGAGCCTCTCTCTTAATGGAGGGATTAATGGAAAAGATACCCTCAACAAAGTTCCCTGTGATTTCTCCTAAGTGAACTCAAAAGTGAACTCCTAAGGGACTTAACAACACCAGAAGACTGAATGCACCTCCCTGAAAGCCTACCTTGTATTATAAGTCAATGAAATTGGGAACCATCGACTCTTTCAGATGATCTGTGCTGGGACATTTCTCCATTAATAAAAATAATAGAGCCAAATATGAATATTAATATGTATGGTTAACTCCCTAATTATGTCTCAACTAGATCTAAGAGTATATATATTATAAAAGCTTAATTAAAAGTTTCTAGCCTCTGACGTAGACTGACACCCATACAGAAGTCATAGATTAGATCATAAGAATGCACAAATTAACATAACTGCACCAGGACCGTTTGTGAGAGACATGTGTTGTTAACACAGAGTTTTATCTGGGTAAGAGTGATGAAACAGCACTCAACAAAGGTAAAGCCTACTCTTGGCTTTCATGGTTCCCGGGGCTAGAAAGAGAGCTTGTCTATGAAACAGCAGTAGTTGCTCGTTGTGGGTGTGGAGGGACATTGAAAGACTTGATAAACTACTAGGAGCACCAAGCTCCCTTTATAAACCTGACCTCTCCTGGATTAGCAACGGAGGGCTTCAGTTTCCAAGTGTTCCCTCCTCTTTGTAGTCCTCAAAAGCAAATCCTGACAAAGCCTATCGCCCCCCTTCTTTCCAACTCCCTATCAGGGAGCCCCCGTGGTCCTTCTAATCCTTTTAGAGGCTTTGAAATCCCGGGCTCTGAGCACAAGGCAGGCTTGAATATTCATCCGGGGGCGTGGCCCCGCTGCGTGCGCGGCTCCAGGCAGCTGGGACCAGCTGAAAGGGCGCGCCAGCTGCGCGCAGGGAAACAGTTCTCATTTTGTGTGCTGGGCTGACGAGATGGCCTGCCTCGAGACCGCACATTGTGCGTGTGTGGGAGGGGCTCTGCCAAGACGAATGGACTTTTCTGAGGCAGGGCCCAGGAGCTGTAATTCGAGGGGCTCAAATCTCCCTGCCTCCCACCTGCCACGCATGTGAAATTCCATTGATAAAAATTCAGGCATTATCCTCTTCAGGAGTTTGTCCCTTTTAAAGAAGACAAATACCCCTTGTGTGAATAATTGTGGGCTTTCTATCTTCTGGTGGCACCTCTTCCTTTGCAATTCTCTCCAATGGAGACTCTTTCTTCTGCGTTCTCAGGCTAGTCACAACTGCTCCTCACATTTTTTTTTTAGCTTCATCAAGCCATCTTGTTTCTATCCACTCCTCTCCATCATCCTTTAGTTAGTAGCGTAATATAGTGGTGAAAAGCCAGGCATCCTCAATTAAAATCCCAGTTTGACGAATTTACAATCTGCACGAATGTGGCAAGTTAACTTCTTTTGCCTCAGTTTCTTCATCTGCATAATGGAGGTGATACCATCTGTCTCATGGCCTTGGTTTGAGAACGAAATGATCTATATATACCACATATATAGACATATGTATATATAATATGATATTATAACATTATATAGTATATTAATCATATATAATATGTATTAATGGATGGTGGTCACATGTATTTTTTTTTTTAAGATTTTATTTATTTAACAGAGAGAGAGATCACAAGTAGGCAGAGAGGCAGGCAGAGAGAGAGGGGGAAGCAGGCTCCCTGCCGGGCAGAGAGCCCGATGCTGCGGGGCTCGATCCCAGGACCCTGAGATCATGACCTGAGCGGAAGGCAGAGGCTTTAACCCACTGAGCCACCCAGGTGTCCCGGTCACATGTATTTTTATATAGGTATATTGTCTATGTGTGTATCGTATGTATATAAAATGCTTGAACAGTGCCAGGCATATATTAAAGACTCAGTAAATGTTACTGTTTTTATTTTGTCTTTTGACTAGACAAGATTGGCAGATGACAGCTGAGTTTAAAACACTGGAAGTCAGCTGAGGAAAATACCGCTGGAGGTGGAGCCTTCCCAGAAGCAAAGGGGGCAAGAAACTACATCCACCAAAGTCAAAAAGAAAGTCACTGAACCCAGAGAAAACAGGGAAGTGAACCTGCTTTGGGAGCTGGGATGCGGCTGAGAAGGGAGTAGCAACAGGGAAGTGTGGGGACCAAGACCTTAAGGAAGGATCATGAAGTGTCCAGAGATAGTGATCATGTACCACAGGAGTTTTTTCATTTGTTTGTTTTTAGACTGGATCCCAGACCAGTCCAGAATCCACTGATTCTTAAAGCAATAGGAACCTTAGACTGGCCCTGGGAGCAGGAGTTGGCCCTTTACTTTGGGTGCCTCAGGTCGGGAAGTTTGAGCTCGAGGATTCTCTGTTGACCTCATCTCCCTGTGTTTGCACTATTCTCATCTTTAAAATACCATTATCCTCAGCATGGCATTCAGGCTCTTGACCCCATCAGGCCTTGTAGGTAGTTTTGCTGGCTTTGGCCTTACCTACTTTCCTGGCTCTCCAGGCACTGTCTACCCACTTTTTGCCCACAACACATGCCACCCTCATCATCCCTGTCGATTTCCAGATATGCCACTCTTCTTATAGTTTCCTAAACATGTTGTGGTGGAGACAGTAGTGTTCACTACCTCATTTCATCTTTCTGGGCAGATAAGAAGATATTTCTCAGCTTCTCTTGCGGTTGGGTTGGGACAGTGGTCAAATACTTCACAAGAAAAAAGTGAGCAGAAGGGATAGGACACTTCTGGTTCAAGGAATCTAAAAGGGGTTCTGAGTTCGTCATGCTCTTATCTATAATCTGGGAAGTGCTGAAGTCTAAGACAGCGGGTTGCAAGACAGAACAGACCAGCCCTGAGTTTATGTTGCAAGGAAACTGACCAATTGGCATCAGATTTTTTTTTTTTAATGAGAAAAAACATCATTGAGGTTATGGGGTTTATAATCTCAGCATTATAAATCTCATTATAAATCTCAGCAAAGCCTATCCTATCCTGACTAATAATACACATGCCATGCTGTCTCTCATTTTGGTGTCTATATAATTACATTATGTCGCTTGGCCTACCTCCCTGCTTTCCTACCCTTCAGTAAATTGCTACTATACTTGAAGTCTCCTCCCGTGCTCTTATAGCACCGTGTTTGGGTTTCCAGCCTAAGTGCTTGGATGGATCTTGGCATTAGTAAGGAAAATGAGAAAGGTGGAAGAGGGGTAGGTTTGCTGGAGAAGAAGAGCTTCATGATGTGCATGATGAATCTGAGAATGGGCTATCCAAGCAGAGATGCCCAGAAGGCATTTAGAGGTAGGAGTCTCAAGCTCAGGAGAGAGAGCTGAGCTAGAGGTAGGTAGAGAGTGGAGTCATCAGCATGTAGGGAGAAGTGGATAAGATCACCCAGGGAGAGTCTGTAAGTATCATAAGAAGAGGGTGGAACATGAAAAGATGGAACTTAGTGAAACCCCAACATTCAGAGGAAGACAGACAAAGGAGAGCCCTTAAAAACTTCCCTGACTTCACAATACACCTGTAGGCCATTCAGGTTTTGAGCAGGAAAGCTGGGAAACTAAGACTCGTTTGTTGATCAAAATTTACAAACATGAAATTTAATTTAATTTAAATTAAATTTAAAACTGTTGAGTAGACATGAAAACGTCTTAGAAAGTGAATTTGCTTGACTTTATTATTGGGGAAACGACCCTGTAAAAGTTTGGCTTTGATCATGTTAAAGGAAACTGTAAATTGGTAAATTTAATTTAAAAACCTACCCTGGATTTTATATTCCTGGCTTTTCTTAACCCGAAGTCTTCTGACTTACATCAGCCTAAAGAAGTGAGAAAGTTGCAAGGATTTTTAACTTTTTAATGGGAATCAAATTGTTTTCACTATCCTGTTTTGTTTTGTGTTCTTAATGTGATTGCTCTTTGGAGGTAATTCTTAAATTACTCTAAGTGGTCACTGTATTACCATAGATCTTTAAATGGCACCAGTCATGTGTGTAATTGGTACATATTTCAAGGCTTTCAGCAGACCACTGAGGTTCTTTCAACACTGATACTATTTAATATCTGTAGTCTCAGAGGCTTCCAGGTACAGATTTCTTGAGTACCTCTCTCTCAAAAATGTAACTCCCCTTGAAGTCGGTTCCATGTGAAAAAGGAATGGTTTCCCTTTAATGCAGAGCTATAGATAATATCAACCATTATGTTGCCAAATAAAATTCTAAATACACCTCATTATATTGGCTTAATGTAATTTTTGGTTGGAAGATGAGAACTCCCAAAGGCCATTTTCGTAGCCAATTCTGCCACAAATCTTGCCATTGGATGCAAATTAAGTAATGAAACTCTTTCTTAAGTCTTTGGGCAAATTTAAGTGTATATTACATCGTCCCTCAATCTTGAGACTCTGTATTAAAAATGCAGTCTGAAAGGTAACATTCCGTCAACTATACTTCAGTTAAAAAAGAAACACAATCTATATGGCATATGGATATACTACCATGCAGTATGTGGTATATCTGATGAACATCAAATATTAAAAGCCATAATTGGAAAAGTAAGAGAAAGAACAGGTAATGAAAGGCAGCCTGCCCTGTGTCAAGGGCACCACTCCAGGGTGACATCTGCTCATGAATTGCTGGATAGCATTTTTCTCAGATGGAAAAAATTATCCTTGTGATCTTCAGACTGAGTGCCTCCCTGTCCATGTATTTTATTTTAGGTTTTAGGTTTCCTTTCATCAGGTTAGTGGAAACCTTCACACGTCTTCTAAATGTACAATGATCTGTTCTTAATGGAATCATTGTTGTAACTGGCATTTTGTTTGTTGGTTTGTCTTGAGTGCCTATTATGGACTAGTGTTCATATTAGGGGCTTATAAAACACCTTCAATTTCAACATCAACTCTGCAAAATGGTTATTACAATTTTTGTTTTATAGAAGAGGAGACTGAGTCTTGGAGAGGTTGGTAAATTGCTTCAGGTCACAGCTGGTGAGTGGTAGAGTTGGATTCCAAGCTGGGACTGTCTGCCTCCTGAGCTCATGCCCTTTCTGTGAGACCTTGCCATTTGTCAATTAGTCTTCCTTGAGCCATCTTAGAATTCTTCCTCCATAACTTGTCACTTGAACTTGGAAGCTCCAATTTCCTGAGCCAAGCATTGGGAGAGTTTGATGAGTTAATTTCAAGTTCCTTCATCTGTCGAGGGAGCTAAAAATTCTCTGAGTCTAGATTTCAGAGTCCATTTATCTTAGAGTTCCTGCCCCCTCAGCAACTGGCCTTGTTAGTGTCTGGCCAGTTCAGTGGTGGCTGGTGGGTGTTTTTGCATCTGGGCTCTTGTCTTGACTCTGCCTCTAAATCATAGGGTGACCTGAGGATGTCACTTAACCATTTTATGTCTCTCGTTCTCCAAATATAAAATGGAGGTACATTAAGAATGACTTTTTTTCTGGGGGGCTTGCATGGACATAAAGAAGATGTGAGATATCTATCTATCTATCTATCTATCTATCTATCTATCTATATGCATGCCTTGGACTACATTTTAGAGCTACATTTTAGGACTACGTATTTAGGCCTTGGACACATTTAGGACTACATATTAGGCCTTGGACTACATTTTAGAGCTATGAAGCATGTTAAATTCAAGTCAACAAGCATTTATCAAGTGCCTACAGTATATAGAGCAGGTAGAGGCATGGTGTTCCTGAACTGTGGATACTCTATTCTAAACATTTCCTTCATTTTGTGTCTCTGTGAGACTACCTTATCTCTAAGAATGCCTATATCTCCATCTTCATTTCTTTGTGTGCCAAAACTCACTCCTGAGTACTTTATCATTCTTTCCCACTCTACTTTGTTTGCAGGGAAATACAGCATAGTTCCTTCTTGCCCTTTAGGAAATTCTGTTGGAATTCAACCAGTATGGAAAATGACCTCTTCCTGTTCTACTAAACTGGTCACATTTCTCTGGGTCAGAGCATGGCATGGTTCATACAAGTCTGCATTATTAGCTCAGAGCAGCATACTGTCTGTTTTTTATTTCAGACATGGCAAGAGACCTAACCTTGGGTCTTACAACAGTGATGTCATGATAGTGACCATAGAGCTTTCAGCTCTTTGGGGGTCCCTGCCAAGTGCATCTGTGAGCCTGAGATACAACATTCCTGAGATCCCCAGGCCAAATCTTCCTTGGTCTCTGTCCCAACCCAAGAGATAACAGTATGCTATAAACAACTTCAGGATGGAGTTTACCCTGTCTGAAGCTAGCTACCCAAAGATCGAAACTTAGCCTTATTCTACTGACCCTGTTTTCTGCTTCTTTTCTTTTATTAAGTGTGCAGAAATGTTGCTTTATTATTGTTGAAATAGATCCAGAGCTCCCTAGCCTTTAATAATTCCTATCCTACCTGGTATTTTTAATTAACATATAATGTATTATTTGTTTCAGGGGTACAGGTCTGTGAGTCATCAGTCTTACACAATACACAGCACTCACCACAACACATACTTCCCTAATGTCCATCACCCAGCCACCCCACCACTCCCAGTCCCCTCCACTCCAGCGACCCTCAGTTTGTTTCCTGAGATTAAGAGTCCCTTATGGTTTGTCTCCCTCTCTGGTTTCATTCGTCTTATTTCATTTTTCCCTCTCTTCCCCTATGATCCTCTGCCTTGTTTCTCAAATTCCACATATCAGTGAGATCATATCATAATTGTCTTTCTCTGATTGACTTATTTTGCTTAGCATAATACCCTCTAGTTCCATCCACATCGTTGCAAATGGCAAGATTTCAGTTTTTGATGGCTGTATAACATTCCATCATATATATATATATATATATATATATATATATATATATATACCACATCTTCTTTATCCATTCATCTGTCATTGGACATCTGGGCTCTTTTCATAGTGTAGCTACTGTGGTCATCGCTGCTATAAATTGGGGTGTAGGTGCCCCTTTAGATTACTTCATTTGTATCTTTGGGGTAAATACCCAGTAGTGCAATTCCTGGGTCTTAGGGTAACTCTATTTTCAACTTTTTGAGGAACCTCCATACTGTTTTCCAGACTGGCTGCACCAACTTGCATTCCCACCAACAGTGGAGGAGGGTTCCCCTTTCTCTGCATCCTCCCCAATATCTGTTGTTTCCTGACTTGTTCATTTTAGCCATTCTGACCTGCGTGAGGTGGTATCTCATTGTGGTTTTGATTTGTATTTCAATTATACCAAATGATGTTGAGGACTTCTTTATGTGTCTGTTGGCTATTTGGATGTCTTCTTTGCAGAAATGTCTGTTCATGTCTTCTGCCCATTTCTTGATTGGATTATTTGTTCTTTGGGTGTTGAGTTTGATAAGTTCTGTATAGATTTTGGATACTAGCCCTTTATCTGATATGTCATTTGCAAATATCTTCTCCCATTCCGTCGGTTGTCTTTTGGTTTTGTTGACTATTTCCTTTGCTGTACAAAAGCTTTATATCTTGACAAAGTCCCAATCGTTCATTTTTGCCTTTGCTTCCCTTGACTTTGGCGATATGTCTAGGAAGAAGGTGCTGTGGCTAAGGTTGAAAAGGTTGCTGCCAGTGTTCTCCTCAAGGATTTTGATGGATTCCAGTCTCACATTTAGGTCTCTCATCCATTTTGAGTCTATTTTTGTGTATGTTGTAAGGAAATGGTCCAGTTTCATTCTTCTGCATGTGGCTGTCCAATTTTCTCAACACCATTTGTTGAAGAGACAGTCTTTTTTCTATTGGATATTCTTTCTTGCTTTGTCAAAGATTAGTTGACCATAGAGCTAAGGGTCCATTTCTGAGTTCTCTATTCTGTTCCATTGATCTGTGTGTCTGTTTTTGTGCCAGTACCATACTGTCCTGATGATTACAGCTTTGTAATGGAGTTTGAAGTCCAGAATTCTGATGCCACCAGCTTACGTTTTCTTTTTCAACATTCTTCTGGCTCCTCAGGATCATTTCTAGTTCAATACAAATTTTAGGATTATTCGTTCCATTTCTGTGAAAAAAAGTTGATGGTATTTTGATAGAGATTACATTGAATGTGTAGATTGCTCTAGGTAGCACAGACATTTTCACAATATTTGTTCTTCCAATCCATGAGCAAGAAACATGTTTCCATTTCTTTGTGTCTTTGTCAATTTCTTTCATGAGTATGCTATAGTTTTCTGAAGACAGATCATTTACCTCTTTGGTTAGATTTATTCCTCGGTATCTTATGGTTTTTGGTGCAATTGTAAATGGGATTGACTCCTTAATTTCTCTTTTTTCTGTCTTGCTGTTGGTGTATAGAAATGCAACTGATTTCTGTGCATTGATTTTATGTCCTGACACTTTACTGAATTCCTGCATGAGTTCTAGCAGTTTTGGGGTGGAGTCTTTTGGGTTTTCCAAATAAAGTATCATATCACCTGCAAAGAGTGAGAGTTTGACTTCTTCTTTGCTGATTTGGATGCTTCTTATTTCTTTTTGTTGTCTGATTGCTGAGGCTAGGACTTCTAATACTATGTTGAACAGCAGTGGTGATAGTGGACATCCCTGCTGTGTTCCTGACCTTAGGAGAAAAGCTCTCAGTTTCTCCCCGTTGAGAATGATATTCCCTGTGGGTTTTCCTAGATGGCTTTTATGATATTGAGGTATGTACCCTCTATTCCTACACTGTGAAGAGTTTTAATCAAGAAAGGATGCTTGTTGCTTGTTGAATAGACCCTTTTAGTATGATATAGTGTTCTGCCTCATCTCTTATTATAGTCTTTGGTTTAAAATCTAATTTGTCTGATATAAAGATTGCCACCTCAGCTTTCTTTTGATGTCCATTAGTATGATAAATTGTTTTCCACCTGCTCACTTTAAATCTGGAGGTGTCTTTGGGTCTAAAATGAGTCTCTTGCAGAAAGCATATTGAAGGGTCTTGCTTTTTTTATCCAATCTTTTGATTGGAGCATTTAGTCCATTTACATTCAAGGTAACTATTGAGAGATATGAATTTAGTACCACTGTATTGCCTGAAAGGTGACTGTTACTGTATACTGTCTCTGTTCCTTTCTGGTCTGTTACTTTTGGGCTCTCTCTTTGCTTAAGAGGACCCCTTTCAGTATTTTTGGTAGTGTTGGTTT
Organism: Potos flavus; assembly: GCA_028534135.1. NCBI lineage: Eukaryota > Metazoa > Chordata > Mammalia > Carnivora > Procyonidae > Potos > Potos flavus. Next base: position 50,476,133 of record CM052885.1, on the reverse strand, counting down.
GCTGATTGCAAATTCTTTTCGTTTCTGTTTGTTCTGGAAGCTTTTTATCTCTCCTTCTATGTTCAATGACAGCTGGATAAAGTATTCTTGGCTGTATATTTTTCTCGCTTAGTACCTTGAATATATCATGCCAGTCTTTTCTGGCCTGCCAGGTCTCTGTGGATAGATCTGCTGCCAATCTAATGTTTCTACCATTGTAGGTTACAGACTTCTTGTCCCAAGCTGCTTTCAGGATTTTCTCTTTGTCTCTGAGATTTGTAAGTTTTATTATTAGATGTCGGGGTGTTGACCTATTTTTATTGATTTTCAGGGGGTTTTTTGAGCCTCCTGGATTTTGATACCTGTTTCCTTCCCCAATTTAGGGAAGTTCTCCACTATAATTTGCTCCAATATACCTTCTGCCCTGTTCTCTTTTTCTTCTTCTTCTGGGATCCCAATTATTCTAATATTGTTTTGCTTTATGGTATCACTTATCTCTCGAATTCTCCCCTTGTGATCCAGTAGTTGTTCATCTCTTTTTCTCAGTTTCTTTCTTCTCCATCATTTGGTCTTCTATGTCACTAATTCTCTCTTCTGCTACATTTATCCTAGCAGTTAGAGCCTCCATTTTTTATTGCATCTCATTAATAGCCTTTTTTATTTCGACTTGGTTGGATTTTATGTCTCCAAAAAGGGATTCTCTGGTGTCATCTATGCTTTTTTCAAGCCCATCTGTTATCTTTATAATCATTATTCTGAACTCTAGTTCATCTAACTAATGTCTGTATTGATTAGGTCCCTGGCAGTCATTACTGCCTCTTGTTCTATTTTTTGAGGTGAGTTTTTCTGTTTTGTCATTTTGTCAAGAGAAGAACAGATTAACAAGAGAACAAAATGCTAAAAGAGTAACTATGATCCCAGAGAAATATACACTAAACAAGTCAGAAGAGACCCAAAACGGGGTGGGGGGGGGAGAAAAACGAAAAAAAAAAAAAGAATATGATCAGGTTGGTGAATAGAACAGAGCCATACACTAGATTTGGGGTATGTTTTTGTCTGTTAGAAGAAACTACATCCCAAAATTTTAAAGAAAGAAAAACTTATATACATATAAAAAATAAGGTTAAATAGAATTAAGGGATTAAATATGACTGTAAAAATGAAAATTAAACAAAACTTTTAAAAAGGAATTGATAAGAAGTTGGTTGAAAAAAGAAAGAATGATTCAAAAAAAAAAGGGGGAAAAAAAGGGCCCCCTTCTCAGTGAACCCTCAGAGAAAATTTTAAAAATTAAAGTTGAAAGACTAAAGAATCATGGGGAAAAAAGCCATGAATTCTATGTGCTGTATTCCCCAGTGCTGGAGATGCGCACTTCTCATTGATTAGTAAACTTGCTCTTGGCTAGATATTCTTGTTGATCTTCTGGGGGAGAGGGCCTGTTGCAGTGATTCTCAAGTGTCTTTGCCGGAGGCGGAATTTCACCACCCTTGCCAGGGGCCCAGCTAAGTAATCTGCTCGGTTTTGCTCTCTGTAGCTTTTGTTCCCTGAACGGTTCCCGTACGGCTTTGGAGGAGGGGAATGAAAATGGCGGCCTCCCAGTCTCCGGCCCGTAGAAGCCGAGAGCTCGGGGCCCCACTCCTCAGTGCGCCCTCAGAGAAAAGCAGTCAAATCCTCCCATCTCCCTGGTCTCTGGCCGCGTTCCGTGCTCACCCAGCCTGTGACCGAGGGTTTCTATCTCTGGCACTCAGCCCCATTTGGAGTCTCCAAACCCAGCAGATTCCTGCAGCGCACTCCCGTGCCGCTCCTCCCAGAGGAGGAAGGTGAGTCTCCCCGGTTCTGCTGTTTCTTGGGCCCCTGCTCAGCAGTGGCTCGACTGTGCCGTGGATCCCAGTTTATGGCAATCCCAAGCTGAAAGCCCACCCCTCGGCTCACTCTTTTCAGTGGGGTTCCCTGTTCTGACACCTGGGAGCTCTGGCACGCTCAGGCTCCCTCGTCTTTCTGTGACCCCAAGAGTTCTGAGACCACATTGTCCCAGTGAGTGTCCCCCCACCTCGCTTAGCAACCAGAGTGACATCCCTCAGGGGAGCTGACTTCTAAAAGTTCCGATTTTGTGTTTGTCCGCTCTATCACTTGCCGGGAGCCGGCTGACGGAGGCTCCCTCCCTCCCCAACCCCCCGCGGTCTCTCTTCCCATATATCACCTCAGATTCACTTCTCCGCACCTCCTACCTTGCAGAAAGTGGTCGCTTTTCTGTTCATAGAGTTGCTGCTATTCTTTTCTTTGTTCTCCAGTTGAGTTCGTAGGTGTTCTGAATGGTTTGATAGCTATCTAGTGGAATTCCTTGGACCAGACAAAATTCAGTTCTCCTACTCCTCCGCCATCTTGGGCTCCTCCCCTGGCCCTGTTTTCTTACATTTTCAATTAGGATCTTTCGGTAGGAAGGTATTTTTCTGGGACTCTGTTGTGAGCAGTTCTGGAGTTGATGGGTGTTTTTATATGTATGTACATTCACTTTTTTTTTTTGTGATCTACCAGAGGGAAGGATCTTCATTTGGCTGGAAACCTGGGATGATTTAGTCTCTACTATTTTGGCATTAATTAATGAGCAAATGTTTCAGATACTTAGTTATCTTATGGATGTAAGGAGACATCTTCAACAAATTTGTACCATAGTTAAAGATGCATAAATCGTGTGTGCTAAGAATGAGCAGCCATGCTGACAGGACCAAACTGCTGAAAAGAATTAGTGGAATTTAGCTCTCCAGGAAAAGGGCACCATGGGTCTTAATGCTTCATGTCATCAAGTTTGTGTAGTGCCCATTTCATAAAGCACTTGGCCTATGCTAGGTGTTGTTTAAAACATGATATCCAGGGACTTGATATAGTGGACTACAGGGAGAAAAACTACACTTTTAGAAGAACAACAGCAGTTAAACACCTGAACTTGCAAAAGCAAAACAAAGCAAACAAAAAACACCAAAACAACAACAAAAACCAAACAACAACAACAAAACTCCATGAGAGTGCTGTTGAAGCCACTTCTTTATTTATGGCATCCTCTCTGGAAACCAAATTTCATTAGAAATATGAAAATGGGATAAAACTTTTGAGACAACTTCTTGACTGTTGGGCTTTTTCTTCCAAGACCCTTAATTATCAGATCTTTAGTATAAGGGATCCAAGCACATCTTATCCATTAAATTTATTCATCTGACAAATGTGGGCTTGAAAGGTTAAAGCTGGCAAGGAGGGTTTTATGGTCGAAGGATCTGTTAGTGTTTTCAGAGATTGAGATTACTTTTTTTGAAAAAGCTTTTCAAGGTAACAACTGGCATTATAGAAGGCCCCGTGTCACAAGTACCAATCCTACACAGAGTAGTTCATTAGCTGTACTTCTTTATCCTTTTTATTGTGTCCTATAGCATTCCATTGTCTGGGAAGCAGTTGCACTTGAAGAGTGGTCACTGCTGAAATGCATCCTATACGATGAGATTTCTTGTAGATGGAAACATCATGGCTCCTCATCTTTTATTTCTAGCATTGACTTTTATTACTCCAGGAATGTCAGCCCAGCTGACTTTCCCACAGACCCTGAGTCCCATTATTTATGAAATCAGTGATTCTATTCATTATGATGTCACAGTAGGACTGGCTTTATACTAATTTTAGAAATTCTGTTCTCTTTGGACCAGACAAGCCATCGAATGGCCTGGTTTCCCTTTTAGAAGGTAAGAAATCAAAAGTATTCAGTTACGATTTTTTAAAAATCTTACTAATCTAGAAAACTAGATATTTTTCTTGGAAACGTAGTAGAGAGACCCATGATTGCTTTAAAGATGATCACTCAATTACATACATTTTAAAATTCTCCAGAATTAGAAGAAAAACCATAACAAATATGTTAAATATTCACTGTCAGGAATGCGCCATAGGACCAAGGTCCTGCCATTCCCAGAATGCACCTTCAGAATTTTTTTTAATTTAACATTACTAAAATTTTGCTGTTTTGATTGAGGCAAGATGAAGAAATAGTAAAGTACCTCAACATTGTAGATAAAAATGCTGTAAATGTTAATTATTTTGAAGTTGTCAGCTTTGTGCTCTATGAATTAAAGGAAGGATATGATCTCAGCCTGGGTAAAATATATGTGAATCCATGTTTTTCTCAAATACAGTTGGAAATATTGGACCTTATATATTTGTCCCTTCAATATATTAAATTTGTTCTAAGCAAATAATTGGATACATGCAACGATTTAGCTACAAGTTGATAATAGTGGGGGGAAAAAAACAAATAAACTGGAATTAACCTAACATCTAGCTTGTCCAACCTTAGGAGAATAAGTATATAAATAATGGCACATGCCTACAATAGAATTCTTGTAGTTACTTGAAAAGATATTGCAGGGGAGCATTTAATGACATAATAAGATAATCAACATGTACTAAATGAAAAACGTAGTTTGCAAAATAGATAGCATTAGTTTTCAACTCTTTTTGGGTCGCATATCTCTTTGTGAACCTGAGTAAATGTACATTTGGTCTGGGCTTCTTATCTCCTGTCTCCTATTTTCCCTGGCTACTGTTATCACCTTCTCGTTTTATCATGAGTGGTTTTCTCCAAGCTTCGATCTTAGCAGTTTACCCATATATATATACTTGGGTTTCTCCCTGGTTTGCAAATCAGGTAAATCATATTATAGTGGACTTTGAAATTTCTTTTAAATTTTATGTAAACGAAAACCTTCATACTAACTTGTTTAAGATGGGATCGACTGTTCGTTCAGATGATTTTAATGTTCTTAGTGCTCGTTTTTGATGGTCGTTCATCCATCCATTCATTCTCACATGTAAAACACTCAGCACAGCATCGATCTATCCATTCAAGTTCTTTTTTTTTTTTTTTAAGATTTTATTTATTTATTTGACACAGAGAGAGAGATCACAAGTAGGCAGAGCGCAGGCAGAGGGAGAGGGAGAAGCAGACTCTCCACTGAGCAAAGAGCCCGATGCGGGGCTCGATCCCAGGACCCTGAGATCATGACCCGAGCCAAAGGCAGAGGCTTAAGCCACTGAGCCACCCAGGCGCCCCCCATTCAAGTTCTTTCTGAACAACTACTTTGAACATGGCTTGTCAGTGGCGAATAAGACAAATCTGGTTCTGTTTTCTTTATGTTTTTGAGAGAAGCAGCTATCAATCAGCCACTGAAGACAAGAGGATGGTGCTACAAAGTAGAGAAAGACAGGAGCATATGGGCATATTCTGGGGCTCTCAGCCCCTTCTGAGGCTATCAGGGAAGCCAAAACCCTAAAGGTGAATTGAGATTAGATTAGAAGTTAGAGTGGTTGGGAAGGAAACAGCATTCTGAGTAGAGGGAATAGCATGTGCAAAGGACCCTGAGTCAACACTTGACCTGGATTCCTATTATAGGTTTTCATAATTTAGAGAAGGTATATGCTTAGTCATTGGCAATCAAGACAGGTGTAAATATAACTGTTCCAATGGACTCTGTTCTGTTTTCAACGTTTGTCTTTCTTAGTTGTATTTAGAAACCAGAAGATGAATGTCTGTTGCAGTTATGGTGAACTTCCCAAGAACTCCAAGGATATGCAGGATATCTTATGGGAAGTAAGCCAGCAAGGTTTCAACTACAGATCTCAAATGTGAACACCTGGCTCTAAATTGCCTGGACGGTCCCCTAGGTGGCTCAGTTAGTTAAGGGTCCAACTCTTGGTTTCTGCTCAGGTCATGACCTCAGGGTCCTGGGTTCAAGCCCCACATCGGGCTACGTGCTCAGAGGGGAGCCTGCTTGTGGATTCTCTATCCCTCTCCCTTTGCCCTTCCCCCTGCTTGTGCACTCTCTTTCTCTAATATAAATAAATAAATTTCTTAAAAAAATAAAAAAACCGCCCTGGAAATTTTAAAAGTGTTATCTCAAATTGTTTGAAAAAAATTAAATTCTGAGTTCTGTGTTCATAAAATCCTCATATTCTTAATCTTTCATATTCCTTTGATATTATGTGGGATTAATTGAGACTGCAATAACATTTGATAACTATTATTTTGCTGGGGGCATAAAAGGTTCTGCTTGCCCCATAATACATACAGACGATCTGACGTTCTTCCTTTGAAGCCTGTTTGAACATCTAAGTAGATGCAAGTTCACCAGAAATTATAGGTAGGGTAGATCATTTTGTAGTGATCTTCTAATCAATTGACTGGACTGAACCTTCTTATCAAGTTTCAGTTATATCAAATTTTGCAGCAGGCTTGATCCATGCAACCAGCCTTTCTGGAAGAGAAAGTTCAGTGTAAGTTCAGAGGCAAAGGATGTGACAGAACCACTTTGCAAATATGAACGATTGAAAGAAACATTATTTCCCCACATTTAAGCATTACCGCCCTCCCACTTCCTATATAACATCATGTAAGATAATATTGCCAACAAATGCCCAGACAGATGCTGAATTATTTATAAGAACAGGCTACCGTTGTGGATTGGAGAGAAGAAATAACAAAGCAAGAAATAAAGATGTTATCGCTACCGATCAAGTAAAAGGACATAAGCAAATGTGAGTGAACAATATCTCTAGAGATTTACACCCACAGGAAAGCTGTATGCTGTCACTTGGTTCATGTAGATCCTTACTTGAGAATAGAAACAACACCTGGGGAATTAGCTGTACTGTATTATTTAACGTTTTATTTATAACTTTTCAGCAATTCCATAACCAGCATTATTTAGTCACAGATGTCTTTGCAATCAGGATCACAGGCTTTGACAGCCATATTTTTTAAGAGAGATGATTTGTGGTATCTCTCTGTTCGACAATTTGGAATCTTCTGGTCCTTGCCTATTCACTATTGTGTTTTTATAACAGACTACGTCAGCAGTGGCAATTAGAAGATTTAGAAGCTCTATTCTAGTAATCTTTTCAAAAGAAATGTCTAAAGACTCTGTTTCTAAGGATTTCATTGTTCTGTCTTTTCAGATGTGAGGGGTCAAGATAGTATTTAGATTTTGGCCATAAGCCAAGAGGAAGTCTCAATGGGTACCCCTGGGCTTGGGGTATAGGAGAACCAGAAGTCTTAAGAGGGCCCTTTCTCTTCTCAGAAAGTTATTTTAGTTTGGAGATGTGCTCTCCAAACTTTCCCGAGGAGCCACATCTACTAAATCCTTCTAATTTTTAAGGACCCAAAGTTCTTTATTACGTAGCAAAACCATATCTAAATGAAGTCATAGCTTTAACAATTAGAATATTAATAATTCTCTACACTCCTCCTTAGGATTTAGAAAGCACACAATGTACCTTGTAATGTATTTTCCTCCATGTGGGTAGGGACTTTTTCATGAAGTCAGATTTGTCTTTTTTTTTCTCTTTCATTCTCAGTGCCCAGAACTATGCCTGGCACAGAGTAGGTGCTCAGTAAGTCTGAATGCATAAATAAATGAATTTAGGCAATTAAAGTAAACCTGAACAGGGGAGCCTGGGTAGCTCAGTTGGTCAAGCAACTGCCTTCGGCTCAGGTCATGATCTCGGGGTCCTGGGTTCGAGCCCCACATCGGGCTCCCTGTTCAGTGGAGAGTCTGCTTCTTCCTCTGCCTCTGTCCCTGCTCATGCTCTCCTGCCCCGTCAGATAAATGAATAAAATCTTAAAAAAAAAAAAAAAAAAAAAAGTGAACCAGAGCAGAAACACCAGTATAACCTATACATATAGACCTTAGTAGTCTGGGGCCATGAAATTAAGTCACATTTAATGCCCACTTTATGATGAATTTGAGCCTCTGCCTGGTACCACAGGAAGTTAACTCCCATCAAATATGCCCAGGTATTTCTTAGAGGTCCTGAGAGTGAGGGCTCATGTGTGTTTAGAAATGTAGAACCTGCAGCTCTTTCTCTAGTCAGACTGCCTGTGGCATTGGGAGAGAGGTTACTGATTTCCTCTTTGCCACTCCACTCCTAAGTGTGACCCTTGACTTCCCATAGCACAGCTGAGACTAAGCTGCAATTTTGGGTAAGACTTGTTTGAAAGTTTAGCACAGGGAAAGTACAAGCTAGTGGCTATCTCAATGATTGCTGCTCTTAGAGCCCAGCAGACCCAAATCCAGCCTCATGGGCCTGGTGGTGCTCAACCTGTCTCCACGTAGCAAGGGCTGGCTCATGCCCACTGCTGGGAATCCCTCAAGTTTGCCTTCACTAATTGAAATCCAAGTCTGAGAGAGAAGGAAGATGCCTCATCCCTGAGATTGAAGGCTTTCCTCCCAATTTTCTGTCCCAAGAGCTGTCTTCTCCCAGGATGACTGACAGTGGGAGCATTCACTCATTTTAAGGAAACTCCATTCTTCTCCTCATGACCATCTCCCACAGAGGCACAAAGCCAGCATATACATAGCTTTAACCCAACTAAATTGCATAATAGAACTCTTATGTTGAAAACAGACAGCTAATATCATATTTAAAGTTATTTAAGGTTGTTCCTTAGGCTTCAATCTTAAAGTTATTTAAGGTTGTTCCTTAGAAAGTATGGGTACTTGCTTTATATTTGTGTAACTGAATATCTCAGAGTATATTTTCCCCCAAACAAAGGAATAGTTTGCCCTAGGGATAAATTAATGTCTCTACTTTTTTTTTTTTTTTTGAGAAAAAGTCTTTTGCAAATTTTAAATAAACAAATGCTTTCTAGTTCCTAGTGATTAAATTTCTTAGGAGTGATTTTCAGCCAGGATACCATATTTCGATTAAAGCAGGCTGCGCTAAACGCAGTGTAGTATCCTGAGGCAGAAAAAGAACATTAGTGGAAAAACTGGTGATGTCCAAACAGAGTCTGTGGCTGAGTTAATAATACTGCACCAATATTAATTTCTTAATTTTGACAAATATACTAAGATTAAGATGTTAATATTAGGGGAAACTAGATGAAGGGTATATAGAAACTATTTGTATTATTTTATAACTTTTCTGTAAATCTAAAATTATTGCAAAGTAAAAAAGTTTATGAAAACATAAAACAAGCTGGGGCATTGATTTCGGGCACCAGAATATAACCAGCTATTATAGTTGATTGTTAAATTTAATGTTAATCTTCTTAGAAACTAAAACAAACAGGGGAATGGGTAAATTGTATGGTTCTTGTAAGGAAAAAAAATGATGCATTGTATTTATTGGAAGATAGAAGATTAAGGATGAAGTGTTCAATTACTGTTTAATGAAAGAAAATAATTGATCCTAAATAGTTATTTAAAATATCGTGCCTCAAAAAAAAAAGAAAAGAAAAAAAAAGAAAAGAAAATATCGTGCCTCAACAAGCTCAAGTGCACAACTTAAAAAAAACTCATCAATTTTTTTTGTGGGGTATGGGGGATAGCAACTAAAATTATATGTCCCAGGTATGTGACTTTTAATTGCCTTACCTACAGAAGTTAACAATATAGGAAGTTAGGATTATTGCTTGGAGAACCTAAATGAGTGAAGCTAATATATCCCTTAGGCTGTGTCTCTTAATTAAAAGGTGCTGCAACTTACTTTTTACCAGAGGTGGGTCATATAATCATTGATTAGTTTTAGAGATGGTCAATAAAACTGATTAAGGTGTATTAACTTGGGAGTCTTAAGGTGGTAGGTTATCCCTCTTCCATCCTAAGACAGCCTACATGAGGCCTACAGGAGGAACCTGTATTTATTTTTATCCCCAAATCTTTGAATCTGCTCAAGTAATTGAACAAACACATGGAGAGAGTTCTGTAACAATTTATAGGTAAAAGATGGTTTGGGCTTGAGCATTTTTATGAGTAACTTACCAGTCTACTACCCAGGGTGTACACAAACAAACATTTTAGTATATTCCTGTAGGGTGTCCACCATTTGAGTAAAAGCACAGACTGTACATTCCTTACAAGGCTCACTAACTCCTCCGTGGTGGAGAATGCTAGCTGTCTACCAAAATCTGTGCTCCCATTTCTCAGCCTCCTGTAGAGCTGACAAGGATTTCCAAGTAAGCTCTCATCAGTGGACTGTGGGAGGAAGCAATACGGGCAACTTCCACCTCATTTGGTTAAGTGGAATCTCTGGCGCTGGACTGCTCTCTTCCCCCTTCTGGATGGCTGGAATTGAGCAGCCTTGGAAACTACAAGTTGAAGATGGGCAAGGTGCTGTCAGATGGGGACCCAGGATAACTGGTGGAGCAGAGCTGTCTGCCAACCCAGAGCCAGTCACCTTAGGTTGAAACACGAGAGAGGATTCCATATTCTCTCTGATTTAGTTATAAATTATAGCCTCTTATAGTTATAAGTTATAACCTCTTAGCCTATCTTGTCTAATACACCTTCAAAAAACAGGAATTCTGGCAAAATGTGGTAGGAAGTATGACTTGGACCTATGATCTCCTCTCTCTGACCCTGAATCTCTGCGTTGGGGTTCATGAAGTCACATGTGCCTTCAGGGACAGGACAAGACCTGTGTCGCAGATTACAACCACTAACCTGGCCAGCTGGGTAGATCAAACATCTTCTCACTCACCCAACAGGGCTGAACAGGGAGGGAAGGAGAATGGTTCTCTTCCCCTTGTAAGAACCCCTTCCTGGTTTTCCTACTAGAGCGGTGGGCGGGAAGAGCTGAACTCTATAGGCCAGAGACTGTTTCTCCTATTATGAGACCCAATCATCCCACCATCCAGAAGAGTATGGCAAAATAAATTCAAGCTTTGCCCAACTGGATCAGCCATTCCTCCCTTGGACAGCAACAGCAAATTAGTGGGGACGGAAGCTGGAGATCCTCTTCCCTTCATTCCCCAAGAAGAGAGGAGAATAGAAGTTCTATGTAAAAATGCTTCTGCTCAAACAAGCCAGTCCTTCATCGTGCTTCCTGAGTCAATCTGTTGCAGGAGCCAAACAGGCAGCATCCACATCAATATTAGAGGATGTCTGCCAAACAGGATGATTTTCGTTTCAGTATTTGTTAATAGTGGCCTTTTTGGGCTATACTCTGTGGGAAAAGACCTAGGAGCCTCTGGTAACAGGTGTAAAGGTAACGAAGGCCAGGCAGCAGGATCACTGCCTCGGGCGCTCCAGTCCCATTCCTTCCTGTGGCAGGTCCTGGGTCACTCATAGACAGGCCCCTGATGTTTGTGGGGTCTCAGCCAAATACATCTATGGAGTTATTTAAATCTTTTAATTCAAGCTATCAAATTATAAAATAGGCGCCATTCTTTGACCCACAAATTGAAATATTAAAAAAAAAAAAAAAGAAAGAAAATTGTCTTACAGCAGCTACTGCTAAACAACACTTTGCTAGGCAATCAGCCATCCCATTGACGCAGAGGAGAAAGCCTGGGCAAGTTAATCGTCCTCTTCTCTTACCCGAGTGCTTTCGCTGCTCAGATCTCACCCAACCCCTCTGACGCAGGATTTGTTTCTGAAGCCCACCGCAGCAGAACCCATAATCTGTGACAGCATTTGGAGGCAAGGCAAGAGATGCAGGGTAGTGTTTCCCCGGGGGCCTGAACAAAGTCAGTCAGGAAAGCAGATGTGGAAGGGTAGGGTCTCAGAGCACCACAGCTGAGACCCAGACCCGGAGTGACAAAGCTGCCCATGTATTCTTTAACACTTTTTTCTTTGTGTTTGTGACATATGGGGCCTTCCAAAGTATGGTCCTCCCTCGCTTGCATCTAAGGGCAGTGTGTCTTGCAGCTTCTCCTGGGAAGCCATTCAAGTTGTCTTGCCATTGTCACCGGGGCCACTCCTGCTCTGTCTGCGGATTTAATCTCCTGCTCTGAGGGTGAGGGTTCTCTCTAATGATTCCTTCATTAGCACCCTGAGGAGATAGACTTATTCAATTTCCTAATAGACCTCTCCCTGGGGAACATGAGACAGGAGCCCTTGAATTGGCTCAGAGGATATTTGGCTAGCATTAGCCTGTGTATTATCTGAAAGCATCCTTCCACACCAACAGTCAGCCAGGGCCCCCGGGCAGAATTCAGGCATCTGGGGCTTTGACTCCATCCCCAGGCTCCCTTCAGTTTCCCTTCAGTTTCAGTTCCTATTTTCGTTCTTTTTCCCTCAGGGCTTACTGAGTCCCCCAGCAAATAAACAGGGCTTCTGCTACCCAGCCGAGTAGCCAAACGCCTGAGCTGGGGCTACGTGTCAGCACTGCCCCTTCCCTAACCCCTATTGCTACAGTTCATGTTCAGCTGTACCTTCCAACAATGATCAAATGACAGGTCCAGCAGCTTCATAAAGCTGCCCCAAGTGCCTAACAATAAACTCACATGGGCACCAGGGCAGACTCTTGTCTTTTTATCCCCGATGGCTGGAGGGCATCCATCTAACTCACCTGAGAGCTGTGCCAAATCATTAACCCGGATGGTCTGAAGGGAGAGGGGCTAACATACAGCCCTGTTTTACGTCACTTAAGATTGGGATTTCATCTGTCAAAAGACTATTCCCACCCACTTTGGACTTGGGCATGTGCATTTAAATAGGATTTATAGCCTGAAATCTATACCATGATTATACAGATAGTTTTTATGGACTCACAAGTTAGCAGAAGACCTGTGGATAGTGAGTCAAAAATGACGCTGCCCTTAACCATAGTTTTGGTGAGATGAGGCAAAGGGCTGCAACAATCAAAGAGAAACCTTGAGCCTAAATCTAATATTTAATGACATTAGATCGAGAGACTTTGTCCTTGAGTATGTTGATAAGAAAACTGACGTTCAATTTTGAGGGCAATGTAGCAAACTTGTCTCAAAACTTGGGGTGGTAAGTTGTCTCCTTTTCGAGCATGGGATTGCTTGCTCTTCAGTTCTGAGAAACCAGTATATACATAATTAATTAGGGTTCAGCAAGGATTGAGAGATCTGGTTAGAAAGCTACATTCCCATGTCAGGCATCTGTCCTGACATGGTCCATTTGTTTTACTTTTAAAATAATAACTGAGCATTTGCTATGTCCAGGCACTAGACTTGACCTTGCCCCAGTATTTACTCCTCACCGAAAACTTCTAAAAATCAAGTATTTTGTATTCACTCTCCAGACGACAGAGCTGTGGAAGGAGGAGGGAGTAAGTAATCTGACAAAAAGCTTGCAATGAGCAAATCTCAGAGCTGGAGCTGGAACTCCCATCTGTCGGATTCCAGGGCCCTTTCCACGAGATCACTCTGTCTTCTACGGTATTTGCCAAATATGCGAGTGCCTAATGTTTGGTGCAAATAATGAATGCTAAGGGCATTCAGGTCCAGTGTGGGTTAAGAGTAGCTTCACTGCAAAGGTGAGAGCTGTCACCGCTCAAAAAATAGAGAAATGAACTGATGGCCCTGATATTAGGTAATGCAGTTAAAATCACCTTCAAATGCAGAGAAATATATCTGCTTCTCAGGCTAAAAAGCCAGAAAGTTTAACCTGAATAGAAACTGCCCTGAACTAAGTCAGAATGCCAGATCTTATAACATGTTAGCTTCATGTTTTCTGCAAAGTTAAGCTAGATTTCTTTTTTTTTTTTTTTAAGTCAGGAATCTGTAACAGGTCTTTTGTTTTTCCCTAGTTAGGTTGAAGTTTGCTTCTGAGGATACATACTGGAAGGAAGGAGATGCAGCAGAGAAGGGGTCTTCACTTTAACACACACCTGCCCTTTCCTCCCGACCAGGTCAGAAGTTTCAGTGGAACATTTGAGGCCCCCAAATTCCATTTGCTCTTCATGTCCACCCTTAATGCCCCCACTGTGTGGAGAGAGCTCACCATCCCGGGTTCATGATGTAATGACACATCTCACTTGGGAGTTTTATGTCAACAAGGAAGTGAATACAAAACAATATGTGTCCTGCAACCTTTAGCAACATGAACCTTTATGAGCATGGCTTTGGCATTTCCTTTTCTGTCAATATTGAGCTAAATTTGTGGCCTGAAATGGAGGGAGGCGGGTGTTGCTTTGAGATGAGACATAGGACCGTAGACCCGGCCCCTTCATGCCCTCCACATACTACCCCAGCTCTCCATACAGAGATACTTGTAAGGATGGGTACTTTCACTGAAGTTGTTTTGTTGTTGTTGTTGTTGTTGTTAATGATTCCTTATGTCCACCTCCTTACGTCACCTTGAGTCTTCCATGTTTATTTATATCTCATGAATTAGTCTTTTTGAAGAGAGAAGGTGTAATGTAACAGTTAAGTACAAAGACTTTGGAAACAATGGGTCATCTCTGTCACTTTCTAGTTGTATGACCTTGGGCAAATCGTTTCATTTCTCTGAGGTTACTTTATATACCGGGGGGTCTGAGGGGAAATTCCTCCTATTGAGGGTTCTGCTGAGAATCTTAAATGTAAAACTCTATGAAAGTACCTAGCAAAATGCCTGCCATGCCGTCAGTGCTCAAGGAGGGGTAGCTACTATTATCCCTGATTTTGTCTTTCATGTTCTAGTGTCCTGGTGAAAGGGCTATCATTTTTTTAAATTCAGCAGATACCCAACAGGGCTGTTGATGGTGTCTGTGTCTGTACCAGCATTTCTTGTTCACGGGTACAAGCCATGGAAGCAACATATTCCTGCCTTAGCTTTATTCCTCTCCCTGCTCTGTGTCTGGGCAGCCTCCCCCTTCTCCTCACCCATCCTCCTACTCCAGCACTTACCACCTGCTATCAGAATCAGGGTGGAAAATGTAGGCATACCACTCTCAGTTCTCAGTATAGTTTTAATCAAAACAATGTTCCACATAATACCATAACATTAGGTCGCTTCTGTTTAAAAACAAAACCAAAAACAAACCCCCAAAATTATTGTGCAGACCAAAAAACATATTTGGTGATTGGGTTTTTCTGTCCTTTTTTTTTTTTTCCTACCAGTCATGCCATGTAAACGTAATACAACTCTGAGACTATTTCAGAACGAACTAGCAAGAAGTGAAACATTTCACAGACTAGAAATTCCATTTAAATCTTTGTTTCTACCTGAGTGGACAAAGAGATAGGAATTGCTGAATGGTCTACCACCAAGCGAAGGGGTGGGATAGGTCATCACCAGTGGGGTATCCTAATCCAGTTAACATGGCCTCAGCCACACTTCCTTATTCACCTGCAATTGTCCCTTGTGCATCACTCTTGTTCTGGGCCAGCTCACCCCCACTCTCCCCTGCTGCTGTGGCCATGCCCACAGATGTCCCATTAGTCCAGTGGTCCTTCTTCCTGTCCCAAGGAATTAATGTGTTCATGAAACTTATTAGAAGGGGTACCAGATCTGGAAAAGGAAATCAAAATGTGGCAGAGTGGGCAGAACACAGTTTGGGGAGTCATTGGTAAATCTGAGTTCAGGTCTGAACTTTAATACGTTCTGGCTGTGAGCCTCTGAGTAAATCATTTAGCTTTTTGAGCCCAGTTACTTTATCTGTGAAGCAGTGCTTCTTTCATTCACAATGTGATATTTGTTAGGTACTTACTAAGTGCCAGCCATTGTTCTCGGTGTCCACTGCTGGGGGAAGGGGGTTAGGGGTTGTAGGTTAATGGTGTGGGTACAAAGAGTCCAGTTTTAAAATAGGTCAGAAAAGGATTCCCTGAGAAGGTGACATTTGAGCAAACACTTGAAGGAAATCAGAGAGTGAGCCATGAGGCTATCTGGGGGAAGAATGTTCCAAACTGAAGAAATGGCTAGTTCAAAGGCCCTGAGGTAGGAGGGAGGCTGGTGCACCCTAAGAGCAGCAAGGAGACCAGTATGTCTGGAGCAGGTGAGCAAAGCAGACAGTGGCAGCAGATGGGGTTAGGGGAACAAGAGGGAGCTGAGTTGTGTGCAGTCTTGTAGGCCATGGTGAGAACTTGGGTTTTTGCCTTAGAGAGGATGGGAAGTCACTGGAGGGTTGTGAGCCTAGGACTTGTGTTCTGGAAGAGTCATTCTGGCTGCTGTGTTGAGAACAGACTGTGGGTGGGCAAAGCCAGGAAGCAGGGACGTGGGTTAGGAGGAAAAGATGATGATGGTTTGGACCCAGGGTATAGCTGTGGAGGTGGGCTGAGAGCTGGTTAGATTCTGGACATTTCTTGAAAGTAGAAATAATAGGGTTTGCTGATGAATTGGATTGAGTGTGAGAAATAGGAAAAAGTCAAGGAGGCCTGGGTTTTTGGTCTGAGCAACTGGAAGAATTGTGTTGTCATTCAGTGAGATAGTTAAGGCTGGGAGAGGAACAGATTTGCGATGGGGGGGGTAGCAAATGGAGAATTTAGTGATAATAACAATAACATCTGCCCTGCCTCCCTCACGGAATTAAATGTGATGATTTATGTGCAATTTATCCTCTGAATCTGCCTATTACTCCTAATATTAAAGAATTATTTCTCTTCCTACTCAGAAATGGTCAGTTTTATGGATAGTCCCCACTCTTTCATGTGCTGGTGGTTCCAGTTGGTGGTGGTGGGGGTTCCTAGCACATGGACTCTTGGATCTGACAGGTATTCTCGGAGCTATGTTTAGGTGGATATTTTAGGATAGGTCCTCCAACCGTGACTCAAGTATGACTTAACAGTTAATACTTTAATATCTCCCTAGCAGAATATTGTTTCTAATTTTTCTTTCATATAGCAACTGATGTTGCCATGCAGATCTCTTGGTTGCTATGAGATGGTAACATTACTCTGCCCAGTGATTGGCCCGGGCCTCCTATGTTGTGTGGTTCTCACTCAGGCAACTGACACTGAGCTGTTACTATGGTGAACTTTACAATTTCCTTTGATTGGTGGATTTCAGAAATAGGTCATCAGTGGAATTCATTATATTCCAAAAGTAAAAATGAAAAATAAATATCATAACTTTCCCCCGTTACCAACATGAAGGAAATGTTAGCTTACTGATATAATGAATCTGCTTCGGATGACTTTTGAGCTTCAGATGACTGAGAGCTGAGGCATGATGACGATGCTGTGCTCAATTTTGGGGTGGGAAATAGCTTCCCTCTTGCTTGGAGTTGATTCTTCAGGGTTTGGGACATCAGGCTGACCAGAGTTCGGAAGGAGGTGGTGTATGTGGACGGAAATGTAAACTCCCTTCTCTCTGAGGGATTAGGGGTGATGCTGGGGGGCTGGGTGTGGAAGCTGAGAGGGATGTGCTAATTAATGCAGCATCTTAGGACCAAGTATTCTTGCGGTATGAGGAAGGTGCTAAGATTTGGGTTATCAGACTCACACCAGAAAGGAAAGCCACTGTGGGCTTATGACTTGGCCCAGGGTCCCGAGAGTCCAGGCAGGCTTGGGCTAGCTGAATCCTTCTCCCTCCCCCACCCTCTCCAGCCTCACACAGGTGGGTAGGCAGATCGTCTGCTCATCTCTACTCTCAGTTAATGGAAAAAGAGAATGGAGGAATGCATTTTAACCCTTCTAATTGTATAACAAGTCCCTTCTCTAGAAGAAAAAGTGGGAGAACAATGGAAGAACTTGGGAGGAGAGATGAACTATTTAAAGTGCATCAGATCTACCTTCTCTAATACTTGACTAACAGGTCCTGTTTGGAGGGATAGGTGGGATAGAGGATGAGCCCGTACGAGAGGCAGAGTCAGGGAGCTCCAAAATAGAAGAGGTAACAGATTAGGGTGCTAATATTTGACTCCCAGAGCGGATCATTTCTAACAACCCCTTCCTATAGGACCAAATTATTTTTAGCAATAATCACACAGTGAAACCAATAATAATAGTGGCTAGAAAAGCAGTGTCCTTTTATGAAATGTTATATCCTATCATTAAAAAATTAAAAATAAAATAAATGTCATATTCCATAAAAGGAAAAATCTTCTTCAATAATACTTTTAATTTGATTAACGTGTTTTTTGCAGAAAGAGATGAAAACTTAAGCCTACTTCTTGGTCTTTCACAATAAGGAATAGTAATTTTACAGTTTCCATTTTTGCCATTAACTTCTGCAAATTTGTCAATGACTTTGTCAAACTTGTTTTTCTTCCCATATTCATGAAGCGTCGATCTTTGATCAAAGAACACTTTTTATTAATTTTAGTTTTGAAAGGCTTCTTTCTCAGGAAGCAACATATTACAGAAACAGGAAAAGTCTTAAATATAAGGATGCATTTGGCAGAGATACATAAAAATTCGCTTTCACAATAAATCCCAGAAAATTTACACGCAGTAAAAACTCCAAGAGGTTACATAGCATGACAGAATTGAAATAACCCAAGTTCTGTTTGTCTTTACAATGAACTATGCCATCATTATTTATTTTGAATCAGTTGTTTGAATGCAAGAATACGTAGTATCAGAGAGGTGTGGGAGACTTGTGCTCAGGGCAAGGTTTACTGTGTACTTACTCTCAGAATGAATGCGTGGAGTTAATTCTCTGAATTAGCTTCCATGTAGAATATGTTTACTACAGGAGAAGCAATAAAAAATGTGCTAAATTGAAGCTTATGTTTATATTATATTAATATTTATTATTTATATATATTTATATATATAATATATATATTTATATTTATATATATTTATATATTTATATTTATATATATATATTTACATATTTATATATATATTAAAACCCAATAGCAGTTGCTACAGTTCTTTAGAACTTAGCCCAACAAAAGATCTTTTTTGGTTGGGGGAGAGCAGCATATTACTGACATTTTTTAGAATTGCTTGCCATGGTGCTAATAGAAAGCAGACTGGCTTTTCAGTTGGTTTATGATTGCTTTTAAGTCCTCTCTAGACCAGGCACCCCTGGACTGCCTGCCCCTGGGGTGGACGGCTCCTCCTGGCCCTGGGGCCACAAAGAAGCAGAATCACTTTGATTGTGTCTTGCTGGAGCTGGACGGTGTAGTCAAAGGCAACAATGCGTGAGCTTGAAGGAATGACAGAATCACTGAGATGCAGTTGGTCAGCAAATATCTGCTAAATCCTTTGACCCCGACACAACCAAATGGGTTTTCTTCTCTTCTTACTCTCATAATAAAAGCGAGGTGAAACAATCATGCATCATTAGCTAAGTGTCCTTTCCCATTAAAACATTTGTGATTCCTGAGGCTTTGTGTGCTCTTCGTGCCAGCTCTTGTGTGGCCTAACATTTCCACCTGAATTTTTGCCTTTTTTTTTTTTCTGTTCCATGGCATTGTTTTTGACCCTTAATTTCATTTTGCACCGAACTCAGCACTGAGTTTATCTCTACCAAAAAAACATGGGGCATGATTTGCTGAATCTTCAGAACTAGTCACAGGGGCAACAGAATTGGAGGCATGAAGTTGCAGAAACCATTATGAGGGCTAGAATGATTGGTAAAAAAAAAGAAGAAAATACAGCAGGATCAATAAACTTACCTTATTTTATATATATTATATTACCTTAAAAGATTAATAAACTTACCTTCCAGGTTTATTATGTATGATGCTCCCTTTTTCACCTGTCACCTCATCAGATGGATATATTTAGATCCACCCTTGTATTAATAGATGGTCTCCAGGGTAGGGTGATTTAAAAGCTCTTGAATTCTACCACTAGTTATGTATGTTCTTCTAGGTTAAATATTATTTGCTCTCCCGGGGCCTCAGGGAAGCATGTACCTATGGAGTGCAGACGCCACTGGGAGAAGTCACACATTAAATCTCTAATACTTTAGTATAAATGAGTATATTTGATTGCTTGCATCTGAGGAAGGATGGGGCCCCTGGGTATTCAGAAAGTCATGGAGACATCTCTTAGCTTGGCCCTGCTCAGCCTTGAATGTGTGACTTTGCTTTAAGGAATTTCAATTCCCATTCTCAGGAAAAAAACAAAAACAAAAACAGAAAAGACCCACCCTGTTGATGATAGGCCTGAAGGAACTTAATATGTAAAAGATAACATGTTTTCATTTCATTTCTCACCCAAGAACCCAGGACATCCTCCTGGCCCACAACACAGCCCCTCTCTTCACCCCAAGAGTACTGGAGTCTTCATGCTATCATTTGTGTCTCATTTTTATTCTACTCACATATGTCTAGGGAGAGGGCCCTTTGAGATTTCTTCTTGGCTCTGCTTCAGGCTCCATAATAGCAATGGATCCATGCTTCTTAATACAGTGAGGGCAGGCGGCAGCGATCCAAAGCGGCCTCCATGGAGTGAGTTTGCACGAGTGGTGTTTTCAGCATGCATTAAAAAATCAGGAGCCAGTCAAGACAAAAGCCCAGACTGACAGCGTGCCCCTAAGAAGGGTGCTAGCACCAAGGTTTAAAAAAAAGAAAGAAGGGAAGAAAAGCATTTTCTTTCCTATTGAGTTAATGTTCTGCGTCATCTTTTGTTCCTAGGAGCATCGTGTATGTGCATGTGCGTGTGCACGACTAGTTGCTCACACAGCTGCTACTTGAAAACTCACCAGAGCCAGTGGTAGAAATGATGCTGGAGAGTGTTAAGAAGGCAGCCAGGAGGATGTCTACAAAGGTTAGCAAGAGCAAATGATGTTGACCTTGACTTAGTCCATGGTTTGCCTCTTCTTAAGTTTTAAACATGTATTTGTGTCAATATATAGTTCAAGAATGTTCATTAACTGCCTGTCTGGATGATTCTGTTCATAATACGTAACAAGTTGTTAATAGGACATACTAAAACAGATCTGGATGTGGAATAGGATCCATTATTCTATGGGTTAGAATTACACATATAAATGTACTACTGTACTTAAATTCATTCTCTTTCTTGAGCCATTGTCCTTTACTCTATATAGGTATTTCCCCAAGAATGTATAAGTTAAATATTTCAAAATAAAGTCCATGCTGATTGTTCCAAAAAATTTGAAATACCTCTGACAAAACTTTCCTTTCTGAAAAGTATGAGTTAGGAATGAGAAGGTCATTGGCCTGGTCGTTTTCCCTCTGTACGCTCGGTTTTCTCACCTATGAAAGTAGAGGATGAGGACCACAGAAGAAGACTCCTTTCCAATTTCATTTTTCTGGGTTCTAAAACTGTTTTGTGGTATAAATAATCTCCTCACAATATACTCAGGGCTGCCTTCACTAAGAGGAGTTCACCTGGATTGGAACTAACAGGTTGTCTGAATTCATTCCTCATTTCCATTATTCTTTTGAGATGAAGTAGAATGAGTCCTAAGTGAGGAGATTATACAAGCACACACATATCAGCATGAAGACAGAGACAGGAAGAGAGGTAGCGAGATCTGTCAGCATTTTCCCCCAGACAGCTGGAAAGCAAAAGCAGACTGCCTGTTGCTGGCTCACAGCTTTTGTACACTGACCTGTCAGCATGAGACACCCAGCCATGGTTGTGCAGCCATGAGCCTTTTCTGGAACCCTGCAGGCCTCCCATGTAAGCGGCCATCCTGCAGGTGTCTATGCGGGAGAGAAAAGTCTGTGAACTGTATGAATTACAGGAAGTGAGTCTTACGGTCAATGGTAGGGCAGGTTTCCCCCAACCTTTACCCTGTTTGGCTATTTCTTGAAATTCTCTCCATACCACAAAGTGCCTTGAAAGGGTTTTTTTTTTGGTTTTGTTTTGTTTTGGTTTTTTTCCTTAGTATTTCCAGTATGGGAAATTAAAACCCTCTTCCTTGGCGATAGTAAAAATTAAGTAATTCTGTACCATTGGTGACTTGTGGTGGTAAAAACCCATTCTTCTGGAAAAGGTCTATTGACGAAGAATATTGATTAACATGTTGTGGAGGAAATTGATCGCAAAATATGATCTGCCTCTAAGTCACACAAATGACTCAATTCGTAGATGTAGAACCATACCACCTACAGACAAGAATAACTTGGTTTACCTTTATGGCCATTTTCTGAACTCCTACTCTTTGTCAAGCAATGTGCTAGGGAGGAAGAGATCACAACTTCTTTGCCGTATTTAATACTTCTGTATGTCCCCCTCTTATGGACTGAATATTTGTGACCCCCATTAATTCAGATGTTGAAGCCCTACTCCCTACCCCCATTGTGGTGGTATTAGGAGGTGAGGTCTTTGGGGATAATTAGGATTTGATGACGTCATGTGAATGGAGCCCTCAAGAATGAGATTAGTGCCTTCATAAGAGCCATGAGAAAGCTTGCTTCCTCTCTCTGCTCCTGGCCATGTACAAGGAAAAGTTGACAGTTTGTCACCCAGAAGAGGACACTCACCAGGATTGGAGGATTGGGAGCTCTTGCTGCCTTTGACCCCTGAGCAGGAGAGATACTGAGCTCAGCTAGACTTTGCCCATTGGACTAGTAATTGGTCTGCATTTTTCTAGTCTGTGCAAAGCCTCTTAAATCCTAGTGGTACATGGCCACCATCCCAGGAGGGTCCAGGAACCCTGTGCAGTGGCATCCTAGCACTCAAGATGAGTAGCTCATGAGCACATCTGAGTGGAGCCTACACCTCTTCAGGTGGCCATGTACTACTACTCTTGTACCAAAAGAGAGCCAAAACATTGGCATTCAAGAATTCCATGAAGGACGGTGCTGGTCTCTCTGAATCTGATGAGGGCCCAGGCTCCCTTCTGTATGGGTTCAAAGAATCAACCCTCCACCCCGAGAGGACTCCAACAGCTGTTTGATCTAGGGTGAGTCATTTATACCTTCAGATCCTTTGTTTTCTTACCTATTTAAAAGGGGATGACAATTTTTACTTTAAAGGATTGTACTGAGGATTAAAAAGGAGAAGTTTCCAGAGAACATTTTGAGACCCGTAATATCCTGAACAAATGCAAATGTTAGGAATGGTCATTACTCCCCATGCACACTTAGCCTCTGATTCACCTTGGGATGGGAAACCAGATGTTCTCATTTCCATGTTGTGCAGTGGCCACTTCAAAGTCTTGGGAAGTCTACTCAGCAATGCTGGTATGAATGGAGCCCCCGTGTCCTGAAAGGAATGCTCTCCTGTGAGCTCTCATTTGCTGTTGTAGGAGACTTCCTTATAGATAAATAATGCTGGTCATTGAAACCTCAGAGAGAACATCTTCTATATGCCATAAAGGTTTTGTTTTTGTTTTGTTTCTGGGTTGGTTTTGTGTGTGTGTGAAGTTGGATATCCATGAAAAGTAAAAAAGCAAAAGATAAGGGTACAAGCAAAGTCAGGAATCTGACTCCCTTTAAATGAACCACAAAATGATTTTGTTAATTTGTAAATGGTAAGGATAAACATTTCAGTCAGACGGAGACAAATACCAGTCTCCTGGGCTGTGCGTTTCCCACACCAGAGAACGCTGTCTGCAGCATCCTTCCTTCCTTCCATCCTTCCAAACCTCCCTCTCTTTCGGGTCTTTCTCCATACCATCATAACCCTCTCAACTTCAACAAAGTTCTCAATAGGTGGACCCACAGCTGGGCTGACGGGTGGGTGGAGTATGAGTAACGGAGCTTCAGAAATTCTTCTGCCCCCAAATATCTCCTGAATATCTCATTGCTGATGACTGAAATCCTGTTATTAGCCTATTCCTTTAGATCAAAAAATCACCTCCTGTTGAAATCCAAATGACCCCTGGAAGAGTAGCATATAAAACTGTTACACCTTAGTGTGAAGGACTTGATCCAGGAACCAGCAAACTTTTTCTACAAAGGATCAGATGGTGAATATTTTAGGCTCTAAGCACTATAAGGTGTCGGTTGCAACTACTCGGCTCTGTCACTGTGGGATGGGGGCAGCCATAGACGGTACAAATGAGCACAGCTGGGTTCCTATAAAATTTCACTTACAAATACAGGAATTGAGCTGCATTCGGCCTGTGGGCTATAGTTTCTGACCCCTGACTTAATTGAATCCTTTCAAAGGGGGCAACCAGCTGTGAGCAGGGGAGGGGGCACCTGCACCTGATATGGGGGAAGGGGAGGTAGCCAGTAAGGTGTGTAGATGTGGGACAGAAAACCACCCGAGAGGTGGACCTTATAAGCCAAACTTCATAGGAGTTAGTCCTGTTTCATTTAGACATTTTTTTTCTGAGTTGAAATTATTTGACTCATCAGTTTGTTTGCTACATATATATTTCTACAATTTTTTATGGGGGGTACACATTTTTCACTCATTTCAATTTTATTTGGTCTATCATTCTTATTTAGTGTATCAGTTGATATTGCTATACATATTTTGCATTGAGTGCTTTTTTGACGCTGGAAATACATTGTGGATGGTCTGAGAAGTGAATGGTGTTCTGATTTCCTTGAAGCCATGCATGAAAGAAGCTTTTACTCTTTTTGTCCAGACAGCATTTTATTTCTGGATCAATAGTGGCAGATGCATGGTGCTTGGTCTTAGCCGTGACATGTTCTTGAGGTAAAAAAGAGATTTGTAAGTCTTTTTAAGCCTCATTCAGGTGTCAGTGGGCACACAGGGGAGGGCCCGCAGAGCTGGCGTCGCTGACCCACACCACACAGGGTGTGAGCTTGTGCGGTGTTCCTGGAGTGGGGCGGGATTTGACCTCAACATTACTCCTCTTTGCCAGTCCCTCCTGTGACAGGCAGCACAACACGGAAGATGACAAATTTAGAATGAGGAATGGAGCCTGGAGCCATGAACTGGCAAGATGGGATCATAACCACGGCCTCTGAGAAGACTAAAATTGACCACTGAGGTGGGGAGAGGAAGGGCAGTGGGGTCATTGAGTGGGTGCCTTCATTTTACCCTGAGACATTCTGGCTTCTCTCTGCCTTTGGGAATAGGTCCAACACTGTGGAGACAGTCTAATTATCTTTTTATACATTCATAAAGAAGTTTATTTTTGGTAAAGACATGCCAACTGGAATATACTTGATTGGTTTACATTGGAAAAGTAATTTGGGGCTCATCATCCAAATTACATTAAAAATGCTGAACTGTATTCCAGTTATTACCGAGTCTAGCTTCCTTCATACTGTATCAGGGAGATGGAGTCGTAGCGAATTACAGGGCCTGAATATATTCGGTGTTCCTAAATATGAACTGGTAAGAGACAAACTTTGCTCTTAACAAAGGATTATTAACATCCACTAGATGTTCATACATGGGCCTCTTTCCTCCATCTACAGAATCTGGTCGGGGGTCTGAAGACCCGCACCATCCGTGCCGCGCTGTCAGCCCTGAGGGAGAGAGGGGTGCCGCATCCGTACCAGAGACGTGTCTCCAGAGAAACAGGACCCCTTGCTCCACATACACAGTCTGTTGTTCTTCACAGTAACACTCCAGCAAGTCACCACAAACACCAAATGAGCAAATACTCAGCCATTTGCTCTTGGGAGAAATACAGAGTTAGGTTCCTTGAGCCCCTGGTCACAACATTGCATCAGCAAAAGATGACCTCATTTTATCTGTGTTTCTTTTTAAAGACACTTTATTCAATAGATGTTGTGCATTAATATTACACCACCGAACTCACAGCTGACAACACCACAGCTCACACCTAAATGAAGCTCATCGAGTATATTCTCGAGAGGCACAGCACTTCAGCACTATGCTTAGGGGCCCTTTTAAACAGCGTAATCACCAAAAAGAAGCACAAAAAGATGAAAGTCATGACACTGAATAGATCACAGAAGGAATGTTTCTTTGCAGTTATGGGAGCTAAACAGGAAGACAGAGTCACTTCGTTCAGCCTCAGCTGGAAACATGCATTAGGTGACTTAAATTTTTCGTCACTCTGCTCCTGTCTGGGAATGACTGCAGAAGCTCTGTCGGTACGGATTCGGGGGTTACAAAGCAGGCAAATTCACAAAGACGGGATCTGTGAATAATGAGGATTGACTGTATATCTAACAAGATTTATCGCAAGGAATCGGTGTACACGATTGTGGGGCCTGGCAAGTCTGAAATCTGTAGGGCAGGCCAACAGGCTGGAAACTCTCTAGCAGAAGCCAAAACTGTACTTAACAGGTGGAATCGCGACTTCTTCAGGGAAACTTTAGTTCTGCTTTTAAGGCCTTTCAAGTGATTAGATGAGGCCCACCCAGAGGATCAAGAATCATTTCCTTTATTTAAAGCCAGCTGACTGTAGATGTTAACCACATCTACAAAACACAGCAACACCGAGACTAGTGTTTAATGGAACAGCTGGGTGCTACAGTCTAGCCAAGCTGACACATTAAACTAACCATCGCAGCACCCAATTTAGAGCCTGGGAAAGTGGCCCAGGAGGAGATCTTCCCTTTGCATTTTCCTAGAAGGCTAGCATGAGAGCAGTAACCCATAAACCCCATGCTCTGGCCTGGGTCAGTGTTTGTTCAATGAACTCCAACTTCCACTCTCTAGGGGGACCTCACTCAGTCAGAGCCCTGACCTCAGGGGGAGTGATAAGAGACCCTTTTCTGAGGTGTTAAAAAGGGACAAAGATTTAAACCTCTCTTTTTGATTTGCCAGATATGACCCATCTTTGTTTCCAATTAATTTTCTTATACCCACTGATTCAGGCTTTTTAGGCTTTTTCTGCTCTGAGCCCCATCCTGCAGCCAGGTGCTTAGCTCCTGCCCTGGAATGCATGGAGGGCTTAGACTGCTCCCAGTCCCTGGGCTAATGTCAGCACTGTTCCTGGGCAGTAGTGGTGTTATTGCCTAATCTAGAGTACCAGGCTTCCCTATTTCTCTTGGTCCCATGATGGTTAGTAGAAAAGGGGGTAAGGACCTTGCCCAGCACGTTAGCCTCTTGCCATTTAAAGTGTGGTGCATGGGGCCCCTGGGTGGCTCAGTCGTTAAGTGTCTGCCTTCAGCTCAGGTCATGATCCTGGGGTCCTGGGATCAAGTCCTGCATTGGGCTCCCTGCTTGGCGGGAAGCCTGCTTCTCCCTCTCCCACTCCCCTTACTTGTGTTCCCTCTCTCACTGTGTGTCTCTCTGTCAAATAAATAAAACCTTTGAAAATTAAAAAAAAATACATAAAGTGTGGTATATGAACCAGCAGCATCAGTATCACTTGAGAGCTCCGTAGAAATGCAGAACCCTAGACCTACTGATTCAGAATCTGCATTTTAGCCAGATTCCAGGCAATTCACATGCACAGTGACTTTGCAAAGCATGCTCTGGGTAGCTATCTGGAACCCATGGTCTGTCCTTCAACATTCATTGTTTAGGTCTTGCATCTTGATCCATCTTTCCACATATTTTAAATTGGATATCCCAGAATAACCTTGCTCCACCTGGCACTGGTGGATGGATACCTCCATCCTGCTTCCAACAGTTGGAAGTCCCTGTATAATGCCACCTGCCAAACCTGGCTGGGATTTTTCCTTCCCCTCTTTAGGCATGACTTTCTGTTTTTAGCACCTCCCCAGGAACACTACTTTTGCCCCATCCTGCCCTGTGTTTCTGCCAGCTCCCCTCCCCCTTGGACTCCTGTTGGGTTCTACGTGCCAGACTTGGAGGGTGGGGGTGGGAGTGACTGGAACTTCCTTTTCAGAACTGACTTGGACAGATTCAAACACTGATTAGCACAGTTCAGAGAGGAAGTAGAATCAGCTGAGAGATTCAGGGAACAGGGGGTCAGTTCCTGGATGTCTCACTTCTGGAATGAACTGAGGTCAACGTGTGACCTCTATTTAAGCCTCCATTCCTAAATTGATGGGAAAGCTACCTTTGAACACCTTCTGTGAAACCCATTAAACCAGTTTGGGATCTTAAAGGGTTTTGATACATCTGCTTTTCAGGACAGTTTAACAGGGGATCTGTGGCCAGCAAAGAGTTACAGAGTTGTCTTTACTAGAATTCTAATGGTCTCTTTTTATTAAGCATGGAATCCATTAACCTGTCATTACAGAATATCATCACGCCATGCAGCAAATGGTTAATTGAGTGGCATGCATTTAATAGTATGGTCTGTAATTATAAAAGCTATTTTCAAAACCCCACATTTGATCATTCCTAAAGCAGGAGGATTTCTTACCATGAAAACCAGCTTTAGGCTTGGACAGCAATTAGTCATATTTCCTTTTCCTGGCATTATGACTAGAGGAGTAGACAGTGGATTGGTTCCAAAAATAATCTTAAGCTTCTCTCACTTAAAGTCTGTCAGTTTCTAGGCTCATCTCCCATGTCTCCAGAAGTGGAGAACATATAGTCATAAGCTGAACAATCGACCATAGCCTGCAATTTGCTGAGGGTCATTTTCCTGACTTGTCTGAATCACCACACGGTTGATATGATTGCCACTATAGCCAGATGCACTAAGTACATGTTGATGGATATGCAAATCTACTTGAGCTAAGTTAATTAATTATACAAGTGAATTGACTTACACATGCCTGGAACATTCTGCACTACCGTACCACACAACTCTGGGGGTATGACTCTTGTCCATGTAAATGGGGTTCATGTGCAGTGCACAACCTGTGGGACTGCGTGTAATTGGTGCCTACTGGTTTCAGCCCAAATATAACCTCCTCAGAGGTTCCTTGACCATTTAACACAAAGGAGATACACCTTTCCTCCCCATTCTGTTTCCTTCGTGGTATTTATCATAGTCTAAAATGATCTGTTTTAGTCTCTGCCTCTCTACATCAAACTGAAAGTTTCTGGAGGGCAGGGACATTGTCTGTCTTGTTAGAAGTCTGTTTAATACACAGTAGATCCTTAATATGAGTTTGTGGAAGGGGAGAATGAGATACTCATTATGTACATTTAAAACAATGCCTGTAACTTGGGAGATTTCTTTAGGAATCTTCTATCCCATCACCAAAATGATAAAGTAAACTTTCTTCTGTGGTTGGTTATTCTTTCTGGAAATTTTTATTTTGTATGATTTCTTCTGTCCTGTTTTACTTTGTCTTATCTTTACCCCCCTGCTCCCTTAAGGTACAAAGAGTGACTTTAAACCTCCCCAGAATGAAAGAACCAACTAGTATCTGAGAGCCTACTGAATATCATCCACAGTTATAAATACAAAGTTGTGAAAACCATGGTCCTTACATCAGTGATGAAGTAAGACATAAACATGACACGCAGATGCTTTTTGGTTAGTTAAGCTATACCTAAATTCTTAAGGATTGATAGGGAAGGGGACTATCTTTCTTGATTTTCCTTTTTCTTTCTTCTTTTTTTTTTTTTTTTTTGCTCAGTATCCTCAGAATCAGAAAGATATTCCTTTAAAATACATTTTTTTAGTACAATAAAAATTTTAACATCAATTTAAGGAAGGAAGAGGAGAGTTGTCACAAGGAAACACATGATGAATTACCAAATTAATGATACAACCATGATTGCCACAGAGGCCTGTGAGTTTGTTTAGCATAAGATAGAAAAAATTTTATGAGGCTTGGTGCTGAGTCTGAGGTTCTTAAGAATGTAGTGAGATTCCTGATTTGAACCTAAACTCTTTCCACCAGCAAGATTAGACTATTTCTGAGCACCTCTGACGAGCCTGCTGGGCAAATAGTTCTTGGGTATCCATTTGCATGAGTAAATTGTCAAGACTGCTTCTGTGGGGATCAGGGCAGAAGAATGGGAAGAACTCTGGTCTGAGCCTGTGGAAAGAGGGCAGATGCCCAAAGGGTGGCTTTTAGGAAGGATCTGAGTCACTCTGCTGAGAGTAGTGTCCCCTGGTGTCCAGGGGATGGAGGCTGGCCTAGCATCTGTACCTTGAGGACTCCAGGGGCTACAGTTCTTGAGGACTGAGGCTTGGGTTCACAAGGAGGAAAGACATTACTGTGTTCACGGAGGGCTTGGACAGGAGTGGCGGCCTCAGCTGGAAGGATAAATGTGGGGCATTAGGGTGGCTGGAGCAACAAAGGAAGAACATGCCAGAGATCACCTGTTTGTGGCACATTGTGAGTCAAACACTGCCTGGGGCGAAATTTCTGGGTGTGACTTTGAGGGGCCTCAGAGTCTTGCATTACTCAGGCAGAGCACTGTAGGGGACCTGCTGTTGCTATGATTCATAGGCCAGTAAAGCCAGACAAAGTCAGATTGCAGAGTTTGAATGCAGACATTTGAAAGGAAGACTTGGGCCCACAGTGTGGTGGAAAGATGTGAGCAAAACATGGGGAGTAGTGTCATACATCTTGTATTCTAGAAACAGGGTCTTATAGGGGGGTGATGGGAAACCAGAGTGCAAAGGTAGATTGTAGCCAGAAGCAGAGGGCTCTGAATGGCTGAGACAATGATGTGCTACAGGAGCCTAATCAGCAGGAGAGTGAAGCTCAGAAAGGAGGACTCCAGGAGAGCACCTTACCCAAGTGGTTAGCAGTAGTTTTGAACTCACTTTAGCAGGAGAAACATTTTGTGAAATAAAATCTAAGGAAGACACTTTGCAAATGTGAAGTAGATCAGACCAGAGTGGTAGAAAGGGAAGAGGGGGAAGAAGTTGGGGCCTAGGCTGCAGGATGAGTCCAACAGTTACTTTTTGGTCATGGGAGAGTTAATGAGTTGAAATTTTTTTTTGACCTGTATTCTCTTCTTTCCTTCCTTCCTTCCTTCTTTCAAGATTTTATTTCTTTGTCAGAGAGAGAAAGAGAGCACAAGCAGGGAGCGGTAAGTGGCAGGCAGAGGGAGAAGCAGGACCCTGGGATCATGACCCAAGCCGAAGGCAGACGCTCAACTGACTGAGCCACTCAGGCATCCCAACCTGTATTTTCTAAAATAAACAGTTATTAGTTTTGTGATAAAAAATTCCAAGGCTATTTTTAAAACTAAAATAATTCATTGCTTTGCTTTTAGAGTCTGTTCATAGCTCTCTCAGGAAAATATTTCTTCTTATTCTGGACCTCACAGATTTCCTTTTAGCATGTCTTGTATACTTGTTGCTAATTGTTGGTAGAGTCACAGAGGGGCCGTCTTAGTCCCTTCGGGCTGCTATTCCAATACCGTAGACTGGGTAGCTTATGAACAATAGAAGTTTATTCTCACAATTCTGGGGGCTGGAAGTCCAAGATCAAGATGCTGGCAGATTCAGTGTCTGCTGAGGACCCGCTTCCTAGATGGCCATCTTCTCACTGTGTCTTCACATGGCAGAAGGGGATGAGGGAGCTCTCTGGGGTCTCTTGTATAAGGGACACTCATGCTATTCTTTTTCTTTTTTTTTTTTTAAGATTTTATTTATTTAGTGGGAGAGGGAAAAGCAGGCATCTCCCCGAGCAGGGAGCCTGATGCAGAGCTCGATCCCAGGATCCTGGGATCATGACCTGAGCTGAAGGCAGATGCTGAAGGACTGAGCCACCCAGGCGCCCCACTCATCCTAGTCTTGAGGGCTCCGCCCTCTTGACTAAACCACCTTCCAAAAGTCCCCACCTCCAGATGCTGTCACACTAGGAATTAAGTTTCAATATATGAATTTTAGGGGGACACAAACATTCAGTCTCCGTAGAGCAGGTACCCACAGCCCTGAGTATGTTAATGTTGCCTCCCTAACCAGTCTGTTAACTAAGATCTGTAAACTTACTAAGGTCAGCTTGTCTTTTTTTTTTTTAAAGATTTTATTTAAATTCAATTAATTAACATATAGTGTACTATTAGTTTCAGAGGTAGAGTTCAGTGATTCATCAGTTGCATATGACACTCAGCTTGTCTTAATCTGTGTATCCTTAGTATTCATCAACAGGTGCTCAATTAATGCCTAGTAGCTAAGGAAAGATCCTTTTGCTAAACTAGAAGGGAACAGGGCAGGAGGCTCCAGGGTAGCCATTAAAGCCTTGTTTGGAATGTTGCCTACAGCTTTAGGAACGCTTGCATCTACCTTGAGTGTTGTCAGGTTTGTAAATCAATTACGGGATTCCTACTGCTGTCTGAAATGACAGGGACACTATTTTTGGACCCAGCCAGAAGAGACTGCACTTGAAGAGATTCTGCTACTTACCCAGGAGAACTTAATCTTTTACTAATTATGTTAGGAGAGGACACAAAAATAAAGTGTGGGTGGCTGGATGCCAATACAGCTCGGCCTTGAGGAAATGCCAGGGCGATGGTAACAGGGATCACGTGTTACTCTCAGGATTCAAACCTGCCACATGCGTGTCTGCTCAGAGGTATTTCAAGTCACACCTCCTCCTGCCCACACAAGAACATTGTGTTCTCTCACCTTGTCTCCTTCTGCTCTGGTGCCACGTGTGCGTGCACGCACACGCGCACACACACACACACACACACACGCAATCTCACTGTTGTGCTGTCCCTGTTAACTCTTTCAGTAAGCCTTTGGTGTTATAGATCTGCAGCTTTCAGTTCAATCCCAGTCCCTTTCGGATCATTGAACTCACAGAGAGTATCCTCTATCTCCAGCTCTTGGTTCTTCTGATAAGTGCCTAAGGCAAAACAAACGCCAACCGAGAGACAAATGGCAGAAACTGGCCCCAGGGAAGCCATTTCATTTTACATCACATTAAAGCCATTTCATTACGTAACGACAAAAAACCCTAAACAAGTGGAGACCAGGATGCTGCTGGATGACTTATTCTGTTTGATATGAATAACATCTACAGGAAGTTGTGGTGACAAATCAGGGATTAATATAGTTAACTCTTTATATGAATGTCTGCTTTATTACCACCACCCCGGGGTTGAATGGGATGCACTAGTCTCACTCATTGTCATCACGTTACCCAGATTGTGTAATCAGAGATGGGTTTTGCTGTGGCTGAAGAAAACAAAGGTATAAAACCAGGGAGTTCTAGCAGAGAGGCAGAAAGGAGGCTTCCTGCCCATAAAGCCCTCCACCCAGAGGAAGAGAGGATGAAAGTGGAAGGCGTTTCTCAGAGATGGGCCCAAAGCGGCTTCTGTTTTCTTCTAGCCTCAGGCTGGGTCTAACTTTTAGGACTCTGGGCCCCAGAGTGACTAGAGGGAATTAACTGCGTCCTCCCACGAACTTCTACCAAGCCAGGGCCAGAGACACTCATCTATTCCAATGCGGAAGATCGCTCAGTCATGAGATCTGTGGTTTGCCTCCTTCTCCACCTCTGGAAGCCAGCCAAGGCTAACTGGCCTGGGATTTCCATCTGGGACAACTAGAACCAGTTCTGGTGAGCCCTGGGCTTCAGTAGAAACTGGCCTTATGGGTGTTCCCAGGGCGATTCTGCATTCTGGGGTCATTCCTAGAGCCATCCTTCGCTATCACAGTCTGTGAACCAGTCAACTGAGGCTGGGCTGTATGATGTTCTTGCTCCTTCTTTTGGGTCTCCTCCACATTAACATCACTTCATCCCTGCTGTTGAAAACCTAGCCCAACCTGTTGGGATGAGCACTGGGTGTTGTATGTGGGTGATGAATCACTGGAATTTGCTCCTGAAACCAGTGCTGCACTGTATGTTAACTAACTTGAATTTAAATAACAATAATAATGATAATAATAATAAAACCCAACACAAAAACCTAGTCCAGGCTTATTACCTTTCATCTGGACCTGGGCTGAAAGCAGTTTCCCTTTCATGGACCAATTCCAGTTAATTGGCAGTGGCTATTGGAGTCCTATGTTGACAAGAATTTGAGTTTAGCAGGAAAAAGTAGTTGTCCATTAATAGTGGTTATCCAATAATTAATGTCCATTAATAATAAACAGGCACAGGAGGGAAACTAAAGCATGTGTCCCAATCTGGGTCTGTTACCTTAGCCTTCTGAGGGCTGTGCTTACTTCTATTTTCTTCCAGAAAAAGAAGGTTAATCTTCTAGAAGCATTAGTTGATAACATCTTATCAAAAAGACTTGGGGTGCCTGGGTGGCTCAGTGGGTTAAAGCCTCTGCCTTCGGCTCAGGTCATGATCTCAGGGTCCTGGGATCGAGCCCTGCATCGGGCTCTCTGTTCAGCAGGGAGCCTGCTTCCCCCTCTCTCTCTGCCTGCCTCTCTGCCTGCTTGTGATCTCTCTCTCTCTGTCAAATAAATAAATAAAATCTTTAAATAAAAAAAAACTTCACCCCACCCCACTTTAGCAACTGACACCTGTTCTACCTCTGTTATCCCTATCTAATTACATATGTATGTACATATATGTGTGTATAAATAAAATCACAGCCATCCCTTTGTCTTCTAGCTCTATCACCCCCTTTCTCCCAGTCTCCTGGCTGTTCATCTCCACTCTGTTCTCCTAGCTCATCACTGACATCATAGCTGGATCCCAGGTCACAACTCTTCAGTCAGTCTCTTGTCAGCAACCTCCACCTCCTTGCTCCCTTCCTTCTGCTGTGTCAGTCCTACAAACCCTTTCCTTTGGATTGACCTAACTATTTTCTGTCTCTCTTCCTATGCGAGGGCTCCTGAAGGCAACCGAAGGAATTCACACACTTGTGGTCTCTCCTCTGACCTCAGCTGGATTCTCAGCACAGCCACCCTTGGTCAACATCCTTTCCTCCCCTGTTCTCCCAACTGCTGTCTTATACCTTCGCCCCACTAACCCTGTCCTCTCCCCAACCATGGCCACCCTCCTCTTGGCAAATGACTAAATCTTCTGTCTTAGCTCAGGCTGCTATAACAAAATACCTTCAACTAGGTGGCTTAAACAATAGACATTTATTTCTCACAGTTGTGGAGGCTGGGAAGTCCACGATCAAGTGTTTGCAAATTCAGTGTCTGGTGAGAGCCCTCTTCCTGGTTTGCAAATGGCTGCCTTCTTGCCATGTCCTCACACATGGTAGGCAGAGGGAGGGCTCTGGTCTTTTCCTCTTATGAAGGCACTAATTCTATCATGGGAGCTACACCCTCATGAGCTCACCTAAGCCTAATTACCCTCCCCAAAAGCCCCACCTCCTAATACCATAACATTTGGGATTAGGGCTTCAACATATGACTTTTGAGGGGACACAAACATAGCAGCTTCTATTTTATGAACTCCCTCAACTCCCACCCTCAGAACTTCAGGCTCTCCTGCCATCACATCCAGCCCTTTCCTCCACTTTCAAGGGAAGAGCTGGATTCTCTCCTGCACAGAGCCTCCTCTGGGACTATGGATCCGGTTTCTTTTGGCCTTTTGCTCTCTCCTTTCTCCTCCCCACTTCTGAACCCTTCCCAGTAGCCTAGAAACATGGTCATGTCTCTCCCTTCTTAAAATAAAAAACTCCCCAGCCAGCCTGCCACTGTCCAGCTCCCTCACAGCGAAGCTGCTGGAAAAAGTCAATTCCTTCATGACCCTTTCCACCTCGCTATCTCAATACCTGTCTACCTTGCATGGAGCCGATCACTGTTCTTGGCCTTCTGGATACCAGACCTTCCTAGTTCTTCTCTTTTCTCCTTGACTTGTCCTCCTCAAGCCTTACCCTTTACATGACAGCGTGGCCTGGAGATTTGAAAGTTTCTAGTGCCAAAGGCTGATCCTGTAAGCCCTGTGGCATATTCTAGTTCTTTCAAAGCTGTTACCAGGTGAAGAGAAAACAAGCTTCCAGGGAAGGCTTTGGAAGGTGGGCTATTGTCACTCCTGGGGATGAGGAAGATGGAGAGAGTAACATTGTTTCCAACACAGGGAAAAATATGAAGAACATTCACATTGCATAGATTCCTAACTGAAATTAAGCCTTCAGCTCTGGCTAAAGAATGTGAAAAATGTAAATTTCCTGTTTGAATGTCTGTATTTAATTGTATTGTCACGAAGAAGGAACCTAAATACCTCTGTACAGTGAGGGCAGCAGCTAGAACTAACTTGCTGGCCAGGGTCAGGGACCTGAAACATCCAAGACTCCCCCAGGGCTTGTTTCAAAGAGGGTCTGAAGGAGAAGGCCTTTCTCCAAGTCCTGGATGTCGGGATTAGGGCCCTTATGTAAAGGGAAGAGAAAAGAAAAGACTTCCCTCAAACTCCTTTATGAGACAGAGAACTTGCCCTGAGTGGCAGGGGTTGAGCTCAGGGTCCCAAAAAGGGTTTGAGAATCAGACCTTGCCCCTTTCCATTCGGTCTGGTTGAGACGGGTCTTGTTGTGGGACAGGGCAGGAGATCTGAAGCTGGTAGGCCTGTACTTTCTGAGGCCTGCAGGGCAAACTTGCTTCCACAAGGAGCCAGGAAGCTCAGACCCCGGGGGCAGGAACAACCCAAGCAGCCTCTCTGAGCAGTAAACGTTGACATCCAGCGAAACCAGGTGGTGCCCGAAATCAAACACCTCTTTGTAACTCGGACGCTTGCTTTCTCTCCCGATAGCTGGTGAGACTTGGGAAATAAGCTGCCTTTGGAAACATAGCCCAGAGGTAAACAACTGAGCAGCTCACCAACCCATTGGAGAAGTTCCACTTTGTCTGCAGAATGTGGGTTTTGGAATAATAATGCTCTTCTTCATAAGCTGCATTCCAGTTTCGAGAGCCCTGTGACTATAACCATTCATGTCTGTAGACAATTAGTCTCTCAAAGTCCTTTTCAAGCTGGGGAGGATTTTGTCTGCTCCACATCAGCTCCGAGGGGGGATTTTAGATGAAGCTGTGCCACAGTGAGGCGGGGCCCAAGATGTGAAAATATAATCAGATCCACCATTTGAGAAACCAAAGTGCTAATTTCCCAAAGTGCTTAGTCACTTTGAGCCCCTGACTGCCTCCTCTGTGACTGGGCCCAGTGTGGATCTGAGTGAGTCATTTATGGGGGCAGGGCAAATGTAGGAGAGAAGAGCAGGACTTTTTACCAATCAAAGATTTATTGGCTAAATGAATTTGGCATCTGGTTGGTGCTCCTTGTACCTCATCATTTCTTTTTTTTTTTTTTTTCTTCAAGAAAGGACCTTGGGAAATAAGACTTCCGTTGTTTTGGTGGAAGATAGAGGCAGTAGTTAACCTATAGTTGGTGCTACAGATCCTTCCAGTATCTGTCCTGTGTGCAGAATCCCCACTTTTTCTCAGTTTCCAGTGAAGTTATGGAGTCCAAAAGGAGATGGAGAGAGAGCATTTGGGAGAGCTGCCCACCCAAAATGAACCCAACCCAATTCCAGATGACTTGCCTCCATGTTGAATAGGGCTTTCTTATTGTTTTCTTTTTTCCTTTGAGATTGGTTTTCATTATCCATTGTTTCCCTAAGTGGATGAAAACTGAAAACTATGGGTATTACATTTTAATTGGGGCCAGTACTATTCTAACAATTAGGAATTTAACTGATGTTTTTTTTTTTTTTTGAAAACTCAATTTGCTGACATGAAAAAAAATCCTTTTCCAAAATTTTTCATATGTTGACACAGGAGGATAGGGAAAACCCTTTATGACCAAAATAAAGTATTTTCAAATATGTTCAAATAGTAGACTGTTACTCAGTTCCACATTTCTTTTATTACCTACAGATAATGGGATTCTTGTAGGTGTCACCACCAAACTGGTCATTACCAATCTCATCCCTTAGCATTCTTACTTTCCTCATTAACTCTTATTGAGTAGTTTGAGACAGATAACCATTCTTTCCAATATTAGAACTTCCAAAAAAGAATGATGTTAAAGAATTAATCATACTCATTATTAAGAGCAGAGTAAGAATAGATGTGATGTGATGCATTATCACACATTCTCCATTTGTGAATATAAAGACATCAACTAGGAATTAATGTGCTTGCTACAAACTTAGGGAAACAAATTAAAATGCCCATTCTATATTAAAGATCTAATTAATTTATCAGCTATTTGCCTCATCACTTGAAAATGTAAAAAATGCCATTTATACAAATTATATAGTTTTGGTCATATTTTATTTTCTAGACTATTGCAGTAATTTTCATACCCAATAGATTCACAGCTATCTTATGTTCTTGTTATTTATTATTGTTGTTTTTGTAAGTTGGAATATACTATGATGATCAAAACGTTCTTTAAGTTGTATAAGCTATTTATCTTAAAAACTGGATAATTCAATAGTTTAGTATCTACCTACATCCAGGAAATAAATATCAGATCTCAATACCAAAACTACACTATTTCACAGAACCTAGATTTAGTCTTCAGAATTCTGGAGGGGAAAGTGGAAGAGGAGAGTGACTTGCTTAGTTTTTAGTGGGATAGAACACAAATGTGCCCACTGCCCCTAAATGGTCAAAAGAGAAACCACATTGACCCATCAATCTGTGAATGTTTAAAATCTGTCTAATTCAATTCTTTCCAATTCCTGGGATATTCAGGAACACACAAACAAAAACAAAAACAAATGTACACACACACACATACCCCCACACACACTCTAAAAAATTGTTCAAACTGTTTCCTTGGAGAAGCAAAAATGAAGCTACTAATCATCTCATTAGATCTGTTTCCTTAAGAACTCACAGAATACTTATGACCTTTTCATTCATACCATACTTGCTTGTATTCTAGACATCAGGGTGTTTGATTAGTTTTGTCAGTACATTTTACTATCAGGTAGGCAGGGTCGGGGAGATACTAAGTGAAATCTAAAGTCAGAATTGACTGATTCTTGTTATTTGGTTACATAACCTGTAACATAAACAGAATTTGTGTAGCTCCTTAGGATTTAAGTTAAAGCACTCAAAGGAGAGTGGACCTGGAAGATACTCATGTGATTAGCAAATGGATCCCAATAACTCCTATGAACTACTTCTTCAATTCCCATTTTTGCTTCCGGAATTTGTTAAAATACTGGCCCTCAGCTCCTACTTGATCAACCCCTTATTTTCTTGACTAGATATTGACTGCTATACAAATAATACTCCACTTTGCATAGAAGTCATCTGAGGATGCGAGTTTCACTTATATAGTTGTAGCTCCAAGGACACAACTGGAAGACACAACTGTATTCCTGTGCACCTGGGCATCTGAGCTTCAGGAGCAGGGTCAGGACATGACAACTGACTGGCGGGCCTTCTGGGGATTCCACAGCTACAATGGCTACCATAATCAGATGGGCTGGGGGGTTGCTGGCTTTTCCATTACCTCTACCCCACCATGGAGCAAAGATGCTGTAGAGTCACCCACAAAGCAGAAGCAGAAAAGCATGTGTTTCAGCCACTAGCAAAGCAAATGTCAATCTCTCCCCCTTCCTGCCCATCCAATCAGTTGAACATCTCAAGAGAAAAGACTAAGAACCCCCAGAAGGAAGGAATTCTGTCTTTGGGCTTGACTATAGCATCAACTCTTCTTCCCCGAGTCTTCAGCCTGCCATGTAGATTTCATGTTAATTTCCACCATTGTGTGAGACAATTCCTTAAAATCTCTCTGTCTATCTATCATCTATCTCCTATTGGTGCTGTTTCTCTGGAGTATCCTAACTAATAAAGTGCGAAAGGTAGGCATTGAAACAATGGGTACAATAATACTCCTGAAATTTTAATGATGTTTCATTTTCCTGTTTTTTCTCTCTTTGCCTATCCCTCAAGCCAAGCTACTTGGTACTCAGTTCCCATTGCCTTAAGGCAGATGTAACAGAAAGAAATGAATCTTTCTGGCATTGGGATCCAAAAACCTAATAGCCCTTAGGGAATTGTAGAGGACTCTGTTTAGAGTCAAAATATTTGGGTGATATGGAGATTCAGGGGAGCAGTGTTTCCCCTGGACTAGAAGAGATGCCTCAGGCATGTGGAAGGATAGGAGGAGGGGACATGAAAAGGCCAGAAATGTTGTCAGTCCTGAAGATCCAGTGAGTGCGGGGGTTGGGTCAAGTGAAGGCAAGACCCTGGCTACAAAATGGCTGTGCAGTGAGTCTGGACAAATAGTTCTTACACAGAGAGAGTTCTTACACTGTCTCCAGGCAGAAAGTCCTATCTCCCAAATGAGACATGAAAGCCACAGTGAGAGCCCACTACCACTTGTGAAGGGGCAAGTAGCCCAGGATCTCCTCCACGGCCTATAATTAGGAGGACAAAGGATGTCTCACTTGACATCCTTGTAGACAGGATAGTCAAGATCAGTGGGCCTTCACCAACCTGGCACAACTTAAATGTTAGGAAGTTAGACAATACTCGAGAAGCTCCAAATTGGCTTAGATAAGTTTCCACCACTCTGTAGAATGGAAATTCAGTGGTTTCAAGAAAAATATATGTCTTAGTCATCTAAATTGTAACAAGCAGCTTACAAGAATGGGATAGTTTTGCAGAACTGAAAGATGACCATGAGGGTGGAGCACAGTGAGTGGAGGAAAGATAGCCCAAGGTGAGATTGGCAGCAGTCAGATTGTGTAGGACTACATAGAATATGTCAGAGAATTTGTATTTTAAGTAAGTTGGAAGGTGTTGAAGGGTTGCAAGCACTGCCCAATTTTTAAAGGTCATATCCTTTGCTACATGGAGAATGGGTAGCCTGTGTATGGGTTGAGACAGCAGTTGAGAAGCTATTGCAATCTTCTAGGTGAGAGAAGATGGTGGCTCAAACCAGATGGGGGGCAATGGAGCAAGTGGATGGATCCTTGAAGTATTTTAGTGGTAGAATAAACATATCTTGGCCACTGGGGTAGATTTGGGGAGTGAGGCAAAGTGAGGGGTCAATAACAACTCTCAAGTTTGAGCAATGCGTGGAAGATGAAGCCATTTACTGAATGGGGGATGTCTGGGGAGAAAACAAGTGTTTTGTTTTCAAGAAATCCAAACTTCCATTGTGGGCATAATAAGTTTGAGACACCTGAGAGACAACCAAATGGAAATCTCCAGAAGGTGTGAATGGTGTAGAGCAGACAAAGAAGATGTCTGAGTTGAAGATAGGAATATGAATGTCATCACCATT
This sequence comes from Potos flavus, assembly GCA_028534135.1. Classification (NCBI taxonomy): domain Eukaryota; kingdom Metazoa; phylum Chordata; class Mammalia; order Carnivora; family Procyonidae; genus Potos; species Potos flavus. The sequence goes on along the minus strand of CM052885.1, from coordinate 50,435,738 downwards.
ATGCTTTGCTGCTTTTTGTTTGTTTGTCTTTGGTTTTTCTCTTGACCCTGCACCTGCCCAACTCCCCTTCATCCTTCAGGTCTGAGCTTTAATGTCGCTTTCTCAGACGCCTCCTCTCCCCCCTGCCCCAGTATTAATCGGTGTGAATTAGGCTCTTCATTGGACTCTCTCTCTATTTCAATTTTTTCTTCAAAGCCCTTATGGTTTGAAATTAAAGATTTATGTTTGCTTGTTCTTTAGGGATGAATCTCAGTCCATGATGAGATGCTCTAGAAAAAATGACTTTACTTTTCTATGAAGAAATCATTTTGGCTCTAATTTGAGGAAGAGAAGGCAGGTAGAAAAGAAAAGAGGGCCCAGAGCTGAGTGAAGATTGCCAATTTATAGGTCATACAGATGAGAAGAAGCTGACAAAACCACCCAAGAAGGAGCTAAGAGGAAAACAAAGGGTCTGGGCTGCCACAGAGACAAGAGATGGGAGTGCGTCAGGACCAAGGGTGTGTCACTGTATCAGATGCTGTCGAGAAGTCAAGTACACAAAGACTGGAACGACTGTTGAATTTACAGCATGGTGGGCATGGGGTCTTTTATAAGAACAGTTTGGGTGGAGCGGTGTGGGTAGAAGGCAAGCTGCAGTGAGAAAAAGAACAAATGGAAAGGAGGAATGGGAAAGAATACGTGAGTTGTTCCAAGGAGTGGTATTATTGGGGGAGAGAGAAGAGGGCAGTAGCTAGAGGGGTCTATGGGGTTAAAGGGGATGTTAGAGCTTTGTGGTACAGAAGCAGGTCTATGTACAGGTGGGAACCATGATTGAGGGATGCGGTGGGAAGAAATAATAACAGAAGGAATTAGAGATGAATAAGGACGGCAGAGGAGGGGAAAGAGTCCTTTCCAAAGTGAATGGAACCAAGGAGGCTTTGAAGCCCACCACCAGAGCAGCCCCCAGCCATGCCCAGATCCAGAGGAGCCAGGAGGCTCCCTTGCAGCCTGCAGGGCAGAGAGGAGATGGCAGCTGCTGCTCATGGAGAGGAGGCCATCGCTCTAGCTAAGTGGTTAGGTGGTCTGTCGGCAGCCAGGCCCTGGCCCCTGGCCAGCTCCATGTTGGGAGCCGAGTAACGAGTCTTCTGGCAGGTGTTGTGAAAGAGGAAGGCCCGTGTGGGTGAGCACTGAGCAGCGGGAGGGCAGCCAAGATCAGGTCAGAAAGAGCACACTCCAAAACCTTCAGTCTGTTGCTCAGAGCTCACAGTCTCTCATGGTTTGGTTTGGAGGGGTGGGGGTGGAGGGGTTGGGTGAGCCTGGTGGTGGGTATTGAGGAGGGCACCTATTGCATGGAGCACTGGGTGTGGTACATGAACAATGAATCTTGCAACACAAAAAATAAAATAAAAGCATTTGGGAAAAAAAAAAGAAAGAGCACACTCCGTGGGAGTCTGCAGGGAAAGAGCTGAGAGGTATCACCAACCCCCTCCCCTTTGTTTCCCTCGCCTACACAGTCTCTAACCAAAGGGGTGGGGGTGCAATTTAACTCATTTCTCTTGTTACCTCTCCGTTCTGCCACTTCCGGGTGCCGCCCCCGTAGACACCGGGCCCTTCTGTAGGAGCAGATGGGCACAGCTCCCAGCTGCCCTGGAAGGAAAGGAGAGGGATGCTGTTGAGGGGGCCTCTGCAGCCCCCGTGCTGACCTCACCTTCATGGGGGAGAGCCTGGAGTGAGGAGGCTGGGGGCAGCCCTGGCTGCTCTGTGGGAGGTTCTGGCTGGCTAAGCCACAGAACCACACACAGGAGCAGAGCTGCAAGGCCCCAGAAGCAGGTCTGCAACAACGCACCGAACAAACAATCATCCAGCGTCCCCACTCGCCTGAGGGCAGTGCTTTTCAAACTTAACATGCAAGAGAATTAGCAGGGGAATGGGTTAAAAAGCAAGTTCTGAGTCCATGGATCTGGGACAGGACCTGAGAGTCAGCATTTCTAAAAGCAGGGTGATGGGCTGCTTTTGTTGCTCTGACCACACTGCAGAGCAAGGCCTGAGACCCCATGGGAGGTAAGACCACTCTTCCCTGAAAACCACACCGAAGCTGATAACACAAACCCTTCACCACGTGGCAGTCACATATTCACCGGGGACCGTTTTCTTTCCTTTGACACCCAAGACAGTGAGCCCAGCCCCACATGCTTAGTGCCAAATTGTTGCCCTATCCCCTCCCCCTTTCTCTTTCCCAGAGGAGCTGATTCAACAGGTCTGGGGCAGGATGCAGGAATACACATTTTTATTAAGTTTCCCTAGCTGATTCTGACCCAGGTATTTTCATTGAACACACTTGAGAAACACTAAGTAGAAGCCGAGGGTTTGTGGTTTTCCAGTGATATGTGTATTGAGATCTGCAAATCTGAAGGCTTGACAGAAAGCAGCTTTGACTCAGAGGCTTAGGTGACGAGGTTGGCATTTTTGGGCAGGGGACTCCACTAAATCTTTTCTCACACCACTCTAGGGGGTTATTTTGATCATACATTGGATTGATCCTACCTTTTGGCACACCAGCTGGTGCCGCCAGGTTGGTGAGAACTATTTTTCAAATATTGGTGATGGATTTGAACAGGCTGATCAGGTCTCCCAGGAACTAGGGACACGTGCCTACTAGCTGCTCTGTCCTCTCCTTTGTGGGAGGGTGTGTGGGTCTTTCAGACACCTCCAATCGGAACGTAGGTAAGACAAACCTTTCACCTGCGAAGGTGGTAGGCAGGAATCTTATCCCACCATCTACGGTATGTGACAATGTCACATTAATTTGCAACATTTACATCTGATTCTAAGTCTCAAATTTCCCAAATTTGAGCTCAGTCATTATTGGCGATCTTAATACCTCCAGGATGGTGTGAAGATTTCCCACAGACCCTCAGGTCTTCCACTCGCTCTGGTCCCATTTCAAGATGGTTATCTAAGCTTGCAGGGCCCCTTTGATCAGTGACTTCAATCAGAGGCCACGCTTGTACTTGGATCACCTTGGAGGCTGGGAATGCTATGCTTGGGATCCAGCCCCATGGGTGCCATGGTCAGCATTCTCCTCTGGAAATCCTGCTAGTTTCCCAGGACTCTTCGAGAGAGAGCAGGCCAGGGGTCAACATAAACTTTAGAACCTGTGGGCCCATCACCTTCTCAGCCTCAGGGACTCTCCCCCACTCTGTCTTGCTGCTTCTGCCTTCTTTCCCTCCCCACTTAGCATAAACCTGCCAAGAAGCTTAGGTTTTTGCAAAACAAAAGCCAGAAAGAGTTGTCTGTAAGATAAACGGTTTTGAAAGAACATCAAATTTTCAAAAGGTTAAAAGGCATGGATTTTGCATAAAAATAAAATGAACACATGTTGAAGATTGTATTCAACTCCAGTTTATGAGGGAACTGGTGGGACACTAAACCGCTCCAAACAGCAGCTGAGAATCTTGTACATGACCTAGTAGATTGCTGGGTCAGATACAAAACTGGTTAAAATGCCAGCGGGGACACAAACCATAACTTTGGGGGTTATCTGTTCTGCTGGACAGAAGTTATTTGCATCGCAACAAAAAGCTGTAGGTTAACCTCGCCCCTGCATAGTTGTAAAATAGCCTTAGTAAATAGAAAGTCAGGTCCAGCACTGTTCTAAAATAACACCCAGTTCTACTCTCTTCTTGCCTATTTCCAAGTTTTGGACACTTTTTCTACTGGAAGGAAACTCAAAGCGCCCAGCTACCTTCTCGGAATAGGGAAAGAGAAAACTAGCCAGGCTAAACCTCAGAATAATATCTCAATTATGCCGTCACAGAAACATATAACCCCCTTTAATATGACTCCATTCTTAAGCTAGCAAAGCATCTATGTCTTTGCCTTGCCTCACCGAAGGACCCTTACCCCTTCCTACTAGGGTAGGGGGATGAACAGGACATAAAACTTCTTCTCGTACCATGTTAAACACCCAAGTGGAGCCTCAGCCCTCTGGCCTGTCCCTAAAGTGCATTTATAGACCTTCTGCACACTGCTTAAAAATCCATAAGGAAAGAAGGAAAGCCCACTCGATCTCATTACTGAGATGGTTGCCCCCCATTCCAGTGCCAAAATCTGCATGCTTTCTACAGTTTGCTGCCTGCTCAAAACCTGGCTTAGTCACAAGAGGCGCCTGGGTAGCTCAGTCAATTGAGCATCTGTCTTCGGCTCTGGTCATGGTCTCGGGGTCCTGCGATCGAGCCCCATGTCGGGCTCCCTGGAGCATGCTTCTTCCTCTCCTCTCTGCTTGTGCTCTTTCTCTCTCCTTCTCTCTTTGTCTCTCTCTCTCAAATAAATTAATAAAATCTTAAGGAAAAAAGCTGGCTTAGTCACAAGATGGAGGAGAATTGCTAGATACCTTGAGACAAATCACACCTATGGCTACACATTGTTACACGGACGGGGCAGCCAGAGAAAAGCCCCTGTGGGGAGAATTCTCCTTCCTTAGTCAACTGCAGTGGCCTCTCTCACTTCCCCAGGTCTTGCTCTGTGCATCTGAGCCATAAAAAGGAGACCCACTTCCCGTGAGCACATAGTGTTTGCCTTCCTTCGTTCTTCTTGGGTTTTGCCTTTGAGGCTCGCAGCTGCTCCCTCCGCCCCAACTTTTCTTTATTTAATATGAAGCTCATTGGGAAGTCAGCCTTCGGGCAGGCGTCAGTGTAACCTCTGGCAGAGATCCTGAGTAGGGGATCAGAGAGATCGTGAGAAAAATGTCAAGCCATCGCTCTAACTGGATGTGTCCCAAGATGGGAGGAAGGTGGGTCTCACAGAGGAGAAACTGTTATTTATTCCAAGTCTTTTGGATTGGAAGCCAAAGCTACACACAGAGGTTAGAGAAGTGAGTTAACCCCCAAACCTCTGAAATACTCAGCTGGCCAGATTCCCTAGTGGATTTGCAATCTGAAATTGTTGCTTTAACCCTTTAGGATACGGTTCTGAAACCATAGATGGATGGCCTGTTAAAACGAAATCCTGAACCTCATCTGCCAGAGTGTCCGATTCAGCGGCCCATGAATTTGCATTTCTAGCAAGTTCTCAAGTGATGCTGCTGTTCCTGCTTCAACAAACACACTTTGAGAAATACTGCTCTAGACCAATGCTTCTCAAACTTTACACAATAATCACTCAGGGAATCTTTTTTAAATGCAGATTCAGAATCAGTGGGTCTGGGGTGGAACTTGAGATTCTGCCTTTCTAACAAGTTCCTTGATGATGTCTATACTGCTGGTCCTCAGACCACACTTTGAGTGGCAAGAGTCTGACCCAGTGGTTCTCAACCCTAGTTGCATATTATAAACATCTGGAGGAGTTTTGAAAAATCCCTATGCACAGAATTAAATCAGAATTTCTGGGAATGAGGTCCAGGCATCAAAAGTTTTTAAAGCCCCCCTAATGAATACAATGTGCAGTCAAGACTAAAGACTATTGTTTTAGAACAGTGGTTCCCAACCCGACTGCATATTTTAAATGCATGGGATCCTTTTGCAAAATACCTATTCTTGAGTCATATGCCTAATACCCTGCTAACCAGTTTCTGCAATCTGTTATCCAAATAAAAAACTCACACACACACACACACACACACACACACACACCCCTCCTGAAAGCCTTCTGTAGCTTCTCCTTGCTTTTAGGATGAAAACAAAAATCAATTTCTGGACATGGAGCCTGGTGCCTTTCTATTTTAAAAAATACCCCCGGTGATTCAAAGGTATGGCCAGGATTGAGAACCACTGCTTAATCACATTCTACCTGCTTTTTAACCTTTGAACATTAAAGGCAGTCTGCTCTGCTCACACAGGCAAGTAGAAACCTGCTTTAGGCAGCAGCCCTGAATTGCTGACCCCTCTCACTTGCCTGCTCAGCCTTCTGGTCCTACTTTCGTCACTGTCATGGCCTGACCCCCTGCATTTGTTCCTTGCCTCCCCAGAGCGGCCTTGAGGCTCCTCCATGTTTTACTCCCTCTTCTCTGGTTCTGACCCTGCTCCACATTTCCCATACCCTGGCTTGACTCTTGGCTCTATATACTCTCTCAGCCTAAGCCTCTCCCCCACCCTCCTATACTGGCTGCCCGCTTAGCCTCCCATCTTCCAGGTCACGTATGTAGACCTTTTGCAAATATTTACCATGGGCCTCCATTATACCAAGCACTGTTCTGGATAGGGACTGCCATGTGAACCAAAACAGACATGGTCACGACCCTTGGAGAACTTTACATTCTGGTGTGGGAGACAGTGATCAAACCTTTCCTAGTGAAATGGGCCATATCTACTGATTATTAGAGGAAGAGATAGGTACCATGGTTTATTTTAGCTCACCAGGCACAGGCAAAACATCCAAAAGAATGTTCAAAATGGCCCTTTATTTAAAAAAAAAAGTTTTTTAAATCTTTATTTCAATTCAATTTAGTTAACATATACTGTATTATTAGTTTCAGAGGTAGAATTTAGTGATTTATCAGTTGCATATAACACCCAGTGCTCATTACATCAAGTGTCCTCCTTACTGCCCATCACCCAATTACCCCATCCCCTCACTCCCCTCCCCTCCAGCAACCCTCGGTTTGTTTCCTGGAGTTCAATGTCCCCTATGGTTTGCCTCTCTCTCTATTTTTGTCTTATTTTTTTTCCTTCCCTTCCCCTATGTTCATCTGTTTTGTTTCTTAAATTCCACATATGAGTGAAATCATATGGTATTTGTCTTTCTTTGAAGGACTTATTTCGCTTAGCATAATACCCTCTAGTTCCATCCACGTCATTGCGAAAGGCAAGATTTCATTCTTTTGATGGCTGAGTAGTAGTCCTGTGTGTGTGTGTGTGTGTGTGTGTGTGTGTGTGTGTGTGTATTATATCTTCTTTATTCATCTGTCAATGGACATATGGGCTCTTTCCATAGTTTGGCTATTGTGGACATTACTGCTATAAATATTAGGGTGCATGTGCCCTTTCGAATTGCTATGGTTGTATCCTTTGGATAAATACCTAGTCGTGCAATTGCTGTCATAGGGTAGCTCTATTTTTAACTTTTTGAGGAACCTCCATACTGTTTTCCGGAGTAGCTGTGCCAGTTTGCATTCCCACCAACAGTGTAAGAGGATTCCCTTCTCTGCATCCTTGCCAACATCTGTCAATTCTTGACTTGTTAATTTTAGCCATTCTGACCAGTGTGAGATGGTGTCTTTTTGTGGTTTTGATTGTATTTCCCTGATGCTGAGTGATGTGGAGCATTTTTTCCATATGTTTGTTAGCCATTTTTATGTCTTCTTTGAAGAAATGCCTGTTCATGTCTTCTGCCCATTTCTTGACTGGATTTTTTGGGGGGGGTTGAGTTTGATAAGTTCTTTATGGATTTTGGATACTAGCCCTTTATCTGATAAGACATTTGCAAATATCTTCTCCCATTCAGTAGGCTGGCTTTTAGTTTTGTTGACTGTTTCCTTTGCTGCACAAAAGCTTTTTATCTTGTTGAAGTCCCTATAGTTCATTTTTGTTTTTTGTTTCTCTTGTCTTGGAGACATATCTAACAAGAAGTTGCTGTGGCAGAGGTCAAAGAAGTTGCTGCCTGTGTTCTCCTCTAGAATTTTGATGGATTCCTATCTCACCTTTAGGTCTTTCATCCATGTTGAATTTATTTTTGTGTATGGTATAAGAAAATGTTCTAGTTTCATTCTTCTGCACATGGCTATCCAATTTTCCCAACACTATTTGTTGAAGAGACTCTCTTTTTACCATTGGCTATTCTTTCCTGCTTCGTCGAAGATTAGCTGACCATAGAGTTGAGGGTCCATTTCTGGGTTCTCTATTCTGTTCCTTTGATCTATGTGTCTGTTTTTGTGCCAGTACCATACAGTCTGATGATAATAGCTTTGTAATAAATCTTGAAGTCTAGATTTGTGATACCTTCAGCTTTAGTTTTCTTTTTCAACATTCCTTTGGCTCTTTGAGGTTTTTTTCTGTTTCCATACAAGTTTTGGGATTATTCATTCCAGCTCTGAAAAATGCTGATGATTTTTTGATAGCGATTGCATTGAATGTGTAGATTGCTCTGGGTAGCATAGACATTCGAACAGTATTTGTCCTTCTAGTCCATGAGCATGGACTGTTTTTCCATTTTTTGTGTCTTCCTCAATTTCTTTCATAAATGGTCACAGTACAGATCCTTTACCTCTTTCATTAGGTTTATTCCTAGGCATCTTATGGTTTTTGGTGCAATTGTAAATGGGATCGATTCCTTGATATCTCTTTCTTCTAATTTTTAGTGTATAGAAATGCAACTGACTTCTGTGCATTGATTTTATATCCTGTGGCTTTGCTGAATTCCTGTATGAGTTCTAGCACTTTTCGGTGGAATCTTTTGGGTTTTCTACATAGAGTATCATGTCATCTGCAAAGAGTGAATGCTTGCTTAACTTTTTCTTTGCCGATTTGGATGCCTTTTATTTCTTTCTGTTGTCTGATTATTGAGACTAGGACTTTCAGTACTATGTTGAACAACAGTGGTGAGAGTGGACATCCCTGCCATGTTCCTGACCTTAGGGGAAAACTCTCAATTTTATCCCATTGAGGATAATATTTGCTGTGGGTTTTTCATATATTCTTTTATGATATTGAGGTGTCTTCCCTCTATTCCTACATGGTGGAGAGTTTTTATCAAGAAAGGATGCTATATTTTGTCAAATGCTTTTTCTGCATCTAGTGAGAGGATCATATGGTTCTTGTCCTTTCTTTTATTAATGTGGTATATCACAATGATTGCTTTGTGGATGTTGAACCACCCTTGAATCCCAGGAATAAATCCCACTTGGTCATGGTGAATAATCCTTTTAATGTACCATTGGATCCTATTAGTGAGTATCTTGATGAGAATTTTTGCATCCATGTTCATCAGTGATATTGGTCTGTAATTCTTCTTTTTAGTGGGGTCTTTGTCTGGTTTTGGGATCAAGGTAATGCCTATCGTAGGATGAGTTTAGAAGTTTTCCTTCCATTTCTGTTTTTTGAAACAGATTCAGAATAATAGGTATTAATTCTTCTTTAAATGTTTGGTAGAATTCTTCTGGGTGGCCGTGTGGTCCTGGCGTCTTGTTCGTTGGGAGATTTTTGATTACTAATTCAATTTTCTTTGCTGGTTATAGATCTGTTCAGGTTTTCTATTTCTTCTTGTTTCAGTTTTGGTAGTTTATATGTTTCTAGGAATGCATCCATTTCTTCCAGATTGCCTAATTCATTGGCATATAGTTGCTCATTATATGTTCTTATAATTGTTTGTATTTCTTTGATGTTGGTTGTGATCTCTCCTCTTTCATTTATGATTTTATTAATTTGGATCCTTTCTTTTTTCTTTTTGATAAGTCTGGCTAGGGGTTTATTGATCTTATTAATTCTTTGAAAGAACCAGCTCCTAGTTTCATTGATGTGTTATACTATTTTGGGTTTTTTTTTATTTCTATATCATGGATTTCTGCTCTAATCTTTATTAATTTTCTGCTCCTGCTGGATTTGGGTTATTTGCTGTTCATTTTCCAGCTCCTTTAGGTGTAAAGTTAGGTTGTGTATTTGAGATTTTTCTTGTTCTTGAGGAAGGCCTGTGTAGCTATATACTACCCTCTTAGGATCACCTTTGCTACATCCCGAAGGTTCTGAACTGTCGTGTTTTCATTTTCATTTGCTTCCATGTATTTTTTTAAATTCTTCTTTAATTTCCTGGTTGACACATTCATTCTTTAGTAGGATCAAAATGGCCCTTTATTTTAGATTCAAGTTGTGCATCTTCTAATTCATATGCTCTCCACAGGGACTAGAGGTCTGGGAGACACTTCTGTATCCGATTCAGTTGCCTCCACATCCTTAGCAGTTGACGTGTTTCCCTCCTTCTTAGCTCTTGGAGGCCATCCCCATCTCATCCAGTCACTAGAGAACAACAGCAAGAAGGGACCTTCCCCTTGGACCCTATTTATAATAAAGTGTTCTGGGAGGAGGTGACTGACAGCAGTGAAGGAGAGACTGTCCCAAAGGACTTTATGATTTAGCAGGGAACTCCAGATCATCTGACTTATGAGGTGTGCTCCTAAAGAACATAAGTGGGTCTTTGAGTGCCAAGAATGGGTGAGAGCTGGCCTCTGTACTTGACCCAGTGAGAATAGCCTAAGGGAAGATGCTGAAAGAAATAACTACAATTTCAGGTAGAGAAAAATGATGTGTCAAAAAAAGCTATAACTTCCTCAACTTGATAAAGACTATATATAAAAAACTTACAAGTAACATCACACTCAGTGGTAAGAAACTCAAAGATCTCCCACTAAGATCAGGTACACAGCAAAGATGTCCTTTCTCATGTCTCCTTTTCAATATAGTACTGGAAGCCTTTGCAAATGCAAAAAGGTTTAATTAATTAATTAAAAGGTATACAGATTGGGAAGGAAGATATCAAACTTTTTGTCCACAGATGACATGGTAGTGGGAGAGCAAAAAGGTGAGGGGAAAGGAGAGGGAGAGAGAGATAAGTTCTATTTTCTAAACTGGCTCCTATGAAAACCCCTCTCTTTCTTTATGATTCCCCCCTGCTTTTTTTAGTTTCTTTAAACGTATTTCAGTATTTTATAACCAAAGAGTCTCAAACCAGACAAGTAGGAAATCAGAATGTCAGAGATCATCACAATGCCATAAACCCAGAGGAAAACCTAAAGAAGGCTATGAAGACAACGGGGTAGAAATACACCATGACTGATGCAGGTTTTGACTCTCCTTACTGAAGGATTATTTCCAGTACTTGGTTTCCAGAAACATACAAGGTTTCTAGTCCAAGAATTTCAGAGAGTAGCAAACAAGATCTGGTGAGAAGATGCTGCATGCCTAGGATTCTGGACCACCCAATTTATACCTGACCCACAGAGAGATCTGATCATCTCTCAGATCAGATGATTGGATGATCTGATGATCATCCGATCATCATCTCTTGGTTAAACATGAAAGTTTAACCAAGGTGAGAAAATCACCCAGGAATAACAGTATCTCATTATTGTTGTGCATTTAGATGGTTCTAGTGTTATGGAATTATTCTTTCTTTCATGTGGTTATCTGTCCATCCATCCATTGATTCTACAGATATTTATTTAGCACCTACTAAGTAACAGGCATCGGAGGTACCAGAACAAATGAGACATGCTCTATGTTCTCAAAGGGCAGTGAGTACTGCTCATTCATAGTACTTGAATAGCTCCTAATAATATGCTTTTGTGGGATTCTTTGTTTAATCTCTCTCTTCCCTACTATGTCATTTTTATAATGGCACGAGTCACATCTCATGTCTTTTTTGTATCCTAGCAGCTGGCACACAATGGGCACTTAATACATATTTGGTGAACAGATAATGAATAAAGGGCTTTCAGTTTATTTAAGACTTAGAATTGTCTTTCTTCTGTGTTTATTAACCCTTATTATATCCTGCCCTGTAGAAGGATCTCTTTATAGAAGATTCAGGCAATAATACACTTTGAAAGCTGACTAATGTCCCCCAGTATTTGAAAATTGCAGACTCTGTGACAGTTGCCTAAGCTAACAGAATCTGGTGACTAAGAATCCTCCCTATAATGTATATCCATGGTGTCTAGGGACTCTTCCTTTCTTGATAGCTCTCCGATTAAAACTGCTCAGGAGAAAGTACATAAAATGCAGCTGATTCATTGACCTTCAGGAAACTGACTCTGAAAAGCAGAAGCGAATGAGAGAAATGACCATCTCTACACTGGCAGGAGGAAGTGGGCAGATAGGACAAGGGACCCCATGCATAGCCGTGCAGCTTGTGCTCTGTGCAAGAGCATTAAACTAAGGGCGTATCTAGCCAGGATCTTCTCCCTGGCAATGAACCCTGGCAAGAGGCTGTGTCACACTAAGGACCAAAGGTGGCCCACATTCACTCTCAGTGGGGAGTCCTCAGGTTCTTAGGAGGACTGACAAAGTTATGAGGGAGACTATAGAGGGAAGCTGCACTTAGCATTCAATCAGAAATCAATGAGGTGGAGTGTTGCTCATTCCACTGGCTTTCCTTTATGAACCATTGACTGCCACCCCTCACCTACCCACACTCCTATATTCCACTCTGGCACCTTCAGTTCTCAGAGTGATAAGGGCTGCCTCCTAGTAACAGCAGGAGAGATTTGTAAGAAAACATTTAAGACCAAAGCTGTCAGAAAGAGAAGAAGGACCCTCTGCTTCCCTGAAGATTAAGGGAGATGGGAGAGCAGAAAACAGGGCTGCTAGCCTGCCAGTCCAGGGCTCTGGATTGGCTGGCAGTGAAGTCTTCTTTTCCCCAAATGTGGATAGATTCTACTGACTCTGGAAAGAACTCATGTACACAGCCTAGTAGAAAAACAATTAAGTACTAAATAGCTTGAAAAAACAAAGTTACCCACACCCATCCCTATTCTGTTCTTCCTGGTACATAGAAACTGCAGGGCTATTTCTAGCTCTATATGCAGGGGTGCTGATGAACAGCGGGGTTTCTGCAGCTAATCTCTGATAGGACCGAGCTGGTGCCACCCCGCAGAGGTGCTAGGGACAGGCAGCTTAACTGCACACGGCCAGCACATGGCAGGTGGGCGGGAGGACGTCTGGCTGGTTGGGGCGAGAGGGGATGGAAGCGGCTCTGAAACTGCATTTTGGAAACAACAAGCCGAAATGATGTGGCTCTGTGTGCCTCTAACACCACCTTGCTTCCAGAACTCTGTGCTTAAAAAGGACCAAAGAAAGAAAAAAGAAAAATCAGCGCAGCTGAAAAATCAGAAATCATCGCAGCTCCTGGGCTGTTTCTCTCTCGCTTCCAATCTGCAAGGTCATTGCAGAAGTCAAAATGCAGTTCCTTTTTCCTGATAGAGAATGGGTCCTGTTGAGGAAAACTATCAAAACGTCATGGGAAGGGGAGGGAGGGAAGGATCAACTTCATCGGGAAAACTTCATAGACTTCGAAATCGGATGACTTTGAATTCAGTTCCTGTCTCTTTTATGGTTAGCAGTGTGACCATAGGCAGCTGCTTCATCTCCCCGTGCCTTTTGTTTCCCTCACCTGGAAAGTGGGGATAGTCCTAGAGGTAATGACGTGAAAGGGTTTTCGTTTGGTGGGGGCCGCCCCTGCTTGGTCAGGCCATTGTGGTTCTGCAGGCTCGCTTCCTGTGAGTCAGTCAGTCTTTCCCAGCCCAGGACCCTGCTGACACTCCTTCAACCTCTTCTAGGACAGTACTCATTGTTTTTCTTCATTTTTATAGTTTATGTTCCTGGAAAGTTTACAGTTTTTGCACAAAGAGCAAATAGAAATGTGACTTACATATGTGACATTGCTTACAGAACAAAATCTAAACACTGTTTAAATGGTTGAAAATATTTTTGTCCTCTAGGATATAGGATGTCAGACATCACTCCCCATCAAAGCTGTGTCTAATCTAATGGTAATACATGCACTGAAATGATTTTTGTGAGACGTCAGCATGTCAATACTTAACTCCAATCCTGGCATGTAAATGTGAAGGAAAAACAGAGGTTTTGTGGCTGTTATGTATTTGTACACAGCACACTTAGGTTTAAAAACATTTCCCCGATTGCTTTCTAAATCAAACGACATCTTACCCTGAGCCTCGGTTGTCTGCATCTTATTCATTATTGGGAATATTCTCCTCAAGCTAGGAGAGGGTCTGAGGAAACTTACACAAAGCAGAACTTTCCAGGAGGCTCTCTGGCCTTCAGCCCACACCAGTCACTCGCTGATGTTCTCGCTTACTGTCCAAGCACTCAGAGGGGGCCGCTGCTCTGCTGTTCTCATTCCTTGCTTGGGTTCACAGAGTTGCAGTGGCTCGAACCCCAGTTCCTAGTACCTGGGTCCCCCCACTTCCCCAGACCCCCAGCTCCCTCTTTTCCTCTGAGACCAAGGCATCTCTCTGGTGACTACAAAGAAGCAGAAACTCTACTATTGAAAGCCCATATGACTCCTGGAGCCCAAGCCATCGTTCTGTTCCCAGACTCAAGGACTGCCTTTCCCTGGAAGGGAGGAGGGCCAGACAGCTTCTCTTCCTCCGAGTGTCAAGTAAACACCTTCCAATGCAGCCATTTCTCTTTTAATTCATCTTTTACTGCATTATCATTATTATTTTTGAACAAGATATATCATCATAGGAATGTAGGATTCTTTTGTCATGTTTTTATTTTGAGGGTCTTGAACACTCAGAATCTCATCCAGTCTGACACCAAATGAAGACCTAAAGCCGCAGAGCAGAAATTAGCTCAGGCCCATGGAGAAACAGAGCTGCATCTTCTAACTTATTTTTCCTGGTCCCTTCAAGATAGCACTGTGCTTAACTTCACAGCCATTCTCTGTGAAATATCCTCTGCTTACCCTTCTCTGTCAGAGACATTTCCTACCTCATCTATGATTTGTTTCACTTGACTGCACTGTATACAGGGGAGAGAGAGTGGTTCTGTAGGAGTCTGATCCTCTCAAGAGAGGAAATACGTTTGCCTGGGATTTTTTTCTGCAGAAGGCAGCCAGCAACACAGTCTTGTGGCCTATATGTAAAACATCTGACTTTCTCACCAATGTGGTTAAATCTTCTGTTTTCTTACTCAGCAGGAGCTTGCTGAAAACTGACATTGTAGTTGCTGGCTGAGATCACAGCTCTGCAAATTCTTTCTAACGGAATGCAGTTTTCTAAAAGGAGTCAAGCAAGGTCAACACAATGGACATTTGTCTGATAGCCTCCGGGGTTAACGGGCATTTTTGTTTACCTCGAGGAGGAAAGGAGAGGAAGGAATAAAGACCTGTAATCTGCAGTCCAGAAAAGTTTCATTACTGGCTATTATCACAGATGTTTCTCAATTTTTCCATCCATGAAAGAAATAACAAATATTTGCAAACTTAGCAGTCAGCTCTCAATGGGTTCATTTCTGCTATCACTGAGTGCTTCTTAAAAGTCATCAGAGTATTGAAGAAGTAGATGTGCCTTTGTTAACATTCCAAATAAGTCAGGAAGCCCAAAAGGAGAAGGATAGGAATTCGCCCAGACAGACGTAGCTGATGACAGAAGGACAGACAAACATTGTCCTCTCTATCGAACACTTGCTGACCTCTGATTCATTTGTAAAACCAAGAGAGATGTTCTGCATTTATAGGGAGGACTTTGGCTAAAGATAATAAACACACTAGTGGAAGCCCTTCATTCACTCTGGACACTTAAGAACTTATAGATAAAATATAATCAAAATGTTTTTAGTATATAACTAAGCACGAAGTCAAGAAAGGAAAATTACCAAGTTACAGAAGCAAGAAGAGAACTCAAAGTCAGAGGTGAATAGAAGTATGTACTTTAAAAAAAAAGGGGAGGGAGAACTTGACCTCCTCATACCACATACCACACACAGAAATCAGTTCTAAGTAGATGAAATATTTAATATTTCATATTTAAGTGTTAAAAAGTCAAAACTTAAACATTTTACAAAAAATGTGGAATGTTCTTAAGACCACTGAGGAAGGAAAATTTTCATAAATAAATCACAAAATGTGTAAATATATAAAAGAAAATATTGATAATTTGAATATGTAAAAAAAGTAAAACTTTGATTCATCATAACGTTCCACTAAAAGAGTGAAAAAACAACATATAAAATGAGAGAAGATATTTGAAACAAGCATAACTAGCAAAGGATTAATATTTTGACTATATAAAAACCTCTCTTAATAAGAAAAAGACAAGGCTGATGAGATACTTGATGTATTTGAGCAGGCTAAGAGGAGGTTTAAACAACTACCAGAGGGTTGGGATTAAATGGGCAATAAATTCATAGGAAAATAAGCAATTGAGAGAAACAAGTATTGGTTCCATGGGAAATAAAACTGTTACAGGAAAGGAAAAGTATTCTTAGTACATTACATTGCCCAGCCATCAAAGGTGTTTATATAATCACAACAATCTAAATATTGAGTAGTGATCTAATCAGTTGAGAGCATAACTATTGGAAGGATGGAATGTGAGGAGAATGCATGACATGGGGAGACATGAATGTGGAAGAAAAATCAACCCTTATCTTCTATAGTGGGATTGCAACATAATGCCAGCCGCCCAAACTAATAAGCAGGCAAGAAACAACAATATGAACATGTTGTTTAGAGAGAAGGCAGTAAATCCCAAATAATTAACTAATAGAGCTGAAAGTGACTTCTCTGGGGAGAACAGAGGATTCCCATATAGGACTCTTTGTCTCTTTTAACAACGAGTACATGTAACTTCATAAAAATAAAGATGGATTCCCTGACTGACTAATAATAACGAAGAACCAAACTGAAAGTCTAGCCATTGGAATGAAAAGCTTGAGAGATGGATTCAACCGAAGAATAGACATAGCTCCCTCAGAAGTTTTTGGGTCCAACCCATTAAGCTGAGAAATGAAGGTCAGACCGTGTTGAGCAGGAGTCTCCACTAGGAAACAGGCCTACTGAGCAGAGAGGGTTGATTTCCAAGCCAGTCAGCACACCCAGCCCTGTCTTTCTTCTCTACAGACTGGCTAATGTCCCAGGAAGAGAGAGGACAGCTGGTGGTGCCACCCCTTCTTCCCCTCTCTTGTAGAGAGCCTTGATTTCAGCATTACCTGCCTGCCCCACACCAACAGTAACCCTTCACAGTGAGTGAGCACCTGTTCTAAGTACTTCCCATGTGTGAATGTGTTAGCATTTCATCCTTACAATCACACTATGAAGTAAGTCTTAATATCATAATTAAAGTTGAGGTACACAGAATTAAAGAACTCACTGAAAGAGCTCACTTAAAGGCACTCAGCTAGTTAGTGGTGGATTTGGGATTTGAACCAGGCAGTCTTCTTCAGAGTTCACATTCTGCTGTGTCTTGTTACATACACACCCTCCTACCTGAAGTCCTCAGTGAAATAGCAAGGAGCTTATCTTTGAAAACAGATTAAGAATCCCTTCTACATCATGAATGAGAGTAAGCTGAAAGCAGAATGAATTCATAAAACAGGGGATTGAAAATTGGTTTTTTGATTTTATTTATTCCCTACCTCATTTTCAAACAAAAAAAATGAAGCAGCTTCCAAAAATGTCATCTACAGGAAGTAAATAAAATATGAGCAAAATAAAAAAAAAGATGAAGCAGTGGATAAATAAATATGCCAACCAAAAAATTCAAGAAGGTTTCCGTATCTGAAAATAAAACCCAAATATGAGCCTCCTAGAAGCCAACACAAAGAAAGAAATGTAAGCAATCGCAGAACTCTCATTATAAAATAGGAGAGAGTTGATTGAATGTTTACATGATGTACAAGTTAAGTGCATGATAGAGAAGAAAGAGTGGGCAGAATATTGTGTAATTATATATTGAGTCACTATGATTTTGGAGAAAGTTACCACTTTCCTTCAACAATTGGGAAAGCAAATTTGGAAAAACTTCACATGGCCTCTCTATCTGCCTTAAAGCTATCTGGCTCCTTCTTTAGACTACCAACATTAAAACCACACTGCAGATTACTTTCATAAGTCATTAGAGCCATCCTTAATAGGAATCGAGCTACTTCAAGGTCAACAAGAAAAGCAACCAGCAGAAGTCCAAATAGGACCTGAACCCAGGGCTGGGAAAGTGGAATGTGAATGTATTTCCCATGCTCATGGGGCTTGTTGGCAACCCTCTTCCTATGCTGTGTGGAGGAATTGATAGTGCAGATTTTGGAAAGCTGTGGTGTTCTTAAGTCAAGCTGGGATGGAGGCCAGCCATGGACTGGCAGCCAAGTGTGCCAGACACTGGAGTTGAGAATAGAGTCCTTAGGTGCTCCTGGGATCCTGAGCGCTCAGAGAAGATATCAGCCACTGCCACAGAGATATTTAAGAGACGATAGCCAACCAGCAAGCAGTTCAAGTGTTGTACCCTTCCTTGCCTCCTTGACCTGCTAGCCCAGGCATCCTGGGATCCTCTCTTTTCTGGGAAATTAGTATTCACCCTAAGCACAAGAAGACTTAGAACTAAACAGAAATTCAAATAATCATTTGAAGTTACCCAGAAGGGGCTGAGTCCCCTCTTAGCACAGCCATCACACCCTCCTCCAGCCTATTTCTCTCTGCCATAGCCAAACTTCTTGAAAGAGCTGTCTGCACTTACTGTCTCTACTTCTTCATCTCCCATCCAATATTCCAGTGAAACTTCTCTGGGCAGAGTAGCTAATGACCTTCTTGTTGCTGGGTGGGCATACCTCAATTCTTGTTTTCCTTGGTCTCTTTGTCATAGGAGATTTTTCTTTCTTTGGAAACACTCACTTCCATTGGCTTCCACGTCCTGACTTTCCTTCTCAGGGTCATCTCCAGTGCCCTGCATTCTTAGTGCCCCACCTTCTGCATGTGAGCCTAGTGCCCTGTGAGTTCTTTGAGGGGAGGGAAGTTGGTTTGCTCACTATTGTTTCTCACTCTACAGTGTGACAAAATTCCCAAGAAGGGGGAGGGCAGCTAGTGGTATGATCTCCTCTTCACCAATAGAAAGAAACTTGCAAAGTGCTAGGCAAGTAGAGGGTGATCAATGAATATTTTTGAAGGAATGAATGAATGTGAGTTTTATTCATATTTATTTCGGATTTATATCCTGATGACATCAAAAGGACAAAAAGGTTTAGAGGTGGTTTACAATGTTAAAATATATCCATAAATCTAGCAAAACGTTTCAAGATAGAAATAATGGAAACTAATTAAAAGTGGAATGAGGTAGACACACCAGTTTTTTGGGATGAATCCGTTATTGCAATGGAGCATTCACTTTAGTGCTGAGTTTCCTGGTAGGCAGAGCAAAATGAGAAATATATCAAGTTGTATAGCTCTCATTGGCAAATAAAAGAAAACACACAAGTTTGAGTATGGATAGAGATATCCTCCGGCACTGAATTTTGATAGGTGTTTTATCATGCAGTTACCTTTATAAGGTGAAACATTAGGTAATATATCAGGCACTGTCTTTGACCATCATTTTTCAAAATGTCTAGATGCTTCTTCAAAGTGTTCTTTTAGATACCCAGAGGATACTAATAGAAGGGGTAGCTAAACCAATGCATATCACAGTTGTCTTAATTAGGGAAGGAGATTGAGATGACAGGGGATACACTCCTGGGTATCATTAGGCACCCACAAGATGCATTTGTAATGTGAGCTCAAATACCATGGCTGGCTGGCTTGTTCCTGTTGGAAAGCCTACGTCAATTTTGGTGGAGGCCAAGAAGATCTAACTCTACTGATTTTCACAGGAAAACACACGCAGAGAAATCCTAATTCCATTTTCCTTCAGGGATTCTACACTCCTGCATCATAAGAGCTCCAACTTGGAAGTGGGGAAGACCTGTGTTCTAACAATCAGGGCTCTTGGGAGCGTGTGATGCTCAAGTCCCCAAGGGAGGCCAGCCAGGATCTCTGTTCGTGCTTCCCTCTCCTACCAGGTTTGGGTCACATCCAAAAAACCAGGAACAATAGAAATCATGTTCAAAATGAGGTACAAAGAGATTATTCACAATGCCCTCTCAACAGCCAACTTAAAAACAGAGCTGAGAGACAAGATTTTCATTAAGGATTTCTGGAGAAAGCTGATGGCACGCTGAGCGGAGGGCTCCCACGTCCTTGCACACCTGTGGAACGGAGGCAGGATACTTCCCCTTCCCCTCCCCACAGAGGGGCTTATGGAGAACTTAATGTGTGTTGCCTTCAGTTTGGGGGTCACTGTGGCTTCGGCCAACCTGGACTGGTCTGCATGGACTGGCTGGTGGTCTCACTGACAGAGCTGGGAAAGAGGACTGGCCGAGGGCATGCAGGACAAAGAATACAGTCACACACCATGTATGTTTAGAGAACCAGTGTGGGGTGGTGGGCACTGCACCCCAGGGAGTCACCTTGACAGCAGTGTTACTAGGAGGTGGAGCGTAAAAGGACCTCTGTTGAGAGAAGCAGAGACATCACTGAATTTCCAGGAATCAAAGAAGTAAAAGAAACCACTGGGATCTTGTCCCATTCACTGCTGTCCCCGGGGCACACTGGTGAGAGAACCCAACAGTACTGGTAAGGGGGTTGGTGGGGTCCCTGAAGAAAACCGAACTGTCATACTGGCCAAGTCTGGAGAAGGCCCACAGTGGCACTTTCCTACTCCCTCCTCCAGTTCTCCTTTCTCCAGCTGTGTGGGGTGGGGGTTGGGGAGGTGAGGGTAGGGTGGGTAGCGGGGAGGGGACAGCGTTCGGGGAAACTGCAGTCTGTGCTTTCAGAGAGAAGTAGGGGAAAGAATCAATCATGGTTGTCCCCACCCCCCACCCCACCCCAACAGTCCGCCTGAGCTGGGAGCCAGGAGAGGACTCAACTTTAAATCCGGTTCAGAGTTTTCATTATGACATAAGACTGGACCTTTTAATTTCTGGATTGAGACTGTATTTTGTGACTTCAGTGACCACAGGACTCTAGTTTTTGCTAAGAGAGGGACCACGAAAGTCAGAGGGCCTGCCTGGGTTTCTTTCCAGGGCCAGGGGAAGAGCCCACACTGCAAGTTCAAAGGGATCCTGGAAAACAAAACAGAGCTTCTGGCTGATACGTGGCCCCCGTCACACTGACACAGAGTAGCAGGGACACGGACGTAAGCGAGCCCTTTTCTGTCCTGAAGCCGGGACAACGAGGGCATGGGGTCCACCCAGGGCAGGTTTGGGAATGCCTGCGCCATCAGAGGAAAGGCCCTTTCCTGGCGGCAGAGGCAGGAAGCCGAGCTGCCTCCCTGGCACTAGGGAGTCTGGGGAGCCAGGGCGGAGGTGGAGAGGCTCAAGAGGCAACAAGGAGACAGAGCAAGTTCAGCACTTCTAAAAACACCGGAGGCTCAGGCCCAGCCACCGGGGGCAATGCGGAGGTGAAAAGTGCCTCCATCAGATAACACAGGTTGGAAGGGCAGGCCAGACACCCGGAAAAGTGAGCCCAGGTGATGCGCCCTTGGGCCTCGGGCTCCGGGAAGGGAGATGAGTTTAGAACCAGAATCAAAAGAAGGTATAATTAGAATCTGCAGGTAGACACAAACGAACTTGTAATACCTGCCCTCACGCCGCTGAGAATGCTCCGAGCGCTTTGGAAGAAAGGCGCAGGGAAATGCAAAGTAATATTATTATTATCTTAATTATAATTAGAACCTACAAGTTGAGTCTTGAAAGACATTTATAGCACATCCTTACTTGTGTAGGTCAGCTTCCCAGAAAGAGGGGGAAAAATAGACGTGGACGTTTTTAATTTAGACAAGAAACAGACCCGTGCAGCAGGACAGCTATCTGGAGCTCCCCTATTTTAAGGACGTCCTTTGGGGCTCAGGTGTATTAACGTGATGGCTGGCGCCTGAAAGCTCAGGATGGTAGAAAATAGGCTTGTTTTGAAGATTCCGAGGGCTACAGGCCAAATGGAAGCTTCCACCCATGATGAAGTAATGCAACTGGTAAAAAAGCTGGTAAATCATCCATGACGCAGGGCGTGTTGAGTGATCTGCAAAGCAGGGCGTGAAAGGAGGATGCTGAAAAAGTATCTAGGGGAACCCCAGTGGTTCTCAATGATTCCAGGGCGTCTTGTGTGGGTTGAGGATAACTCAGAGGTGCTGACCTTTTCCTTTCCACCTCCCACCCCTCCCAGAGGGCAGGAGGTGGCAGCAGGGGGCCAGAGGGGAAATGCCCCCTGCTTAGTTAGCTGTTCCAGGCAGTGACAAGGTCCATGAGAGCAGGTTGGGGCTGCTGGTTGTAATGAGACGTCCACCTCTGTGGATTTCAGGCACCCGTGCTGTTCCTGTAGGCAGAGTACTTTGGAAGTGAAAACCATCCAGAAATGGCTGTGATTGGTAGCTCCACTGGAAACAGAGCTGCGTGGACATCGCGGGAAGAGTCATGCCGCTTTGTGGCGTAGCCAGGTTTGCAGGTTTTGTGATGACTGAAGACAAGTCTTACATAACAGTTTATGAAAAACTGGTTTGAAAAATAGGTGTACCTGTGTCATAGTTGATGAATGGAGAGGCAGTCAGGGATGATTTTGCTTCTATCCCACCTCCTAGTTCCAATACTTAGGTGCCCAGGTTCCCTTGGTGACCTGGGGCCCCCCTTCATGCCTGGCACTGTCCCATCTTTTACTCTGAACCTATTTTTTGATCCCCTTTCCCTTCTCCACTCAGTTCCCAATTTCCAACCTTACCCAACTTTAGGCTCTACTTTCAGTATTCTGATAGTTGGAAAATCAAGTATGTTGGATTGACATAGCCCTTCTTCCAGATAACATATTATTCTGCTTTGCAGAGATGTACCTTTACCTAAAAGGAGACTGGTGGGAGTGTTTGAGGCATCCCGTGGCCCAGTGGGGTAAATAGCTGGGTGTAAGGTATCTCTCAACAGCACCAGACACACACAAGTCTGAAAAGTCTCAGAGTGACAGGAGTTTTTTTCCCCCAATTTTGCTCTGAATTTTTTGGCTACTGCCCTTGCTCAGATAAGTTTTCCTTTTTCTAAGTTTCTAATCCCTAGGTTTGTCATGACTCACATTTAAAACAAACAAATTTTACTTCTTTCCCCCTAAGCGTTATAGCAGTTTTTCCCTGGGTGGAAAGAAACTTCGAGTTGGCTCCAGAAACTTTGGAAAAGGAAACCCCAATCTCTCCAATGATCGCTCTAGATTTATCACTTACAGGAATGATTTCCCGAAGTAAAGAGCATTTTGTGACGCCTTCTGGGTAATTTTGTGCAAAAATTCACAATGTCAAGAGGACATAGGTATTAGGAGGAAACTGTACAATCGCTTATCTGGTTCTCTACAGGCTCAAACCATGGCAGGGAGGCGGTGGGTGTCAGAGCCACGTGCCAGCTCTTCGTGCTAAAAACGTTCACAATTCGGTCCCTGCCAGCAGCGAGGACTGCAGAGTGAATGTGCGAAGTCTTGCTCCAAACTGGCTCGACCCACACTCTGTAAATGTCATTTCTTGGGATCCTATTTTATCTGAGAAGCCAGATTTCACCAGCAGCGCTGAGACTAGCTGAAGATGCTGTACAGGTTCTGAATCCCGCAGAGAGAAGCTCTTTCGAGGCCCTTTTCCATGCCACTGACATACTTCTCATGGTTGAGCCTCTTTAGGACGAGGTTGAACTCCCAAATCACTATCAGTCTGACAGAATGAAAATGAGACTCAGTGGTTTTACAAGCTGCTCAAGACTATCTTCTCATTTATACATTCGATGTAACTGATCATGTAATAGAAAATCTAAAAACCTTCTTCTTGCTCTCTACCTACGGGGTAATATGGGTTTGATATACACCAAAATATAGAACTGAAAATGCATTTTGTTTTTGAAATACAGATTTTTTTGTATAACAGGAAGATAATCCTGGAGCTTCCCCTTTAAAAATTAATGTCATAATACAAAAAGTATTTTTGATCAGGCAAAGTCAGTATCAGATAAACCTCCAGTTCTTCATTCTAAGATAAGAGATACTACCTCAAAATGGAAGAAATCGTCTTCTTCTAGAATTATTGAATATATTATTTTACTTGAATAGGCTTGCAATGAAAGAGTGAAGCTGGCCGTGAAGCTGGTCCCTAGGTCCTAAGAAAGGACAGAGAGGTGGTTGCCAGAGGCAGGGGGTGGGAGGGATGGGTGAGATGGGTGAAGGGGGTCACAAGATACAAACTTCTAATTATAAAATGATGGGGATGTAATGTACAGCATGGCAACTATAGTTACATTGTTTTGCATATTTGAAAGTTGCTAAGAGAGTAGATCATAAAGTTTTCATCACAAGAAAAAAATGGTAACTATGTATACTGATGAATGTTAACTAGATTTATTGTGGTAGTCATTTCACAACATATACAAATATCCAATCATTATGCTGTCTACCTGAAAATAGTATAATGTTATATGTCAGTTATACCTCAACAGAAAAGGTGTAAGAAATGTACTGTGCATACAATCTTCAATCAGTCACTCTGTGTTTTAAAATGAGCTTCATTAAGTTTTAACTCAAAAGTTTTAACACACATATATTCAAATGAAATATAATTTTCCTACTAAATACCAGATTTAGTAAAACTGTGTTGTTAGTTTGGCAGGCAATAACGTAATGAGTGAGCTCTATCTGTTCAGTAGAGTTCAGAACCATTTATTGTTCAAATTACAATAAATTCTTATTTGCCTGGAATCTAAACTACTAGAAATGTCAAGTCACAGAAACGTGTTGGAACCATTCTGCTTTTACAGTTTCTATGATGCCGCTAGTAACTGAATTGATAAAGAGATGTATGGAACAAAACCAAAAACTTCTAGGTAGTACCTTAATAGCCATGTAGTTTTAAGCCAGGATATTTACCATCTGAGGGTAGAGTCTTCTGCACTAGGTTCTGTGCTCATGAGAGGGCCCTGAATGGTTCTGAAGAGTTGTGTGTAACCAGGGCCCGAGTGTAACACCTACAGAACAAAGAGGCGAGAAATGGTAGTGACAAGTGTGTGGACTCTGACGGCAGCTGGCCTGGGTTCAAATCCCCTGCCAGGGGCACCTGGGTGGTTCTGTTGGTTAAGCCTCAGACTCTTGGTTTCAGCTCAGGTCATGATCTCAGGGTCATGGGATGGAGCCCCGAGTTGGGCTCCGTGCTCAGCAGGAAGTCTGCTTCTGTCGCGTGTGCTCTCTCTCTCTCTCTCTTTCTCTCCCTCTCGCTCTCCCCTTTCTCTGCTCATTCTCTCTCTCTCTCTCTCTCTCAAATAAATAAATAATTAATTAAAAAACAACAACAAACAAATCCAGGGCATCTAGGTGGCTCAGTCATTTAAGCGTCTGCCTTCGGCTTAGGTCATGATCCCAGGGTCTTGGGATCAAGCCCCGTGTTGGGCTCCCTGCTCAGTGGGAAGCCTGTTCTCCCTCTCCCTGCTGCTCCCCCTGCTTGTACTCTTTCTCTCTCTCTCTGTCAAATAAATAAATAAAATCTTAAAAAAAAAAAAAAATCCCCTGCCAGACCACTTATTTGCTCTGTGACTTTGTGCCAATTATTAATCCCCCTAGCCTCAGTTTCCATATCTGTTAATATGCAAAAAAAAAAAAAAAAGCTGCATCACAGAAGAATATACGAACGGAGCATAATACTGGCACATAGAAGGCACTCAATGATCATCAGTGATTCTTATTCCCAAATATTCTTTTCTTAATGGATCCTAACCTTCAGTCTATGCCTAACCTGAGTAAAGATGGGATAGCACCATATTTAAGAGGGTTGTCATAGAAGCGCCTGTCCCCTTTCTATTGCCCCAGTGGCAGTTCCTAAAATTCCATCACTTGAGCAAGTGTAAACAGAGTATATTTGGATGTTGAACACAAGTGTTACTCTCAGCAGTAATGACAGCAAACACCTTTCTGCAAGTGTTACATGCTCTGCCTCAAGAGCCAGTCAAGCTATGGATTCTGGCTCATCCCAAGCTCCTGTTCCCCATGTCTCCAACCACCTGGCCCACTATTCCATCTTGGCCCTCTGACCGATGACAGATTTTCTCACTTCTCCTAATGATTGTGTACTCTAGATTTAAGAGGATAAGATCTCCTGTAATCCAGGCCAATGCAGAGAAAGCAAGAAGGAAACATTTGTTTCCCTTCCCATCTTGGCTGTCAGGGCTTTGGGAGCGGGCCAGGAGAAAGATGGTGCCATAGGGAACTGCAAACCAAGTCTCAGCTGCCTGGATATTGCAGGCTATAGAGACGTCTGGGAGTGACACTTTTCTCTAACATTCAAGCACAGTGGCAGAATGGTGGAAGCCAGCATGCTCCTTCCCACAATGTCTCTGGGGATGCTCAGGGTGCTTATTTGTGTCCTAGTCACCTCTTGGTCAGAGTTCTTGCTTCCTACTACACTCCTGAGCTAAGCCTGAGTCTTGCCTCCTACGACTGCTTTGTCTCATGCTGGACGATGCTCTAAATCCTTCATTTTCTCCAGAGCCCCATCAACATGCGGCCGTGGTGTGCAGCGGTATCTGGAACAGTGAGGAGGTCGAGGCACAGAACAGGAGCAGCACCACTTATCGTCGCCTTGGGAAATGCCCTGCTGGCCATATCGTCTCTGAGGCCCTTCTTGATGCCACTTTCTCAGGTCTCTCCTCGTCCCTTCTCCAGGCCCTCTTTCCCTCTCTAGAAGCCACTCTTCCACCAAACTCGATTTTATCTTCTTATGCGTAGCCTCTAGCTCTCTATTCCTTAATCCCACTAAGCTCAGGTCTACCTTTGCAGATCTGCCAGCTCACCAAAGTGCTTTGCTAAGCAGAGGCCCCTTATTCCGGGGGTCTGCCCTTCAGCTGGCAGAAGCTTTGAGATCACATGATCAAAATCATAACGGGGACATTTGTTCCCCACCTTCCCTGTAAGAGAGAGGTGGGCAGTAGAGTGGTTAGGACAGGATATAGGTGTGGCTTAATGTCAGAGACCCAAAATTACAGTGGCTTAAATGAAATAGAATTTGTTTCTCTCACGTGCACTTGTCTGAGCTGAAATTGGGGAACTGCTGCCTGAAGTCATTCTTGGGGACAGAGGTTCCTTTTATCCTATTGCTCCGTGGCTCCTAAGGTGTTGCTTTCATCGCTTGGTTCCAGATGGTGCACCGCTCTGTCCCTGTCCAGCCAGCCAGAAGAAGTGGAAGGCACTGGGGGGTGAAGGGAACACCTCGTCCCTTGAGGTCATAACCTGGAATTTGTCGACGTCACTTCCCCTCACATCTGTCGGCCAAAATTTCATCATATGCCTGCAAAAGAGGCTGTGAAACTTAGTCTTTATTTCAGGTGACCATGTGCCAGGCCAAAGCTTAGGGTGACTCTAGAACTCACTGTTCAATACTGGTAACCACTAGCCACATGTGGGTGTTTAAATTTTAGTGAATTAAAATTAAGTAAGATGTCTAATTCAGTTCTTCAGTCAGTGCAGCTGCACTTCAAGAGCTCAATAGCCGCGTGTGGCTCATGGTGGTGACTGTATGGATGGTGTGGATACAGAACATTCTCATCATCACAGAACGTTCTATTGGATGGTGCTGCTATTGGAGAAAGAGTGAGGGGCACCTGGGTGGCTCAGTCGGTTAAGCATATGCCTTCAGCTCAGGTCGTGATCCTGGGGTCCTGGGATCGAGCCCTGCATCGGGCTCCCCACTCAGTGGGGAGTCTGCTTCTCCCTCTGCCCTTCTCCCAGTTCTGCTCTTTCTCTTTCTCTCTCAAATAAACAAATAAAATCTTTAAAAAAAGAGAATAAAGAGTGAAGTCCCAGGACACAACAGGCAGTCATTCTCACAGGCAGTAGAAAGATTTATGCTGCCCCTTTCAGGAGTAAGTCCCTTGGGGTTGGGGACTTTTCCAGCCCTACAGGGTGACTCTGTGCCAGAGTTGCTCCCTTGTTTGAGAATGACCTGCGGGTAATATCACGGGGAAAGGCTCTAATACACACCTGGCCCATTCTAGGTAGCGAATAAATGTTGGTTCCCTCTCCCTGTGCCCCCTCCATGTCTCCATACACACTCATAGTCCCCCTCCCCTTTATGGAGTTTAGTTGCAGAGACCTGTGTTTCCCCCCTTGATGGGGAAACATTATTAATACCCACCCCCATCACAGAAGAGGTACTGACAAGGGTTGGCTTTACCAGAGGGGGCAGGGAGCAAAATGTTTGCCAGAGTAGGGACTGCAGTTCTCTCTCCCTCAGTCTGGGTGTCTGCGTGTCTGCACTGATGTTGTCGGAAGGTTGACACTGACAAATGACCACCTGCTCACAACTTTTGAAGAATGCACAGAAAGAAAATCATCATATAAACTTGCAGAAGAGAGAAGGTCATCCACTCTCACTAATCCAGCCCTTAGCCTGCAGGTACATGAGTCTTGGACCATGTTTGCTGGGGACCTTGTGGGCCACCTGAAAGCCTGTGCCCAGAGTGTTAGGGCGCTTGGTCTCCTTGACCTTTGGCCTCTGGGAACCCTGTGGCCTCAGATACCCTCTTCTGAGACCAAGGATTTACATGTGGTGGCATTCCAGAGGCCCCAGATGGTGAAGGGTGGTGGCAGAAGAAGAGGTAAGAGAACAGAGTGAGGGAGGAGACGTAGGGTGTGTAGAAGTTTCAACCAAAGTCCCTCTTGTCAAACATCTGTGTTTGGGCATGAACTCACTAATTCCCAAACTTCATGGGGTCACATACACATCTGAGAATTTGAGACTGTCCCCTCAGAAAAATGCAGGTAAACACCAAAATATACAAACGTCTTAGAAAGTTCATGGACCTACTTAATTAAATTTAGTTACCATTTGGCTTGGAGTCCCAAAAGTGCACTGTGGTTTCTTAACGTTTTATGAGAGAGCATTATCAGGCTTAAAAAAGTCCTCTGGGAGGGAAAAAAAAAAAGTCCTCTGGGGCCCCAAGGTCATTAAGGGCCAGGCTTAATGGAGGCCAGTCATAAACTGAGGTCAGAGCTTCTAGGTTCTATTTTCTTTCTGCCTTCTCTTTTCAACATTTCTTTGTTTCCGGGAACAGGAGGAACTCCTTCTCTAGAATTACACCCCAGGGATCAAGGCAGCCACATCCACCAAGGCTGAGAAAGTTTCAGCCAGGAGCAAAAATGACCCAGATCGGAAGAGAGGGAAATGAATGAAAATGCATGAGGCTCAACTGCCCAGACTTTAAAATGAGAAGATAAAATTCCTGATTTGAAATCTCCCTGGGGAAGAGAGTTTTTTGTGATGCTATGGGAACAAAAGGTTATTGCTTGGTGGATGTTTTCTCATGAGAGCGTGGGTTGACGAGGGGCTTCCTGGGGCCTCTTGGCTGGAGTACAGAGAGTGAAGCGGAAGGGAAGGGGGGAGCAAGGCGCGGAGCAGCCCACATGTGCACTGACTCTGTAATTATGGCGTGTGCAGGGTCACCTGGGGCTGCCACCAGGGTCCCTGTTAGCTCTTCCTGCTTTGTCAGAGCCACAGCTCCTAGAGCAGCTGGTGCTCATGGCCTCCTAGAAGCTCTGTGCCCTTAAATCAGTGATCCTCATCCTGGCTGCACATGAGAACCACCTGGAGAACTTTAAATCTGCCACCGGGACACCGCCACTGACTGGCCTGGAGTGGGACCCAGGAGCCCTTGAAATTAATGCTCCCCAGGTGGATCCATTGCTCACTTAGGGTGGAGAAACCAGTACTTTAAAGTGTCACTAGAAACCGTTGTAGGTATTCTGAGGATCTGCAGGGCATTTAGATACTTAATCAGAGAAAAGCTAAAAGGACTGTTCTTTTAACAAATGTGACTGCCTTCAAGTTAGGAAAACTGTGTTGTCAAAGGAGGTTGACCAGAAAAATGGGTCAGTGTGTCTGACATTCGTTCTCCTTTCAGTCATTAAATAACAGAATCCGATCAGCTTCAGTAATGAAGCTGAACTTCTGTTAAGTACTTAATAAGATGAGATTTTCCAGAGAGAATTAATCAAGAATGAGTTTAATACTATTCCAATTAGGTGTGGGTTAAATAATGCACCACATAAAAATTCAAACCAAACATCGACTGGGAGAGGAGACTGTGGGAGTCCCTCTGGATCGGGGTAGAGGTCACGGACAGAGCCAAGGTCGGGAACGCTGGCAGAGCACAGTACTTGGCAATAAAACCTGGTGCCTTTGCACTTGGACAGGGTTCAATACTACTATTCCAAGGAGGTGTAGGTGAAGTACCACTTCCCCTACAACTAGATTATTCTTGTTTCCAGGAAGCAGAGGGTTAAGGGTGACACCTGGGGACTGTTTGGTCACATGTACAGAGCAGTTGGTGAGATGGCGTCTTAGGTTGGTTCTCCAGAAGCAGGCTCTCAATCACCCTACAGTCGGGGCGGGTGAGCCCCGTGCTATCACTGAAGGCTCTGCTCCTGCCAACACAGCCCTTTGCCTTCTCCAGACCCAACCAAAAGCACAGATTCTTGAACAGCTCTGACGTTTCTTTCTAATAACTGAGCAATCAAAGAGATTCTCACCAGTGAGAAGCCAGAAGGGAGCCGGAATCTAGGGTCCCAGCAGGGGGAGGGGAGGCGCAGTCTCGGGTAAGTGCGGTCATTTCATGTGCGGATTCTTTGACTTGGTCAAACCAAAACACACACTAAGTCTTTGGGTTTTAAAAAGCAACCAGTACTGTGAAAAAACAAATAATCTCACACCCTCGCTGGCCTTCCTTTCCGTAGTGGTGAGTGGGTGGGGAGAGGGGGTCGGGGTGTAGCAGGAGTTGGGGAAGGAGGCGGTGAGGGGAGGAGGGCTCGAACCACCCAGCCCCATAGAACCAGCCTTCTGCTTGGCCTCCATCTACTTACCTTATTTAGGAGGTACCATCCATCAGACCAGCAAGCGGATGCCCTTCTCTGAGAAGTTACTTGTCTCTTCATGGTCCGCCTCTCAAATTCTCTGCTGGATCCCTTAAAATTAACAACCCAGTGTGATGAGACAAGGAAACTGAAGGGACCCCATGAAAAAAGTCTTTTTTTTTTTCCCTTTGCTCCTTTTTTGGCTTCTATTCCAGCTAGGACCTGAACTCCTGCGCCATGGACACATGCCTTGTAATGGGAAGAACATATGTCCTCTTATAATGGACAAAGAAAAGAGGATATCTTTTGAGTCTTCCAGCACAAGAGATGAAATCTAAGGAATCACGGAGCAGAGCCATCGTGTGCCTAAGTACTTTCAATAAAGGACCTACATTAAGTACATTATACTTCCCTCCAAATTATGATTTTTAGAGACAGAATTAATGTCACCTTAGAGTCTTACCCAGCTCTGACAGACTTCGAATATTCTCTTTATGGCCTTTGCTGATTATAAAAATAATTCGTCTCGTAAAAATTCAAACAAAACAGAGATCAAGCAGACTGGGAGCGTCCCTCATGGTCAGGGTGGGGCTCGTGGGCAGCACAACATTGAGAGTGTCAGCCATGCATATTATTTGGCAATAAAACCAAGTGACTTTGCACTCTGACAGGGGCCCCGTTGTGAAAATGGCTTCATTGAACTGGCGTTTTTAAACCTCTTGTCTCCTGGGAATCAAGTGGAAGCAGCAGGCTCCTGGTCTTTCGTGTCACACACATCCTGCAACATCGTTCTACACACGTTCACAGAGTGCCAAGCCCTGAGAAGACACTGATGAGCTGGGCGGACATGGAGGAGACATGGTCCCTGCACTCCAGAAGCCCAGAACTAGGGGTGAGGGAAGATAGACCTAAATAAAATAACCACATCCTTCAGTGCACAATTACAATCACTGAGGAGAACACCTGAAGAAAGGCAAAGGAAGTTATAACAAAGACTCTGCCCTAGACTGGGAGTTGAGAAAGACTTCCCTGAAGAAAAAATGCTAAGGGCGGAAGGAGGCATTGTGAACCAGAGAAAGGGGTGGGGCAGTGGGATGGGGACATGGCAGGAGGAGCACGTGCAAGAGCCCTGGGGTCCGAGGGAATTTCTGCAGTTATGAAAGAAGGTACACGTGGGGCTGGAGAACAGAGAAGGGCAGATGATACTGTTAAAGCCGGCAGGGCTTGTTAACCAGGCTAAGGATCTGGGAAAGCTCAGGAAAATTTAAATGGGGTTTGTGAGCCTGTGA
This sequence comes from Potos flavus, assembly GCA_028534135.1. Taxonomy (NCBI): domain Eukaryota; kingdom Metazoa; phylum Chordata; class Mammalia; order Carnivora; family Procyonidae; genus Potos; species Potos flavus. Next base: position 50,404,098 of record CM052885.1, on the reverse strand, counting down.
ATAGGGGGTGGAGACATGCTTTTGCTGGTTGCAGTTGGAGATTGGATTGGGCAGGGGCGGGGTGGGGGGGGTGGGAAGAAGTGGCAGCATTGTTGATGGGTGGAGCCCCAGCTGGTGGGCTACGGTATTTGTCCTGGCAAGAGCAGTCAGAGGCTTGTTGGAGCCCAGCATGTGCCTGAATCCTTTTACAACTACAAACAGAGCATAACTGTTTCTGCTACTGGCTTCCGGATGCCCGTTCACCAAGCCGCCTCCCTGCATCAGCTCCCCTGCGGGAGCTTCCTGGGTTCCACACACGTCGATTCTTATTTACTCTCAGGAGTGCCTAAGAATTAGAAGTTTCAAAGTTTGTCCAGGTAATTCAGATGTGTATCTGTATTTTTTCCATTTTCTCCACAAAGATTTACCTAGAAAGACGGTGTGGAACCCTGAACTGAGTGCTAAGTGTTATTTCTGTTCGGCCACTCCTAACAGTGTGACCTGAATTAAACAGCTTCACCTCAAAAGACTTCATCTGAGTCTCAATTTCACCGTCTATAAAATGGGCATGAGTATTTTCTTCTTGTGTGCTTCATGGGGTTGTTTTGAGGATCTAATGAGATAATGAATTTGAAGGCATAACAAGAATACCTGATATTCTTTACCCAAAAACAAACAGTAGTTTTCATTGTTGGAAAAAGCATTCGCCTTTGTTATGTGGTATTTTGGTCCTTTTAAATCTTGGCACCATTGGACAAATGAGGCTTTGGTTCCAAATGCCCCCTCCCAATTCACTGAGGTGGGGGTGCTCCTCCTTCCCTCCTTCCCTGAGTGTTTTCCTCCTTCCAGGCATGGCAGCCATTTCCCCATCCACCCCCCTGCACTTGCTCACGCGCTCCTCACATGGTGGCCAGTATTGACTGCTCTTGCCACCTTTGACTACACACGAGCTAATGTTTGCTATGTGCCATCAACTGAACTAAACTCTCTACACATATTATCAAAAATTGTCCCATGGGGAGCCTGGGTGGCTCAGTCAGTTAGGCATGCAACTCTTGATTTCGGCTCAGGTCATGATCTCGGGGTCATGAGATGGAGCCCCAAATCAGTATCGTGGAGTCTGCTTGAGATGGTCTCTCTCCCTATCCTGCTGCCTCTCCCCTGACTCGTGTGCATGCACTCTCTCTCCCATTCTCTCTAAATAAATAATTAAATAAAATCTTTTAAAAAAATTTTTGTTCCTATTACCCCCTTTTAAGAGGTGAGGAAATTGAGCCTTAAAGAGGTTATGTAACTTACCAGAGGTCACGTGGCCAGGAAAGCAAAGGGCTGTTTGAACCCATTGACCACTCTGTTTGATCATCCTTTGCGGAAGCAGAGAGTTTCCTTCCTCCCTGGGGTGTGACTCTCAAAGCCAGCGTGGCCTTATTTCCACTTCCTAACTGACTTCTTAATCTCTTGTCCTAAAGGTCTGGAGCATCAGGATCAAACTTCACCTTCACCTTTCCTCCAGAGGAACAAGATACCATCAGGCAACAGTCATTCTTGGGGTAAGTGTGTAGACCCATATTTGAGCCTCATAAAGTCAGGGAAATGCTCATAAGATTGCGAGCCTCCCCAGGGCAAGGACGCTTTCTTACTCTTTTTTTTTTTTTTTTAAGATTTTATTTATTTATTTGACAGACAGCAAGAGAGGGAACACAAGCAAGGGGAGTGGGAGAGGGAGCCTGACGTGGGGCTCGATCTCAGGACCCTGGGATTATGACCTGAGCTGAAGGCAGACTCTTAACCGACTGAGCCACTCAGGCGCCCCTCTTATTCATTTTTGTGTAAATGGCACAAAGTAGGTGTTTGGCACAGTTTGTTGATAGACCAAGCATTAGCAAGATAACTAAGGGTGTGTGTGTGGGGTGGGGGGAGCATTGATTAAGCTAGGGCTGGCTTCTCATACTTTGCTTTGAATTGGAGCAATAAAGATGCTAATTTAGAAGGTGAGTGGTGCTTTACAGTCTCTGGTCTGCATCAACATGGCAATGTTTATTTCCCCCACGAGGCGATTTTTTTTTATCACCATTTGAAGGAAGACAAAACTGAGCCTTGGGAGGTTCAGTAACTTGCAATGCTGCAGAGTGATTCGTGAGCGCTGGCACTGAAGTCGGGCAGATGTGTTTGAGCCTTCAAATAACTAGTACCATGTGGCCATGTGGTGCCGAATGCTCTGGAAACCCTACTTTCCCCATAAGGAAAATGGAGATGGTGATGGCACCATTTATACTCGATTTTCTTGAAGATTAAATGAGATCATGTCTAAAAGAGCCAGGCACGTAGTAAGTGCTCAGTAGCTATCTGCTCTTCGCAGGGTTATACAGCTGGTGAACTCTGGGCACCTGACTTCAGCCGAAGTGTCTTTGCCCCCCTTTGAAGTCTGTAGTCACAACGTTTATATTGAACAAACACAGGGCAGAATATTTCAGAAGAATTTATGACAATATTTTCCTAAAGAGTGGTCATTTACACTGATCACAACCAAAAGTAGAACCTTCAGGACGGAGCAGGGAGAAAAACTGGAGGTGTCTTTGACAAACTTGGGTCATTATTTTGGACCTAAGAAAAGACGATCCCTGCTGCTTGTAATTACAGTGTCTGGCCCAGTGGCTCTGGCTCATGGTCACCAACAGATTTCCATAGTTCCCTGAGGCATCATTGGAGAATAGAATATTACTCATTTATTCAAAATACATTTATTGGGCATCCCTGGGGGTCAGCCACCATGCTGGGAGTCAGGATGAAATGGTGAGCAGAAGAGGCCAAGTCTGTGGCTGCATGAAGAGCACGGTCTAATGGGAACACTGGAGGGGCTGTCCTTAGGCCTGGAGAGTCTTGGCACCCAAGGACCCCACCCCTTGTGGGACATGAGACCACTCTGTCAAGTGGTGACCAGGGTCTGTTATGATCGATTTTCTCTTAGTGAATATTGTGGCTGTTTCTTCTTAGAGGAAAAAGAGGCAAGAACTGGTCCTAGACATAAAGCCCGAAAGGAGAAATCCTTCTTTGGGTGGCGTTCTAGAACCCATGAAAACATCTCCAGATGGCAGATGTCCTCTAGCTGGAAGGAGAATCCCATGACTTATCCCAACTTAATTGGCTTATCTATCCTTTTAAATGCTATCCCAAAGGATGTGTATTCTTGGCTGAATGGGACAGAGAAGGGAGCCCCTTTGATTTCCCTTGGTGAGACTTATCTCCCTTCAATGTTGATACACAGAGAGTGCCTTCCTAGAGAGTTCTTAATTAACAACTGGAAATATAAAACAACATTTGTAAGAGAGGCTAAACAACATTTATAGTCTTAGCCTCAAAGATCCTCAAACGGAGTCAACCAGAGCTAACCAATGACTTGTCAGCCTTCTTCCTAAGCCATATGTTTATTTCATAATCATAAATCATATTTTCTGAGGGTCTCAAACCCAGCCCTGGAGCTGGCAGAAAGGACTGAAACATAATTTGTGTTACATCTTTTCATTTACAAGACAGGCAAATGTCTTTTTTTTTTCTTTTTAAAATTTTTATTTAAATTCTAGTTAGTAAACTAACTAGAACTAAACTAAAATTTATTTAAACTAACTAAAATTTATTTAAATTCTAGTTAGTAAATTCTAGTTAGTAAACTTCTAGTGCATGCCAAGGTCTTGAATGGGATCTGTGTCCTAGAGTCAGCTTGGGATCAAATGAGATCATTTCGGTAAAACACTTCGCACAATGCCTGGTGTATTATAAAGACTTGACATTTACTAGACATTTGTGGTGGACATTTGGTTTTGGCACCCGTATCTCCTGCAGGGAACAGTCCACCTCCCAGGCCACATGGCCCTGGTGGGCGTGGCACCGGGACTGGCCTGATCAAGTCCCCTGTGTCCTGCCTGCAGCAGGAAAGTTAGGCCCACACGAAAAGCTATGCAGAAATGAGAGCCAGGCAGACAGAGAGAGGGTCCCTGCCTACGGGGGAGGGGGGGGCAGGCTTGGTCTCTAAATCCAGGTGCCTACAGCCCCTTATTCAGTTCCATCAGCTGCCCTGGGCCATGCTGCAAAGGTGAGCAAAAAGTTCCTTTTTTGCTTAAGCAGTCTGAGTTTCTGTAACTCACACTTAGAGTCATGAGGCTGGGAGGACATGAAGCTGGAGGCTCCCGTGACGGGAGAATGGGGGTGTTGGGGGGGCAATAGTCTCTCAGGTGCCACGACTGAGGAGTGAGATACTCTCCGTGCCTTCCCTGCAACTTCGTCACTGACATCGAACCAGGCTGCTGAACGTCTCCTTTTATCTGCCTCTCACGTGAGAGTTGGATCATGGGGCTTGGCACCGAAAGTCGCACTTCCCTTCCAAGTCTCAAAGACAGCACATAGAGAACTTGCAACTGTGTTTTAGGGATGGGAACCTTTCACCTATGTTGTCGAGGAAGGCCATCTGGCTGTCTGTGTAGGTCCGAGGCTGGAAGGAAAGTAGAGTGGGCATAGTGAGCAGTGAATAGAAACTGGAAAACAGACATCGATCCCAGGGCACTTTCTGTCTCCTATGCATCGCTGCATCCCCCAGGGCCCTGTGCAGCATGGGGTTAAGTTTTCTATGGAGGTCTCATCTCAGTGAATGGAATGGAATGTGGCCAGGCAATCCGCTCATCTTTAGCTCAACTGAGGATGAGGCCCTGTGAGGTGCCTGAAAAGGTAGCAGCCCAGCTTCTGCCTTCGAGGAGCTCCAGAGAGAGAGGGAGGGGAGTCAGTGATGAGATAGCAGAACTCACAGAGTAGAAGAAATGGTCCCGTGTCCACCGGGATGGAAAGGCAGGAGAACGGGGTTTCCACAGGTCTTGCAGGGTGAGTGGGATTCTAAAACAAGTGGGATTCTGTGCTCGCTTCGGCAGCACATATACTAAAACAAATGGGATTCTAAAACACATCAAGCGGAATGGAAGAGCAACCAACCAGCTGAGGGTCGAGGGAAACAGGACCTTTTGACCTACAAGGTCTAAGAGATAGAGTTGAGCAGATAAAGCATCTCGGCCAACACAGGGAGCTGCAGCCATTAGGAGGTGCGTGAGGGCTGGGGGCCCCGGGGGGGGGGGGGCAGTTTTGCCGGCATGTTGAGTTTTTGGCAAGGTAGCATTGGAGCTGGAGCTTGACTGACTGGTAGGGTGCAGGATAAGGGGTGCCCTTTGTGGAGATGGAGTGGTACGGGCAAAGCATGGTCTCCAACCAGTATCATCTGGGACCTTGTTAGGAAGGCAAATTCTCCAGCCCACCCCAGATGTACTAATTCAGGAACTCTGGCAGTGACGGACCCAGCTGGCTGTGTTAACAAGTCCTCCAGGTGATTTTGATGACTACTGTAGGGCAGTCAGCAGGCGGAAAGCCTCTTAGGGAACGGGGCAGGCAGGACATCTGATTGCTGGGTCCTAAATACCAGATTCTAGAATTAGGGCATTTTTTGCTTACCATGGAAAAGCTTCAAAAAGCTTCAAAAACTGAAAGTTTTTGAACAAGAGTCATTTATTCCTGCCTTCCTTCCTGCAACTAGTATTTATGGAGCGCCCACCCTGTGCCCAGCCCCACAAAGGGCACCGGGATCCCACAGTAGACACACCCACCTTAGCTCAGAACAGTGTTTTAAGTACAAGCTTATCTGGAGACAAGATTGCTATTATCTTTTTATATCTGATTTACGAAAGGAAGATACACCTCTTATGCTCTCCAGAAACAACTGTGCTGCTTGTCGCTGCCATCCAAAGTTGCTCAGGCAGGCATCTACTGAGGTCTCCAACACGAGTGATGTGAACTGATGAAGGAAAATCAGACACAGGCACAAAAGGGAAAGGGTGGGGTCGGGGAGAAGGCGTTTTCTTTCAGGTCTCTGCAGTCTGCCTGAGGACTGCTGTTTTCTGAGTTCTCAGGACCTAGCAGCCTTTGACGTTCCCCACGTGAGGGGTCAGTTAGCTCCAGGCGTTTCTGTGTGTACCTCCCAGTTCCCAGAGGGTGTGGGCCAGGAGGCCAGGATGGAGGGGAGGGGAAGAGGATGAAAGAGGAAGGCTGTGGGAGGTTCTCTCCTGATCTCCCACACCCGTTCCGCTGCGGCTCCACGAAATTGGAGCATGATTTCCAAGACAAATAGGTCTCCCATCTGAATTAGATGAGACAAGACAATGTGCTCTTTTGGGAGGCGAGATGTCCTCAGCACGGCTTTCGACCCTCTTTTTGGTTTGGATAGAGGACCAAACTGGGGATGAGGATAGGGAGGCCGGACCACCTCCTGGGTCCCCGTCTCTGAGCCCTTGGCTTCTCTGGGGTTCTTTGAGGCAGGTTGAGGTTGGTGGGCCTGGCCAGGAGAAATGAGTTCAGGCCAGTGATGGTCGCATCGGGCGGCAGAGACAAGATTCCGAGGTGTTGCAGGGCTGTTCCAGTCTGAGTCTGGCTCCCTGACCTTTAAGAAAACAGGGATGGGTTTCTGATGTCCCCCAACTGCTCTGCCTCTCACCATCCACACCTGGTAAGGACCCCAAAAAGATGCCAGTTCCTCTCCAGCCCCAACAGAACACGTGTTTCCTTCTTTCTCTGAACAATCCTCAGCTCACACTAGATCTGAGGATGCAGAGGAAAGGAATGGGAGAGAGACACAGAGAAATCTGTCCCTGTCCAATATCACGCTGCCAGCCCCGTGTCCAATTTCCTTGTCCTGTGTTAGACCCAAGCAGCCTGACCCTCCCGAGACTCCTGTCCTCATTTGCTCCCTGGGGACTGCGTGCAGGAGCCCAGCATCTCAGAGAGCAAGTGCCACTTTAACAAATCTGTAGGCAGCGCACCGTCATCGAACCATGGGTCTTATTTTAAACTAATTACATTATGGTGGGGTGGGTGGGAAGGAGGAGAAGGGGTAATGATAATGGGGGATTTTTTTTTAAAGACCTAGTTTCAAAAACCTCAGACTTAATTTAGTAAATTTCAATTACAAGGGGAGTTACTAAGCTGGAGATCATTTGCATTCTATCCTTAATTACACTTCATTTGTACCCGAGATCATCAATAGAGATTCTCGGGGAATGTGTACTCAGAATAAGTGATTGATCCTAATGAGGCCTTTGTTCTCCCCAGCCTCCCTTATGAAGCTCTTTCTTCCCTGGTGGAGAGGAACAGAGTTTGCCAAACCGGGTGGAGACATCTTAAATTAGAAATGGAGCCTGTGAAGAAATCAAGAGGTTTTCAAACTGGCTTTACCACCAAGGAGAAAAGGCCAAACTCAACCTCTGTCTCCCTCCCAGCTCCTTATCAGGGTGTAATTCCTCTCCCCTTAAATGCACTAGCTCTGCTGGGCTGTTGGGGATGGCTCCCCTCCGTGTCAGCCACAGATGTCCATCTTTATTAGCTGGCAGTGGAGGAAATAGCCTTTCGAGGCTTTCCTCTTGCAAATGACAGACGCTACCATACATCTTCCTGGTTCTGCTTTTCCTGCCCCCCCTAAAGAACGAACCAGGGACCGCTGGGTCTTTATTGGAAAAGCTTCTTCCCAAGGTCATTAGTTCTAAAAAAGTGGTTAGTCCACAGGGACCATGGGAGTATGTGTATGTGTGGGAGGTAATGTCCATTTTGTAGAAGGAGACAGATGTCAGGGGGGAGTTAGGAAAAGGGGAAAGTGAATAAAAAATCTCCTACCTAAATCCTACTAATGCTTGCTCTTCCTATATACGGCACCTCCCATCGTACAGGACTTTACAAAGCCCTTGTTCACCTATTACCTCACGGGTAAGAGAAGAATGGCTTCATTCTGTAAATGAGGACATTGAGGCCCAGAGAGGTTAAGTGACTTGCCCAAAGTCTCTCAGCTGGGGGGGGGGGTTACAGAGTGGGGATTTAAGTTCAGGTCTCTGAATCCGGTGCTCCTTCCGTTACCCCAAACCACTTCCCATGGGCTGCCAGTAGCTCGAACATTTACTCTGTTTATGGAGGTCTGGGTCTGCATTCCTCTGCAGTGTGTTACCCCACTGAAACTTTATTTCTAAATCCGTATATTTAAGCACAGATTTTGTTTCAGAGGCATCCAGAGAGTGACCTCGCTTCACTTTTCTCTGGAGGTGTGTCTATTTGGTGGAGAATGGTGGAGGGGGTCAAGAGGGAAGGGAAGGGAGTAGCCAGCAGGGAATTTCCCCATTTTTCCACTGGATGAGGCCAAAGCCCAGGGAACTAGAGACAAATCCATGATTCTCCTGGCATCCTGAACTTTTGCCAAATCCCTGCTCTTTGCTCTCATTATTCTTCTGGGGTGGTTTCCAAGTGTGGAGGAGTGTAGCCTGTGGAAGTGTTTGCATTGGGGTGGGAGCAACAGGACAGATGCTGGGAGGAAGGAGGGTGTTTATACCAATAGGCCAGCCAAGGCTTGGGGTCACAGCTGGTCCTGAGTAAGACGTGTCCGCTGAGCTAAAGTTGTGTTTATCTTTTCTAGAGCCTCCTGGATGTGGTAGCTTCCTCTGCAATAGCTGGCTACCCCCAGATGGAATACCCCAAAGAAGTCACTCACCCTCCCCAAGAATCAGTTTTCTCCTGTATAAAGCAAGAATACCAATATCCACTTCCTGGGCTGTTCTGAATCTTAAATTAACTGTGTAAAGCAAATAGCAAATGGTGACTTCAATTAGCAGAGGTTTTGGGGCAGTTAGGAAGTGGGACAGTAAGGAAAGGGGACGGCTTGGTCTGCAAAGGCATTAACAAGGAGCAGGAGTGAGTTCAGTGATGAAACAGCTTGCAAGTACTTTTGTAAACAGCCCATATGTTGACTCTGGGCAAGCACTGAGAAACTAGTTTGAAAAGCATAAAAGTCGGGGCACCTGGGTGGCTCAGTGGGTTAAAGCCTCTGCCTTCGGCTCAGGTCATGATCTCAGGGTCCTGGGATCCAGCCCCGCATCGGGCTCTCTGCTCAGCAGCGTGCCTGCTTCCCCCTCTCTCTGCCTGCCTCTCTGCCTACTTGTGATCTCTCTGTCTGTGTCAGATAAAGAAATAAAATCTTAAAAAAAGAAAAGCATAAAAGTCATAAAATAGCACCAGTGTTTTGTGTGTGTGTGTGTGTGTGTTTTTGTTAGTGTGAGCAAAAATATTCAAGCAGACAAACCCAAGCCAATCTTCTGGGACAAAGACTCTAAATATTACTTGTGAGTCACCCCGACTTCCTTCCAAGAGAAAGACTCCCCCGTGCCCTAACTCAACGCCCCCGTCTGTGACGCATTAGGATTGTAGCTTTTCAGCTTCTCCTACCAAAACCCTAGTCCCTCATCGTGGGCATGAGGACAGCCCTGTGCACGGGGAACGTGTTTCCTCATTTCAGTCCCCCTCCTGTTTAAAGCCAGTTTCCCTCCTCCCCAAAAAAAAACCTCATCAAAAGAGCAGGGTGCACACCAAGCCCCGCAGCTGACACTAGATGGCGCTGGACCCCACGTTATCTGGGCAGTTCGAGCTAACAGTGCACACTTTTCTGGACAAATGTTTCTGCGGTGAGGTCCTCTCCCTCCCAGAGACCCCGGGGGGCTACTGCAGTTTATACTATGTGCATAAAGCTCCACGAGGAGATCGCCCCTGGCTTTGCTGCTAACTGGGACCCTGCCCCGGAGTGGCTGCTGAAGGCAGTTCCCAGACCTGAGGCTGGAGACCTAGCAGTCATTTGCTAAGCTATAAATAACATTAGGAATAAGTAACCCTTTTTCACTTCTGCTCTGCCCAGAGGAAGGGGAAGGAAAAGACCTTTCTCCCTTTAGATGAGGGGGTGGAGGAGAGCCAGGTCCCTGAGGCTCCTTTGTGAGAACTGCCCAGCCTCTGCCCTTCCCGCTGGGGCAGAACGCAGGACTTTCACCCTGACCGAAGGCCATTTCTTTCCAGGCCCTGCCCTCTCGAGAGTGAGAGCCGCTTCAGTGCTCCTGAGGAGCTGAGTTGTGGGTTCACTTTCTGTCTGGAGATCGGGGCTGAGGTTGCCCTTAAATACCTGTTTAATTCCATTGTACTGAGAGTACACCCTCATTTATACCGAGAGCATACTGGGATCCTTACTGCTGCAATCCCAAAGCTCTTGTGAACAATAACAGTAAGTGGCAGTTATAAAGTGATTTCCCGTTTTCTAAGCATTATGAGCTCTCTTTATACCTGAAGAGGCAGGTGACTTGCAGTTTGTGTTTGCAGATAAAGCGACTGACACTCCAGGGTCTCGTTGGAAATGTAGGCACTGATGTCGTGTCTTTGAAATGATGATGATCATTGTTGTTTATTATCATTTCTACTGTTATGTTTCCTTTGATGTCCAAACAGAACACTTGCTTAAATACAGCTTTTGGCTAATGGGTTTGTTTGGTTGATACCATCTGGGCAAAGAAGGGCTGAATGTGGAGAACCGCAGAAGGGAGAGGAATGCCTGAGTAGATCCTTGACTTCTTGGCCCTGGGGGAGTTTTTCCTGTGCTGGGAGGCTGGGCTTTGCAAAATCAGAGGGCAGGTGCATCAGCAGCGCTGCTGAGATGACTGGGGAGTCCCTGTCAATCAGCCAATTGGCACATTTGTACGCACCTACCATATAGAAAGAATTGATGTGCCTCTGTGAGGTCACAAAGACCCTTAGTGTTTGCCTCAAAGGCTTTCTGGCTCAATGTCATTGGAACAAGGATAATATACACAGATAGAAAGAAAAGTCCTAGCAAGACTCCAGAAGCCCAGTATCAGAACTTGGTTATGCAGAGCTTCCCTTTAGATCAATGAGGAGGGAGGGGCTGGGGGCACTGGGAGGAGGTGGGAGGAAGGGACCCAGGTCAATATTCAGTACTGGTGGCTTTTGCTGGGCCTTATCATCTGCATAAGAAGGGGCTTGCCCGTAGGTCATGTCCGGGCTGGAGATGACTTGCTGGGGTCAAAGTGGAATCAAAGGGCCAGAGTGTCTGGGTGATGGTTTGTGCCTACTGGAGGCTTGTGTTGTGGCCCAGGAAATCACCTTGAGGCAGGCAAACCTTCCACCCTCCAGGCCTCCTCCCCACAAGGTTCTGTTCCCCAGATCCTCAGAGATGGGGGCCAAGTTCTAGGCCCACGACCCCAACTTCCACTGAGCCACCGAATCCTGGCTACAGGGCTCCTAACTCTCCCCCTTTCTCCCACCGCCCGACCACCACCACAGTTCAGGTCCTCCTCACACCTTCCCGAAAGGCTTTTCTTTTCAAAATAAACAAGAGTATTTTTATAGGAAATAAGTGCACATGGAGGTAAAAACACACACATACACCCAACAAAAGGATATATAGTAAAAAGTAAGTCTCCCTTCTACCCCGGTTCCAGCTTTCTAGATCCTTGCCCAGGGGCAGCACTGATCCCTACCCTCCAGCCCCTTCTCTCCTTACCCACCCAAGCTTCTTCCACCCACCCTTTCCTGGTTTCCAGAACTGCATTTACTTTCAGAACTCAAATATCCTGTGGCTTCTCATTGTCCTCAGGGTTTACAAAAATGCAAACTTGATCGGGCTTTACAGACATCTCCAACCTCATCACCATCCAGATGTCACTCACTGGGTCTGTTCCAGCCAGGCCCAGCCACTTGCAGTGGCGTATTATAGCACAGTGTGATTTTTAAAATAATTTTTAATTGACTTTTTTGAGTAGATAACATGTTCACACACACACACACACACACACACACACACACACACACACACACACTCCCCCAAAGATAACCATGGCTGAATCGTGTCATGTATTCCCATCCAGATAATTTTTATGCATAATCAATAAAATACAATTATATCCTCCCCTTTTTTACCCAAATGATAACCAGCAATTCACTTTCTACATCTGCTTTTTTTTTTACCTTTTTTTACTTTTTTTTTTTACATCTGCTTTTTAAAAATTCAGTAATAATATCCCAGGAACCTTTCCATGGCAATACATGAAGAGCTTCTCCGTTGATTTTGTATCTCTGTAGTATTCAACTGCACAGAGACCCCGCATAGTAACACTTTACGTTTTGTGGGCCAGCCAGTCTCTGTGGCCACCACTCAGCTCTCTGTGGCAGAACAAAAGAAGCCACAGATAGTGTTCAGACAAAGGGGCGTGGCTGTGTGCCAATAAAACTTTATTCGTGAACACTGATATTTGAAATATATGTGATGTTTATGTGTCACAAAAAAAAAAAATCATTCTTCTTTCTATTTTTTTGAACCTTTTAAAGATTGAAACCATTCTTGGCTGCAGGCCCTACGAATGCAAGCCGAGGGCCACTTGGGCCCATTTGTCGACTCCTGATATATTTAACAAGTTGTCTGTTCATAAGCATTTAAGTCCTTTCTAATCTTTTGCTGCAATTTCTAATCGGCAGCATATGTTACTTCGTATGCAGAGCAAATACATCTACCTGTAGGGAAAGCTCTAAGGCATGGGATTGCTTTGTCAGAAGACATAGGCTCTTACTTTGATAAATATTGCTAAGTCGCCTTCGAGGGGCTGTCTGACTGACATGTCCCCAGCAATGTGTGGGATCGTCTGTGTCCTCATAGCAAACTGTGTTTTCACACACAGCTTTCTGCCAGTCTGGTTGGTTTAATAAAAACACAAAACAGCATTTTAGCACTTTTAATGTGAGCTGTTCTTATCATGATGGCGGTTGGACATCTTTTCCTACATTTAACAACCATTTGTATCTCTTTTTTTCCTGTGAGGGATATTTTCATATCTTTTGCTCATATTTTCATTGGTCTTTTCTTCAAAGATTTGTCCATGTAGTTTTATAATTTCAGGAGATTTGCCCTTTGCTAAACGGCGTGCATTCTTTCCAGGTTTTCATTTATTTTTTTACTTCGTTTATGTAAGTTTCCTTTGTTTGTTTGGCATGCACAAGCTGTGAACATTTTTGTTTGTTTTTACTTTTATTGGCAAATTTACCAATTTGTTATTTTCTAGCTTGTAATTGAGAAGGATTTTCCTACTCTCAGGTTGTAAAAGAATTCTCCCACATTTTCTCTTGGTTCTTTTGTGGTTGGTTGGTAGGTTGGTTGACATGTAAATGTTTAATCCATTCGGAGTTTATTCTAGTAGATTGTGTGAGGCACGGCTCCAGCTGAATTTTGTTTCCAGCTGGCTGTCTGGGGAATCTCGACACCACTTACCAGGTAGTCACTGGGTTTGGTAGGCAGCCTTTCTCATATACGAAATACATTTATACTCTTCCGAAGCAGTTCCACTGATCTATCTATTTGTACACTAATAATATGAAGTTTTTAATTATCCAAGTGCTATAAGCCTTTTTTATATTTGGTGATCTAGGCCAGAGTGTCTCAACCTCGGCACTCTTGACATCTGCCAGATAAGATTCTTTTTTGGAGAAGGCTGGCCAGTGCCTTCTAAATACTTAAGAGCATCCCTGGTCTCTACCCATTAGATGCCAGTAGCAGATGTGCACACATACACAGTTAAGATAAGCAAACAAAAAGAAAGAAAGGAAGAAAGAAAGAAAGAAAGAAAGAAAGAAAGAAAGAAAGAAAGAAAGAAAAAAGAAAAGTTTCCAGATGTTACCAAATGTCTCATGGGGGACAAAATCACCCCTGTTGAGAACCACTGGTCTAGGTTGTTTTTTTTTCTTCATGGCTTCTTGTTTATTCTTACTTATTTCATCACTGTGTTTGCACTGTTCCCTCTACCTGGAATGTCCTCCTATTCCTCACTCCCACATCAGAGTTCAGCTCAGACACTGCCTCCAGGAAGCCTTCTTGGATGACTCTGCTCCATCCCGTGCCCCCTAAACCCAGGTGCTGACCCCCATCATTCTCTATGAAAATGAGCCATTTGCTTGTCTCTCACCCCGACCAGGGTGTCAGCTCTGAGAAGATAGGGGTTTTGTTCATGTCTTTATCTCTGACCTCTGGCACTGAGCCTGGCACAGGACAGATGTTCTATCAGTCTCACTGGGTAAAAAGATAAGTGGGTATTTCTTTTACCCACTTCTTACCAATAGCCACGAGTTCAGTGGAAGAAGACACGTGTGACAGATGAGATCTCAGCTGTTACCCAGAGCAAAGCCCTGGTGTTGAGAAGCAGCAGGGGGTGGGGAGAGCCTTGCGCATGTAAAGTGCCTACTGTGTGCCAGGCAAGGAGGTTGATGAGATGGACGCAATCTCCTGTTCAATATTGTGCAGTGCGCTCTGAGGAGTAGGAAAAGGAGAGCTGGGGAAACCCGAAGAGCCTAAGTCATTTCTGGGAAGAGCTGGATAAATAGTGTCTTCAGCATGAGACCAGATGTCAGACTCCTACTCTGTGGACTTAGGAGGCACTTCACCTCTGTAAGCCTCAGTTTCCCCATTGGTATGGGGATACTAGTAGCATCCACCTCAGAAGGCTCCTGTAAGAATGAGGTGTTTCAACTATACTGATGCATAACAAACATTCACTATACAGTGGGCCTTTGTTATTTTTATTTTATCTGCTAAGCTTGGACTTAGCTGGAATTTTTTTTCCAGCTGGTGGTTGGTTTCAAAATCTCTGAGGCTACTATAGACCCAGGGCAGGACGGTTTTTCAGGGGTGGCTCTTTGCAAAGAGCTAGGGGATCCCTGGCAAGAGCCTCCCCCAGGAAGCAGCAATGTCCCCTTGGGCTTATGGTTCTTATCTGACAGGTTCTCCCAGATCACCCAACCCTGAAAGCCTTGGGGAGAGGAGAGGAAAAATGAAATGATTACTCTGGGTATGGGCCAGCCTGTGTGTGAGAGAACGATGGTGTTTGGGGGGCCTCTGACTGACTTTTTTCTAAGGCAAGGAGACCCCAGGATAACTGTGAGCTTTTAGTTAACACTAAAAGCATTTACCAGGATCTTAGATGAAGCAAGATAATTCAGATATGCATAGGAGGAAATGATAGCAATAAGTGGCATCTATTAAATGCCAGGCACTGTGCGCTGACTGGTTGACACAGAGTTACATGAGCCATCCACACGTCTCCCTCTCCTAGAGTGATTCTTCATCTGGTGATGGGTGGGGTACAATTGTCATACCCAGCCCCCCACACCCAGTATCAATTCTCCTATTAATTCTAGGCCTGTTTATCTCTAACCCCAAAGCCCTCTCCTATCGGCCACGCCATGCTCTGTGTAGGTTCAGCCGGGAGCCAGGAGAACACACTCAATGAGCCACATACGGATGCAGGCTTTTTCCTCACAGCCACTGCAGGGGAGGAGGGGTGAGCCAACATGCCCCAGCAGCCCAGCCTGCACCCTCAGACCTCTTGCCTGCAGCACCATAAAGAGCATACCTGCCCCTGGTGAAACGCTCTTCATCCAAAGAACGTGTGCTCCTCTTCTGAAGGTCCTCTGACGCCTGCTGAGATGTTGTTGATGAGTTTGCCACGGTCCGAGTTACATCTCTGGGGATGTAGCCCATGCCAGGCGGTGGGGTACAGAGGTCTTCTCCTTTCAGAGGTGCTTCTGAGAAGGGAAAATGGCGTCTCCCGTTTATTCTCCCATTTACTCCCATTTCCACCAGTCTTTGTCCAGGCTGTCTGTCACCTTATCTCCCAGAATCTACAACACTTTCGAGATGTCTCTGCTCCTAGCCTTACCTGCCTGTGATACTGTGATTCATAATAAGAACTATATATCTGGTCTTTGTCCTCCCGTCTTTACCTGTGAAACTTTGCCTGAACATTGACATCAGATAGCATGTCAATGTCCTCAGGAAGGCCTGCCCCCGACGAGTCATTACCATCTGTCCTGGCTCCAAGTACCACTGCTCATCACAGCTTTCATTTCATATCTGTCAGTGTGATTATTGATTTGTGTTTCCTCCTCTATTCCATGAGGGCAAGGGGCGTCTTTTTTTTCTTACAACTTCTCCCCAGAGCTTAGCATAATGCCTGAACATAGTAGATACTCAATATATATTTGAGTGAATAGTGAATGAAGGATAGTATAATTTAGTAGGTAATGCTAATATTTATGTGCCAGTGATATTCTAAGCATGTTATAAATATTGCACTCTTCCTAACAATCTGCGGGGATGAGTAGTATTACCCCTATTTTATCTATGAGGAAATTCACTTACAATCTCATAACTATTAAGAACCAGGATTTGAACCCAGTGAGTCTGGCTCCAGAGCCTGAACATTTAACCACCATGTTATTTTGGCCTGTGTTGTTCTCCCACATTTTAGTAAATCCACAAATTTCATTTGGTGCTAGATTGTTATTACGTAATGCCTTGTACCTCTTATTGCGATGAAGTGTACTGAACATGACATTGGAAAATTTCTGTGACAAAACATTTTATCTGCCAGATAGGACTCTAGGAATACACATTCTACATTTTAGCAAAAACCAATTGTACATATTAATCAAAATTCAGTGGCAAACCAATGAAGAATGGACATCATAGTGCATGAGTTTGAGAACTGCTGGTGTGCTAGCTGATAACAAATCCTTATTTATTTTTTTTAAAGATTTTATTTATTTATTTGACAGAGATCGCAGGTAGGCAGAGAGGCAGGCAGAGAGAGAGGGGGGAAGCAGGCTCCCTGCTGAGCAGAGAGCCCGATGCGGAGCTCGATCCCAGGACCCTGAGATCATGACCTGAGCCGAAGGCAGAGGCTTTAACCCACTAAGCCACCCAGGCGCCCCATAACAAATCCTTATATCTTCAGTCATTCCATTCTCTTTTATGGGGTACATATAAAAGTTTGCCTACCCCTGCCCTGAGAAAAATGTCTTCCTGGAGTTGGCAGTATGCTTCATCTTTCTACTTGGCAAGCCTTTCATCCTGGGGAGAAGGAAGGCCTCCTCTATCCCTAATGCCCTCAGAACCCTTCTCTGTCCTCTGCAGTGGTCAGAATACTGTGAGCCCCTATCTTAAAAGGCATATCCATCCATCTCAAGGCCAGTCTTGTATTCAGAGGTTTTGATTTCCTTACAGCTGTGTTCCTGGTTCCTTTGTACTTTGCAAACCACCCTCACCCCTTGCAGGAAAGTGCTGGGGACATGAATCCAGGCTTCCTTAGGTAACTTGCACTTTTTCACTTTTCTAGACAGAATTGGAAGTGGTCTACCACCACTGGAGATGGTTTTAGCACCCGTATCTTGGAGATTTGTCTGGCTCCTTTGCCAAGATCGGTCCATGCAAACCAGAACCAGTGGGCATCAGGGAGCTGGCCGTGTAGCTGGGGCTCCGGGGACTCACTTAGGATGGCTGAGCCAGATCCTGCCTGAGCTCAGGCTACTCCTTCGAAACTCCAAGCTGACCTCACATGTTGAACCTCTTCTGTTTGCCTCACTCCCACCCCCCCCCCCATCCCAGATCCACCTCCTATCCTTTGTGCCCTGCTCTGCTTCCAGATGGGTTTGGCCACTGGGACTCACTGCAGTCTGCAGAGAATCCAGGGATCAGAAGAGAGGGAGGTTTAGATATTTATTCTCCCTTTCTCCTCCTGATTGACTGAGGTCCTGGCCGTGGCTGGGGTCCTCTGTGGCAGGGGGCTCCAGAAAGACCATTTCTTCCCCTTACCTCCTTTAGGCCTAGGGGAAATAATGGCTCCCCACAGTGGCTAGTCCCTGGGTACCTCATTACCTTTTGTGGTTCTTTTAACCTTGCCCACCTCCATCAACCATCCCTTCACTATAGTCTCTTCGGTTAAACCCTTTCAACGGTGCCATCGTCCTGCTGGTACTCTGGAACTTTCTAGGTGCATCTTTATGGCTTTCTCAAGATGCGTATGGTCCTTGCCATTTCCGGAGAACTGCAGGAGCCTGGGCTACCTCCTCTGTGTCCAGCAGCTCCTGCCATCTCCTGCCACACCACTCCAAGTGCACCTCTTGTGCCTGTTGGCCTCTGATCCCAGGCTCTTAGGGAAGGGAACTAGAGTGAGGGGGGAACACTCAGATGTTAGCACCCATGATGCACTCTTGGTCAGACCAGACCTTATTCTGCTTAAGCTTTCTCACAGCCTCAACCTCCCTCCACCTCCAGCCCCATTCATTCAACAGATCTTTATGGGAGACGTGCAACGTGCAGACACACGCTGATCACACAGCTCTACCATCTGCTGTCATGTCAGCATTGCACTCAAATGATGTTCCTTTCTGGGTTTTGTAGTGGAGGCTCCTGGGCAATGACTCATACTGAAAATCTACATTTGCTCACATTTAAAATCTTCAAATACCAGAGAAATACAAAATGTCTATCGCTTCTAATTCCCAGGCCAGTCTTTCAAAGAAGCAAACCCAGTTGGAGGCAACCTCCTTAAGGCATCTTGTTCTTTCCTATTTTCTAATTGTGGGACACTTAGATTATCTGGGCTCCAGCCCTTCCATGTGGCCTCCAAGGAACTGGACCTTGGCAACAGCCACCAGCATGGCTCTAGGTGTGGTGGTGTGAGGATCTGAATGACCTTGGGTCTTGTAGGGGTTCTTGCTCAGACCCAGGACGGTGCTTCCCTGACAGTAGAGGGGCTGACTGCCTCCAGGCCACACTGGGGACAGCTGCCAATGTGGATGATGGCAAACATGTTACTTAGTATTCAGCCCGCAAAGGTTAAAAGTATTTATTTACATGACAGTGACATTTTTTAAATGATCTAAATATCTACCAATAGGAAATAAGTCGGAGTACATATGTCATTACAGAATACTATATTGCCATTAAAAAGAATTTAATGGATCTATATGTACTGAGATGGAAAGAGGTTGAAAACATGACTAAGTAAGAAAAAAACAGTTTCAGGATAGCAAATATAGTTGAATTCTGCGATATAAAAATATTTGAAAGATGTATATATTTTTTAAAAAACCTAAATGTGTATGTGTATGTGTGTGTATTACATATGTATAAATTATAGAATAGAACTAAGAAAAATATCTAGCAAGAGTGGTCACCTCCAGAGGAAGAAGTAAGAGGAAAAGATGCAATGAAGGGGATCATCTTCAAATTTGGGGAGGTGGTATGCTTCTGAACATTTGGATCTTTATAGTAAGAACAAGTTCACATATCAGATAGTTAACTCCTTCTTCTCCCAAGGAGAGAGACAAAGAAAGAAAGAACTATTATTAACACAGAGGAAGGGAGGGAGGGGGGAGGAGCAGTCACTGAAAGGGCTCTTTCATTTTTTCCTCTGTATACATCTGTATTATTGAATTTGTGCAATAGGAACACACTCGCCCATTTCTGGTGTAGCTATTTTTTATCATGTAAAGGCTCATTTACGTACTCAACAGCTAATATTTTTGTCTTCGCTCAATGCTGAGCACTGTGTTCTGCCCTTGATCGGCTAGAATCCTTGCAATATTCTGTAAGTCACATATTATCATCTCATCCCTCTTCTGAGGAACGTGGGGCCCAAAGACTGATTAGGTAATCCACCCAATTACCCATCTAGCTAGCATATAACAGGGCTGAGATCCAAACAGGGCTGCCTGATGGCAAAGCCCATGTTCTCACCTCCTGCTGTACTCCACATGCCAGGCATGGTGGTGGGTACCATCGGGAATGAGGCTTCCCGCCTTCATGTAAGTGGAACCTAGTGAAGAGCGAAAACCTGAGAGAAAGGTGAAAGAAATGAACAGACTGAGAAGCAGCAGAAGCATTTACTGGAAAGAAATGCTCACAGAAATAGCCCTCGTAAAGTTGAGTGACACCACAAAGACAATCAGAGGTGGTTTGGTGTGCCGGAATACCCATAAACACTTTCATTCGGTTCTGCACACCCAGACGCCTCGTGTCACACTGCGGCTCTGTCCAGATGATTCTAATAATAGCCCGATGGAATCCTGTGGTTGGAGGAGACTGAGAGAGGTCACTGAGTCTGTCTTCTGCCTGCAGAAGGGAGTAAGTATTCTTTTTGTGGGAAAATGGAGGCAAAGAGTAACTTAGGTTATTAGATCAAAGTCAGTTCCCCACCCTACCCCCAAAGTCAGCAAAAGAGTGGAACCATGTACTGGCTCCCAGGGCACTGACAGTCTCATGAGTCAGCATGTGGAAAATTATATTCATACTGCAGCTCTTTAAAAAGGAAACAACTGTCCACCCCTCTTTTCCAGCTGGTAGACATCTGGAGGGGGGAAGGGTGCCTGCTGGGAAAATGAAAAGGAGTCACCAGACTGCCCCTTCTCGCACAGTGGTGTCCGGAGGAGGAATGGGGACCATTGAACCGTTAGTTGTTCATGCATCATTGGGTCACTCTTCCTTCCTGTCACCCTGCTTCATCAGGACACTGGATCAGGCAGAGTGCGTTACAAGTGATTAAGGGCCTTGCAAGAGATCAAGAGAATTACATTCGTAGACTCCATCTAGCCAAAGGCTGAAGGGCAACGGCTGGTGATTCTCTGAGTACCTTTATGCGTGGAAAATAGAGAATTACTGGAGCTGGTCCCAGGACTTAGGGTCCCAGGACTTAGGGCTTTGAATAATGAGAACAATGCAGGAACAAGTTCTCTGAGGAAAAATGGCTCCTCAGTCATGGGCATTGAGAGGAAGTTGGGTAGGATTTGAATGAAGATGCAAGTCTGACAACAGTGATGCAGGAAGCAATCCATAGGGCAAAGGTCACCTTTGGGCCACTGTGGCCACTGTGGTTAATTGGGCCAGAACTATGGCGAGGTACTCACCTTGAGTGCAAAACTTAAGGGGACATCAAAAAACTCAGCAATCAAGAAAAATAATATTTTAAACTTTTTTTTTTTAACAGAGCATTTTTTTTTTTAAGATTTTATTTATTTATTTATTTGACAGAGAGGAGAGAGATCACAAGTAGGCAGAGAGGCAGGCAGAGAGAGACAGAGAGAGAGGAGGAAGCAGGCTCCCTGCTGAGCATAGAGCCCGATGCGGGGCTCGATCCCAGGACCCTGAGACCATGACCTGAGCAGAAGGCAGAGGCTTTAACCCACTGAGCCACCCAGGCGCCCCTAATGCCGTATCTCTTAAAAATCAGAATTATACTCTCAAAATGCCACAAAACATCCATGATGAACAAAATAACCAAATTTTAAATAAAAAAAAAATCAGTGCCACTTTGAGCCATATTGGAGCCTGAGGCAAAAGGAAAAATGTGTGCCCCTGGCATTAGTGGAAGCAAACTCTATTTGGGTATTTTCCAACTATGCTTCTTTCCTTATCTCATTTTTTAATTGAGATAATTGCCGTGTCTGACAATTGCTCTGGACTAAGGGACAATCTTAAATAATTTTTAATTAATTTAAGCAGAACTAAAGCGACAGTAAATTCTACTTGGGTGGAAGTAAAATATTTAAACTTGATGCTGTGAGTTTTAATACACCCACTTTTCAATCTTTTGATATTTTTTCAACTACTTTAATGTTCTAGAAAGAAATTAACCATTAAAAAAAATGCATATGGAGATACATAGCTTTCCTTCAGACTCCACCATAGCCCCTCATGGCTGTGGTGGTACATAAACCACACCAGATGGTCTCCAGCTGAAAGTGGGGGTATGTCTGTGTCAGGCATGGTGGGGGTTTTGCTGATTACTCCTCCCCTCAGTCTCCTAAAAACCCTTCTACCTCTCTGGGATCCCCCTTTGGGGTTGGGGATACAGGGAATCATCTCATCTCATTTCATACTTTTCTCAGAGGCTATAAGTTTATAGAAACTGGGGATGACATTATCCCATATTCATTGCTTGAGGAGCCACTGGCCTTTGGGAGGCAGTCACCTTGAATCAAAGGCCAAGGGCATGTAGTACATGCCTGATAAAGATCTATGGGTAGGAATTCTCTTCTCTAGGTAACTTCAAGAAACACCATTTGGAAATTCTTAGCTTGAAGAAACTTCCTGAGATAATGAGGTTTTTTTTCTTATTATTCAAAAAAATCCATAATATGCTCATATGGTTCAAAATTCAAAAAGATATGAAAAGGTAAACATTAAGAAGCCTGTTTCCCACCTACACTCTCCTCTTCCCCCATACAAACAGACAATAACATATTGGTTTCTTGGCAATTAGGGCTTTTTTAAAAATAGTATTAAAATAGGTTTTATGAGTAAGACTGGGACCCACCCCACTCTTTCCGGATGAGACTGTCTAGCTGGTACAGAGGGCTAAGCAGAGAGGTCATATCTTGCTTGTAGTTGACACTGGCAACTTGAAGCTGTTGTACTCGGGTGACACCAGAGAGCCCGCAGGCAGGAGGCCTCTCTTGCAGACGGGCATGGTGTTTAGTGCCAGGTCTCCCAGATAGCCAAGCTAATGCGGAATAGTCTGAGGCCATCAGCATGGTTGGGGTTTTCCTCCTGTGACATCTTTGGTCTAATAATAATCCCCAAAGGAGAGGGTATCGGTGTTTCTTGGAAACACATGCCAGAGTTTGTAATCTGTCCCACATTCAACCACAAGCAAATTTCTGCATGCACAGGATTACATGCATCCTCACAATGGGAATGACATTCCAAACCACAAACACAACTCTTTGTTTTTGTGGTCACCACGAACCCTCAAGATATCAGTTGCTCCAAAGGCAACGGATCTCCTTTGCTCTCTCGGCTATGGTCGAGGAGATCACTGGAAGCCAGGCATGGAGGAGCCCCTTTATGAGGAAGGGTCCCCACAGGGCTCAGAGCTGGAGTGTAAGCAGAAGCTGGGCCAGGAGAGATCTCAGGACGGGCCAGGAGAAATGCTGACTAAACCGCCGTGCCACATTAACTTTATAATGTGTCAAAGGCGTCTTCTCTTCACGCCTCTCTTGGCTACGTCCCTACTCATCACTCTTCTCTATAAAGTTGTTTCCCACTGAGTCACCCTCTAGGGCTTGCTGGCAGGCTCCCCACTCCTTCTGGTGTTCAGCCAAGGGGCCCCTCCCTGACTTCTCCACTCATTCCCACCCTTCACAAGGCCCTGGAAACTTCATTGAAAACGTGAGTGGTGGTGTGATCTCCCAGGTGCCGCAGGATGTCTTGAGCAAGGTGGTGAAGGAAAGCAGACTGGACCCCAAGGCTTCCTCTGGGCTCTCTGTCTCACTTGAATCTGGGAGGGCATGGAGACTACAGAGTAAAGAAAAACCAAGCAGAGCTTGTGGTCCCACCCAAGGGCAGCGTGTCAATGCTTACCTAACCCAGAGCCAACACATTTTGTTGTTGTTGTTCAGTTCAACTAGTATTAATTAATGTGTTCTAGAAAGTGATAATTGCTGTTGGGGCAAGAATCAAGAGTAAGAATCCTCTGGTGAGGAGGAGGGGCAAAGAGTGGTAGCCAGTGTTCAGAGAATAGGAAATGTCTAGAGAGCTCTGGAATGAGAGCCTGTGAAATTATGATAAAGATCCAATGCTTAAATGCTGAAGGAAATTACAGGAAGGAAGGGGAAGCTACAGGTTGTATTCCGAAGGGAGCGCTACTCATGAAGCAAGATCCCAAGCACTTTCCCTGGTTTCCTTAAACCCACGGAAGCTTCCCTGTTCCTTCATTTGTGCAATGCATATTTGCACCTACTTCACTGGGGGCACTCAAGAATCAACTAAGATGATGTCTTTCTCTGAATATTTTTCTGTTTCCTTGGATATCTCTTACTCGCTTTTTGAGAAGAAATACAAAGTTTAAAAAAAACCCGAATAACTTCTTCTCTGGTAGACAAATTTCACCACCAGTTGTGCATTTCCAGAGATCTATGCTATGTCCAAGGAATACAACACCCATCACACTCACTCCCGAGGGTGACTGGTTGTTCTTCTGTTAGTAAGTGTGGGTAAAGACTAGATCATTATTTCACAAAGTTAGACAAGAACAGAGTAGAGTGGTGTCATGTTGGCTTCCTGGACTATTTGACTGCAACACTTGCTGTATTTTCTTTTAACTCTACAATTTTTGAGGCTGTGCTGATGGAATGTTCCTTTGTACTTTCACTGCTGTCTGGAAATACTTGTTTTCATCTTAAGGATTAAAGAGAGCTCAGATTTTTATATTTTAATAAGTGTGACCTAGATAGTGGTAAACAGCCCACACTTCACCCATGCCCTTTTGATACAATAAAGTGCATCTAAATAAACCTTTTGAAATTCTGATTAGCTCAGGCAGGCTTCATTCCAGTGCCGGGAATCTTGCTGTTAAAGAGACTTCTCCCAGGCCCACCTATAAACACAAACCACCTGGAGGGAAAGAAGCAAGAAATACTTTCTCTCACAGCTAAATTGAATAAACTCCCTTCCTTCACACAAGAAATGTTAGATATCTCTCATCTTAGCAAATGCCAGTTCCCATCTCCTATGGTGACCTCCCCATCTTCCCAAGGACTTCAGTCCTTGGTTGGCATTGCCCCTCTTTCTCTTTTTTGCTGCCTTGATGCAGCCCCTTCTCTTCTGAATCATTCCCATCTGCATAAAAAATACACATGAAAAACTCCCCTTTTCTCATATCCCCCAACTACAGCCCCACCTCTCCATTCCCCCTCCCACCCAAATTTCTAGAATGACTTCTCTACCCACTATCGAGGCCCCTACCTTCCTAAAACCACTGAAATGGCCCTTGTCAAGACCCCCAGTGACTGCCATGTTTTTGTCCTAATCCTTTCAACCTGACTACTTCCTCCTCCTGGACCCTAGGTTGGTTTCTGGGTCAGCCTCTCTCCTGGTTTTCTTCCTCCCTCCCTGCCCACATCTGCTTAGTCTGGTCCACCCACATTTAAACACTGGGGCAGCTCAAGGGTTTGGTCTCAGGTTCTGTTTTCCGCTGTCTACATCCTCTCCCAGGCTCATCTCATCAGTGCTGAGGGATTGAAATGCCTCTTTCTGCTGTTAACTCCCAAATTTCTCTCACCAACTCAGATTGCTCCAATCCAAGACTGTCCCACAGAACTACCTGCCTATGTAACTTCTCGTTATTTAATCTCATGGATGTCCCAAGTCTGACCAATCCAAAACAAGGGATAATATGCATGCTGAACATTCGAGAATTAAAGGAATTTGTCCTTGTCTTCATCCTGGAGGGTGATGCCTGCTCATGAAATCTGTGTGTGTATGTAGTGTGGTTTAGGTGTGTGTGTGGCACCTAGAATTCTACTCCCACTCACTATGTGTACAGTGTCTTCATTAGCAGCTATGTGTCATTTTTTTCTGGGCTTATCTCTACTGGACTATCTTTCCTATCGGTTCTGTGATATTTTGAATCACGACCTCAACACCAGCAAAAGCCCATATCCCATACATTTCCTGCAATGTTGGGAAATCTATAAACCGTGATTGCTGCCTTGCTGGGACCACAGGGCTAGGTCATACCCTTCCAGGCACTGGTGGTAAGAGGGTTAACCTGGAAAGAAAGAGATCTTCTCAGAGCCATTAATCCCAAAAGAGTTGGTTCAGGGTCTTAGATGTAAGTGAGAGAAACCATAATCCCTCTCTGTGTTCAAGGCCTTGAGACATTGAGGATTATAGCAGTGGGCAGGTCCCTGAGTTACATGAATGTAAAACATTTAAAACTTTTTTGTTTAAGTCAGCTTACTCACTAGTCCATCTCCCATCCTGGCTGTTCCCCTAAGCTCCTACCTCATCAACCATGAAGCTTCCCATCAAGGTAGGGGGGACAGGGTGGGGGGGGGTATTCCCTGGAGCAAGAACACAGGAGGGGCTGGGAAGCTCTGGCCAATCATTCACACTGCTATACATTGGAATTACTTGTGAGGGGTGGGGCTTTAGAAAATGCTAATGGCTCAGACTTTCCCTGGAGATTCTAATTTATTAATTCTGGGTGTGGCCTGGTCCTTGATAGTTTTCAAAGCTTCCCAGGTGATTCTAATGCAAATCAAGGTTAAGCGCTCTGCTCTGGGCCACGCTGGCACCAGCTTCACAAAATTTTTCACCACAGCTAATTTCTAGCAGTAGGATTTCAGCTCCAGAGAGCCTGGGGCTTGTGTCTATCAAATGACCCTTCCTGTAATGATCTCTTTCCCCAGTAAACTTGGAGGACTGGGGCTGTGTCATTGCATCTGTTTCTCTATGTCCCATACACAGTGGAGCTCAATAAATGCTTGCTCACTGCATGGATGAGTGTCCCAGAAGTGAAGGAGATGGTTGCCACTAGCCCCCATGCCCTGAGTCACGGCAACCTTCCAAGACTCTGCGCCATCAGAGCACATTGCGTGTGCACTTGGTATCACAATACATTCCAAGCTGAGTCTCCAATGTTCCCATGAGGACACTCTCTGTGGAATTGTTCTCCACGCTTTCATTGTTCTGCTGCTGTGTCCTGAGGGCGGGGACACTCACCCCAATAGGTCAGTTCCCTGTTTGCTGTGGCTGTGGTACCCTAAGTGCTGGAAGGTCTGGAACCTAATGGGTGGTCCTGAGAAAGCTCCTGACGGCCTTGGGAGCCAGTGTTCCACAAGGGATGATTTCTCTTGGGGATGTGTCCCTCATTTCACATTGTCACCTGTCAATCTCTGAGTCTCAGGATGACATCATTTAGCTTGGGACTCCAGGTGTGTGGGATGCGGTGCCAGCATTGTTTGCGCTCTGCCCTCGTGTGGCTCTATCCCTCGTGACAGAATCCTTCAGGTTGGGGGATCTTAACACCAGGCCAATAGATGGGTCTTGGAGAGGAGGATCCATGACTTTCTAAAATTGTATATACAGTATTGCATCACTGCATACGTGCATGATTTAAGCACATCTTTCTATAGGAAGAGCCCCTTAGTGTTCTTCAGATTTAAAGTCATCCAAGAAACTGCAAAAGTTCTGGCCCATCAACTTCCCACTGTCTTCCCCACAGTTTTAGCTTCCTACTGATCCTAGAAGGCCCTGAGAGGGTGAGTTCTGCCATTCTGGCACAAAGATCTGGAATGAGGTTGTCTAGGTTAGACTAGCTTCTATGCACATAGAAAGAGACTATGGGTTATTTGGTTTTCTGAGAAGTCGGAAGGTGGAGGAACGCATTAATAGGCATCCTTCATTATCCATCTTGGACACTGATATTGTGTGTGTGTGTTAGAGAGAGGGAGGGAGAGACCGCCTCACACTGAGCATAACAATCTGACAGGTTAGCTGTGTCTCATTTTTCCTGTCCCAACCCCGTTGGCAGGTCCTAGTTTTCCTGGGCTCTGTAATGCTTGTTCAAAATGGCTGGAATCTCCAGAGGGAGACCAAGCTCTTGCCACCAACATTCCCATCCCCTGCCCATCTTGAACTCCTCACATAAGCCCAAATATCATCCCTTTCTCCAGAGTGGGTTTTGTTTCTTTCCAACAAGATGCATGCCCTACCCATCGCTCCCTGGGCAGTAGCTGTGGATGAAAGGCAGCACTGTTTTCCCACCCAGGAGAGGCAGCAGCTGGTGGATGAGCACCTCCAGCGCCTGCTCAGCTCATTCCCCTTGGCAGTTGAAAAAGGAACAAGCAAGGATTGAAACTGGGAAGCCAATGCAGTGACTGCTAAGGCTCTAAGAAGACCTACTCAGAGAGAAGCTGGGTTGACCACACCCAGGACTGAGTAACATCCGAGTCAGCCTGGGCTGGCCTGGAAATTCAGAATCAAACCTGCTCTCTACTCTCTGACAAGCTGGGGACTCTGGTCCATGGCTGTTCTGGGGAGAACAGAGTGCGTGGGGACTTCCGTCACTGCCCTCCCTACTCTCCCCAGTGGATGATTTCCAGCCTTCACTTCCACTACCTTTTCCCATATAGTCTTGTACATGTTTCTTCCCAGAGAGCTGGCCGGGGGCCTCCTTCATCAGGCTCTTGGTGCTGGTGTCATGAAAAGGTGGGATAGTGCCAGGGGGCACTTTTCCTGGCAGATGCCCTGCCCTGAATTGGGGAAGAAGCACCATGTGAGGAGTGTGGAAGTCCTGGGCTTTGCTGTGAAACTGGTTGAGGTGCGGGGGCCGAACTTTTTGTCTTCTTGTCCAGAATTTTCTATGTATAAACCCCACACATACATGAACACATACTTCAGTATATAAGGTACTACAGCTGGTGCCTGTCTTGGACTGTAGTATAGTGTGGAGATGTATCTGCAAATAAGAATATGACCATCTGAGTATTGAAGTCTCCAACCATTGCTGTTGAGGGGTCTGTACCTCTCCTCAATTCTATCCTTTCGTGTTATGTATTTTGGGGCCTTCTCAGTAACAGTGAAATGTTTATAATCATCTCCTTGAAGAGTGACCACTTCTGTTACTATAAATTGTCCTTTGTGTAAAAAATGTCATAAACTTTGTCTTAGATTTAAAAAAAAAGAATAATGACAATCATTTCAAAATCATAGCTGGCATTTGTTGGGCATGGACAATGCCAGATACTTTGATAAGCACTTCACATGGATTACCCATTTTAATCCTCACAGTACAGCTGAAATACATACTACTGTTACAAATTTTACAGAGGGAAGTAAAGCTCAGAGGAGTTAAATAACTTGCTCCAGGTCCTAACGTAGGTAAAGGTTTAAGCTGAGCATCAAATCCAAGTCCATCTCCAAAGCCTGTGCTCATAACATACCATGAGCTCCCCTACGAGGATGGCTAGGCAATCAGAGTAGTTCAGAGAGTAGATGATGTAGGAATTCAACTATAGATGGTATAGAAATTCAGAAGAATGAAAAAAATCAGGTAATAAGAAGAAGGGAGAGTGGAGTGGGAAGGAGAGAGATAATTCTGGAAAAGAAAGCCTTGAACTCTGCCAGGAAAATCCATTGGTTCCATAAAAAAAGAATATTGAGAGAACTTACTAGGGAGACCTACAGTGATCTCAGAAATCATACCCAACCTCTCCACTCTGATAGGCCATCCCTAGCAACCATGTGCAAGCCCTTGGTCTTCTACTCCAAGCCCCACCCCATGTCCGCTGCTTCCAGCTTGGTGCTAGTCACCCCTTCACCTCTCCATACTCTGGTGATGCTCCACCCAGATCCTCTCAGATCCCTGCTCCTGGCTGTGTGTGCTTTGCTTTGAACAACCCGCACCTGTGGCTTCCTCAGAGGCCTGACCTTGCACTAATGGAGCCACCTTTCCCTCCCGGAGCAGGAAGTGCCTGGGAATGTATAAACCCCCAAGGTCACCTGTAGCCAAGGACTGAGGGCAGATGAAAGCTCAGCAAACTTGCCTCAAAGTGTACAAAGGCTAAGGTGTAATTTCTACTCAGGAGCAACTCAGGAGCCAGGCTGGTGCCAGAATTCGCCAGAGGTCACATCTTTGCTTGGCACTGTCCCTGCCTTGTCTACTTCCCCACTCCCTTGTGATTGCTCCAGGGAGCACTGCCTTCATAATCCTGTGTGCACACACCTCATCTCAGGCTCTGCTCATGGGAGCCAGACTGTGGCGGTGACATCCCACCAACATCTCTGGCAAGACTGAGTTGACTTGAGCTGACTGGACACCACATCAAGCCTGAGGCTCTGGGGACATTTGTGGGCAAAGAGTCTCTAAAGGAAGTGAGAGTGACTCTGGAGGGCAGGGAAAGGAAGTGGACCAACATCACTCCTCTCACAGAATTGCCAGTTGCACACAGTGATTTCTGGGTTAGCAGATGGCCTTGCTTCCAGAGATGGAACTTTGCCTTTCTGCTCTGCTCCTTTCCAAATCACAGGCATGTGAGGGGCTAGAGTTATCAGGAGCAGAGGAGAAATCAAGTGGCTTCTGAAGGATAAGTGAAGGGCGAGGGAGAATGTTCTGGGGGGTGGGGAAAGAACAAGATGAGCAATGAGGAGAAGGTCCTCTTGGGACTTCCATTCTTCAATCCAGATCCAGAACTGGCGCCACAGCCCTGTGGCCCTTCATTGAGGGTCAGCCCCCTTTGGTCTACCTGCAGAACCCTCACCCCATGGCTGGAACAGCCACTGACTATGAGCTTTTCCTTCCTTCAGTAACTCCTACAAACTACAGCACACTAGGGTGAGAATAGGTGGCGATTCCCACAGGGATTACCTCACCTGAGGAGCCATGTTCCCCAAGTTTCAGGTAAGAATGCTCTAATGAGAAGACACACAGTGCATAGGACTCCCTCTGAGGAGATTCCACATCACCTCCTACACACACACACACACACACACACACACACACAAACACACAAACACACACACACACACACACACACACACACAAACACACACACACACACACATCCTTCCTATATTCTTTCATCCATGGGTCGCCCTTAGTCAGGGCCTGCTGGGTCAAGGAAGTGACCAGGCTTTGAGGCCTGTTGTAAGCCAGACTCCAGGGCTCATGATTTTTCCTGCTTGAGTAAGCCCTAGATGGCTGGCAGTCTGGCAAAGATAACTATCAACTGAGGTCATAGGAAAAGTGGTGGGGTTGAGAGAAAGAAAGTGAAGCACCCCAGAGCCTTAGGACCTGCCTGACAGAAATATGCCACTCCCCTGCTCAAGAGTCATCTCAACTCTCTCCCTCCACACCTGCTCAGAGAGTGTGAGCTGCTGCCTGGGGAATGCAGTTGCCTCCCTTCACAGCCTGGCCACAGGGGAACAGCTGTCCCACCTCTGGGAAAAGGAGTCTCTCCCTTGGCCCCAAAGGGATGCCCTCTCCTGCCTTCTTCCTCATTTCCAAAGTTGTGGCAATTCTTTCTCTCTGGGTGATGCCAGGTGTGGTCTTCACTGGAGTTCATCCTCCACTCAAGGGTGTTTATCCATCATGAACTAGGAATGTGCTTCCTCCTCTCACATGGGAAGGCACACAATTCCTCCTCCCTAGTCAGAACTTACACTGATATTTCTCCCCATGGCCTACTCGGGCTTCAGAGTAGGCTGAGAAAATCTTCAGTAGGAAAGGTAGAGTTCCCAGAGGTATATTTCCCTCCACTCAGGAAAGGCAGCAAATTCAGATTCTCTCAGTAATAACTCAAATCAACCATCCGGGACACTGTGGACAGTTGTGTGGATTACATACTGCACACACATGCCTTGTTGAGGGGATGAGTAGAGGCTGAAATTCAACCACAGCTTTATTTGCTAAGCTGTGTACTCTGGTGTGGGATGCATTCTTTTTTCATTGCACAAAAGCACCCCTTGTACACTTTCGTAATCCATACAAAGACTCTCTATAATCTAGTCTCTGACCTGGCAGCCTCGTTTCCCTTACCTTCTTCTACCTGGAAGTGTTCTCATCTTTGCAGTCCCAAAAAGTAGTCTTCCCCTTTTCCTTTCTTCCTCTTCTGTCTGGGATGATCGAATAGAATCAAAACACCTACAGTCTACCATTGCCATTGAGAAAGTGACACCCATGTGCCTTCTCGAATTCTCCATCTGCGATGAGCAGCGGTCCTAGTCAGTCTAGACGAAACTCTCAATGCTGCTTCACCCATCCACTCTGCCCGGTCTTTCTTCTTTTCCTCCCACAGTGTCCAGAAAGATCATTTCATATGAGGCTTTCTCTTGAGGAGGTGAATGAGGCCAAACCTGAAAGATCCCTTTGCCCCTCCTGTAGCCTTAAGAAGTAGCAGATGGAGCTCGTGACCAGGCCTGGCTGTAGTCCCCCCTTGCTCTTCTAAGGGATATTTCCTTTCCTTTGTTGGATCTTCCTCTACTAGGCTTCGAGCTAGAACTAAGCACCCCGGCTGGAGGCAGTGCCCAGCTCCAAGAGCAGCTTAAGCAAAGTTCATGGAAAGCATGCTGGGGTAAATGGCCTTCGCCAGCTTCAGTCTGTCTGCTATGGTAGAGGCATATGTATATCCCACACAGATGCTCCCTGTTCCTTTCCTTCTCAACAGTATCTTTATGAATTTTCTTCCCCAGCTGTTGCAGGAAGCACAAAGCAAGAGTTTGTTCTTATGTTATTGGAGTCCCTCAAGTTTTAACTCTGAAGCCTCCATTTGGGCAGACCTCCCTTGGGCCTCTCTCAGGGATGGGACTTGGGGGCTGGGCAGAGAATTTGGAACTGGTCTGATCCTACAGGGGGACATACCCTGCAACCCAAGCTTTCACCAATGGCACAGGAAGGCCCAGGCCTGTCCGTTCACAGTGTGACTGAAAGCATGTGTCCTGGGTTGGGGTTCTATCAAGCTCACATCCAGGCCTTGGCCTTTTCCTGTGTCATGTTCGGGGGTCTAAGCACAGCTTAGAGGGATGGAAAGAGAGGCTCAGATAGAATCAGAACTTGGTTTGTAAACACCATTCTTTTCTAAGAGGATAAGTACTCCTTGGAAAAATAGCTATTTCTAGGGCTGGAGTGGACAAAGTACGTGAACCTGGAATATCTTGAGTCAGAGAGCCAGGAAGGACTCACAGAACAATGGGAACATGTCAAAAGGACACAGAAACTGGCTTTCGGAAACTCTCGCTGGACATGTCTGGAAGGATTTGAGAACCATAATCATAATGGAAATGAATTACAATCCAGTCAATAAGATTGGAATCTTTGAGTCCATAGTGATATAAATAAATGAATGCATAAATTGTTGAAAAACAGGGTGTTTACACAATCTGGAAGTACTTGCCTATGAAACATTTATTCATTACAAGGGGGAAGAGTAATATACCACGGAGAAACTGGCAGATATCACTTTAATCAAGTGATCTAGGTGAACATCACCAGTTAAGGGGACAGCTTGAAATTGGGTACCACCTAATAAAATGCAGTGTCAAAGGCTCAGCATCATTGCTTTGACATAACTATTCAAGAGGCAGAACATGAATCTGAGACAAAATTAAACTCTACAAAACTAAACTCTACAAAATAAATGGTCTGTGATCTTCAAGAGTGCCAAAGACATGAAAATCAAGGAAAGTTATAAGAATTATCCCAGAATGAAGGAGACTCAAGAGACTTGACCACTAAGTGCAATATGTGATCTTGACCCGAATCCTTTTGCTGTAAAAAACCCATCTGGGACAAGCAGCAAAACTCAAATATTGTGTAAGAATTAGATGGTAATATTATATCCACCTTCATTTACTGATTTCAACAGTTGTGGTTATGTAGAAGAATATCCTTGTTTTTAGGAAATACACGATCAAGTATTCAGGGGTGCGGGAGTATCACATTGTAAATCTACTCTCAATTGTTTCAGGGCAAAACAGTGCTGTTCTTGCAACTGTTCTGTAAATTTGAGATTGTTTCCAAAATTAAGAAAATATTTAAATTAATTACATGAAACCATGCAGCTATGGTAAACTTCAAGATGGAGAAAGCGATTTTCTCAGAAGTTCAGGTACAAAGCATTTGGGGATTTTAGCTGGACACAAACCCCATAAGTACAAAAATGGCAATAATAATATATAGCATGAAATGTTGCTAGGATTAAGAATAATTCCACTCAGTTGTGAAGGCAGGAATTTATCTGTTTTATTTACTACTATAGTCTCAGTACAGTTTCTGACATTTATACATACTTGTTAAATAAATGAATAATATGTGGCAAATAATAACCCCTCAATAAATGGTAGTTTCAACTATTACTGTTACTAGGAAGAATGCAAGTCAACCATCTGAGGCTGCCAAAATGTTGGTCTTCCGGGTGGTACAAGGTAGACATTAGCTCAAATATGTACCATTACGGTCACCCAATATGGAACACCATGCTTAGTTCTGAATGCAACATTTTAAGGAGTATCAGATATAATTGCTTTCAGTTGTAAATAACATAAAAGTTGGTTCACAATGTCCTAAACAAATGAGGATTTACTTTACTCATGAAGCTGAAAGTCTGGAAGTAAGCAATTGGTGGCACCAATTTTGCACCTCAAAAACTTCATTCCTAGAGCCTCTGAGATATTTTTTTTACCTCTTCCTCATGGTCCATAAGATGGCTAACCTAGCTCCAGGCACCACATCCACTTTCAAGGGAGCAAGAAAGGATAAAGAGACTGTGCAAGTAGTGTCTATCATTTCAATTAGAAAAATGAAAGCTTCGGGGCACTAGGGTAGCTCAGTTGGTTAAGCATCTGACTCTTGGTTTTGGCTCAGGTCATGATCTCAGGGTTGTGGGATCAAGCCCCAGGGCAGGTTCCACACTCAATGCAGCATCTGCTTGAGATTCTCTTTCCCTCTCCCTCTGCCCCTCCTGCTCATGCTCCCCCCACTCTCTCAAATAAATAAATAAATAAATCTTAAAAAAAAAAAGAATGGTGGAAGTTATTGAAGATATTTGGACTGAAACAGAAACAAATTAGAAGAACATGACGGTCACCTTATAGAATTGTCACATGGAAGAGACATTTACTTCCTCTGTGCTATTATAGAGAACAAGAGTAAGAAAACAGGCAGGAGACGTAAAGCGGTGCCTCACACCTTGGGTGGGCCCTGCCTAGACCTGGAGCTGGCCCTCCAAGGCATGGCTGTCTTTCGGGGAAATGAGGGCCCCTGGTCTGGGAGTGGCCTGCAATGGCTCAGCCATCGCCATCGGGGACATCTTCCATCTCACGGGAGATTGGAGTGATGAACGTCTAGGGCCTCTGGCAATGCAAACATACCCTGGTTTTCCTGTGACCCAGTTAGAAGCAGCCCACAAAAAAAGGGAGCTGATTTCTCGCTACATTTTGTCATCACCACAGTGTCACTCTATCTTCAGCACCTTCTTGGTGAAAGAGCAATTTGCTTCTGCAGAAATCAAAGCACTTACTTGTCTCTGTACTCACATCCTTCCGGGCCTCTTCTCTCCTGCTTAGAGCTTCAGTCACGGTTTATCTACTTGGCCTCTTGAACTTGAACTTGGTATATAGTTGAAGAAGGAACAATTCTTCCTAGCCAACGAATGCAGCAAGAATTCAGGCTGGGCAAAGAGTAGAGCAGAAAAAGTCACATTTTGATGCCAGGGCTCAAGTTTTCCTTGGGGATGAAAATAATACATGAACTGTTTGATTCACATAGTCATAGGACCCCTTGTGGTTAAAACGCTTTGGTAGCCCTTCCAAGGCTGAACTAAGGAGAGTCATTATTATGATAATCTAATCATTCTGCCTTCCGTCCTGTCCTGTCAAGGAGAGAATATTGAACCCACAGAACCTCTCTATTACTGGAAGTCTCTTTCCCCCAAACATAATTGTTTTCTCCTCATTGGTCTTTCATCAGTCATTGTTTGACTCTTTCATAAGCTTTGCTTTGCATGCTCTGTATTAGCAGTGATTTTTCTACTTCTGTCTCAGGAGGCTGCAGCAAAAAAACAACCAGTCTGGGCTTGTTCTTCTCAGCCCTTCTAGCTACACCCCTGATCCTGCCACCCAGCACTTGCTTCAGAACGTGACCCAAAGGGCCCCAGCAAATATAAAATGCCTTCAGGCAAAAGTATGCTTTTTGGGATCCAAAGAGGGAAGCCATTGAAGGAGCTGTTGCTAAAGAGAGGAAAGACAAGGGCCCTGAGGTTAATGGCACATCTAGCATTCTCTACCAAGCACTGTGTTAGGTACTTTAGGGTCAGCACTTGTCATTCTCCAACCAATTTGTACAAAATAAAGAGGAGTGTCCTTATAGGACACAAAGGGAAATGAAAGCTTTCGTGAAGTAGCTTGCCTGAGTTTCCATACCTTACAAGATGGCGATCAGGTTTGAAACAAATGTTTTGACTTTGTCAATACACACTTGTACAAAGGGTGGCTCAGCTGAGCCCGGATCTTAAGGATTTTAAAGCTGGCATGATGGGAAAGGAAGCAGGGTGGGGATACCATGGGGCTGAGAGCTTAAAAAAAAACGACCATTATTTTATTATTTTTATTTCTTTTCTTTTCTTTTCTTTTTTTTTAATGACCATTATTTTAAAGGTGACAAGTTTTTTAGCTTTTAGAGGACCCTTCTACTCACCTTTGGGGATGAGTACTCCTTGGTTTGGGGGACTAGCTAGCTCCAGAATGGGCTTTCTGGTACTGAGCACCACTTGCAGGACTTGAGGGGAATAGTCTCATGAAAGACTTGGGGACCTAGCTGTGTGTGCAGCTCAAGCTTGGCACACATTAGAGAAGATACTAGAGTCAACCTCAGGGTATGTGAGGTCCCAGCCAAATACTCTGTGGAGTCTCTGTCTATATAGGAGGTTAAAATGTATTACCAAATACACAGATCCATAGTAGACATAGCCATTTACCCATAAAGATTTAGAATAATGGGCAGAAAAGAGGGACTTCTGTATGTGTGTGTTGTTCAGTCAGTACACCCAAAGATCCTTTATAAAGTCCAAGCACCTAAAAAGGTAGCCATGTTGTTGTTCCTGACAGCTCCATGGACCTTAGAACTCTCTGTATTGAAATAGTATAGATCTTCCTACCTCTGCAGTTCCCTGGTACCATTATTTAATACTGGTTATATCATTACTCACGAGGCTACATCATCCATCATGCTACCCACTGTCACCCACTCTCTCAAAGGTGGCTCTCTACTTCCTTGATAATGACTACAAATGGTAGGCTTACTCAGAGTGTGCAGGAAAATGTGAACAGTAATTTGTTTTCTAGTCACATGAAGTTTACTGATAGGAAATTTATAGTGAAAGCATTCGAGTATCTTCTGATTTTGTCTTCTCTTAAACTCATGAGGCCATAATCACCACATTCCTAGAAGGGAATCTCTTTCAAGAAAAGGCACCCCTGCCTTCCAAACATCACCACCAGCAAGAAGGATAAGTGAGGGACCCAGGGGTGGGGCCAGGAGATTGGTCCCAGGAGTGCAAAAAGTCAGCCTCTTGTCCCGCAAGACTTAAGACCCACCTGGTAAAGCATGATGTCATTGATGGGAAAGACCTAGTAGCACTGCAGAGCAGCTGCTCGCAATTCACTCATCAGGCCTCTGTCCCAGAAGAAAGGTTTGACAGGGGTCCTAGAAACTACCCTAAATTTCAAGAAAAGTGGACCAAAGCAGGGGTGGAGGAAGGGTGAGGGGCAGAGGCCCCACTCTCCTGGGTCTCAGGATGGTAGACACTCTCTTCCTGCGTCCACCTGAAACTGAGCCACTCCGGGACGAGACAGTGTCTGTAGGAGGCACTCTGTGCACTGGGGCACCAGGACTGGGAGGGTAGGGACCACAGCCTCAGGTAGCTGGAAGGAAGAGAGAAATCCCATAGATTCTGCACACTGACGGCCACAGACAGACTGGTTTGTAGGCTCATGGGTGATATCTTTGTAAGGACTTCCAGAAATCCTTGGAAGACACTTTGGAGTGGACAGAAGTGATCGGGCCACAGGGCTGAGATCCAGCAATCCCTTCTCATCTGGGGAATTGCAAATTTGATCTCATTTTACACTCACAAGTGAGGGGACCCACAAAAGTTCAGTTAGGTGGTTTTTAAAAAAATCGTAGTTGCTATAGATACTCAAATACACAAGTGATTACACAGCACAAGATGTTTCAAACCTGCTTTTAATTAAACAGTACAGCATGATTAACTTCCAAGATCAATGACTACTTGCTCATTTTATTATTATTTTAATTTTGGAGGTAATATTTATATATGGTGACATGCATGGATCACAAATATATAATTTGGTAAGTTTTACCAGATATATACAGTGTGTAACCCCCACTCCAGTCAAGACATAGACTGTTTCCATTAACCGTAGAAAGTTCTACCATCCCCTGCCAGTCAAACCCAATTCCATAGGCAACCACTGTTCTGATGTCTATCACCATAGGTTGGCTTTATAGGTTCTAGAACTTCATATAAATGGAATCATACATTATTTACTCTTTTATGGCTGGCTTCTTTTACTGAATATGTTTCTGAGATTCATCCATGTTACAATGTATATTCATAGGTATTTCTTTTTTTTTCTTTTTTCTTTTTTCTTTTTTTTTTTTGCTGAGTCTAGTCTTTTTATTCTTTTTTTATTCCATGGTATAGAGGAACACAATTTATTCTCCTGTTGATGGACTTTGGGTTGTTTCCATTACCTGTGATTTCAAACCGTGTTCTGAGGCACTTTGGGGTCATTGTAGGGGTCCATCTAGGATTAGCTGCTAAAGTAGAATTCAAAATAACTGTGTTGCACCTTGCAGGGAAAGAGTTGTTTCGCTTTCTAGGGGCTGGGATTCCCTTGGCTCCTTTGTCCTTGGTGCAGCAGCACCGTGTTAAAGGAGAGGCAACCAAGGTAAATGAGAAACCAATAAACCAGGTATAGGTGACAACTGGCTGCCAAATAGACCTGTCCAGATATGTCACTTCAGCTCACTTGGTGAGTAACTCTGGTCCTGAAACAATGGCCCCTCTGTAATAAAGTTTGCGAAATGAATTGGACTCTGACCATCTGCCACATTCCAATACAGTGAACTAACTGAAGGCCAGGATGGGAAGATCAGCTACAGTTCAGATTTAGGACAGGCTTGTAAATACAAGGGGATAAGAAGAATTCTAACTGTCTGGAGTATCTCCAACTTGTCATTCATCCAGAAAGTGGAATACGGGTGACGTAGTTCTTACAGGAGAAAGGTGTGGAGGGGGTGACAAAGCTGGGGTTCTCAGTGCATTCATCAGCTGGGTTTGCTGAAACCCAGCACAGAGAGGTGGACAAAACAGGAGATGAGGCCATCTACAGAGCTGGAGTTCCTGAGTGAATCCTCCCTCCCAGCCCTCTCTTCTTCTCCACCCCTAAATATTGAACCAAGAGAAAATGTAAGGCAGGGTCCCCAAAGCCAGCCCCTCTAAAGAAACCCACAGTGAGCCACCTACATTCTCCCATCAGCCAGAGCCCCTCTTTCCTCCTGTGTCCTCACCTAGCTTCATCGGAAGTTCCGTGCCTTCTGCTCTTGGCCACCAGGAAACTCAGATGTATTTGCCACTCTTGTATCTCCAGTGTGTAGAAGGCCTTGTCATCTGGAACATCCGTTCTGATTCTCCACACTCTAATTCTGTTCTATATTTATTATTTCACTAATGCACTGTGTATTTCCTTTGTGGAATGAGGTGGGATATGAATAAATAAATCAGTCAAAAAGCCTGGCCTCAGAGCTCAGCTGAAACAACCCTCCTCTCTTATGTACCCCCACCCCACAGGGGCAGCCAGTACAATGGCTCCTTCTTCCCACAGAAAGAGTGAGTCAACAGGAGTTGAGCCACCTCTGGAGGGGATGCTATCCAAACTTCTCACCAGTCCTTTGCATTTTCATTCACTCATTCAACAAGTATCTACTGGACACCTACTATATGTCTGCTGCTGGGGGAAATAACCAAGGTCCCACTCTTATAGAATCTACATTGCAGTAGGGGAGACAGCCAAGCAAGTAAGCAAAAAAGTAAATCACGTGATTTCAGATAAGTGCTACAGAAAACATAAATGAGGATAGAGTGGTTCATTGTTTCAGCTAGGAGGGCTTGGGAAGGCCTCTGGGAGGGGAGATATTTTAACAAAATCATTTGAGTGAAGAGGAGGTGAGCAAGAGAATGTTCTGAAAGAAGGGTTTTCCAGGCAGAGCGAACAGCCATGAGAAGCTCCTGTGATGAGAATGTGCTGGATCCATTCTGGGAACTGTAAGAAAGTTTCAGGGAGTGGCTGGAATGTGACAAGTAAGGAAGGAGGCAGTGTTTGGAGGTGAGAAGCCAGGTCATGTAGGCCTGCACATACACACAATAGGAAGCCGTTGAAAACTTTTGAGCAAGAGAGTGGGGTGAACTGATTTATAAGTTTAAAAGATCTCTCTGGCTGCCGCGTGCTGAACAGACTGAAGTGGAGCAAGAGTGGAAGCAGGGGGATGGGTCAGGAGGCTGCTGCAGGTGTGCAGTGAGAAGATTCTGGGCAGGACCAGAATGTTAGTGGAAGAGATGGTGAGGATGGTCAGATTTCACTACGGAAGGAAGATACCATTAATTAAACCATGGTGTGCCATCAATTGTAAGGTGCATTCTGCATTCATAGATGCTATCGTATGGGGAGAAGGTGTGTCTTAGAATTGATGAAATGTGGCATTCAGAAAGTACAACCCAAGAGTCTTGCTAATGGGTTAGATGTAGAGGGTTGAGGAGAAAAGAGGAACAATGGATGATTCTTAGGTTTTTGGCCTGAGCAAATGGGTAAGTGCTGTGCTTTCAAAGATGAATGGGAAAGAGGAAGGGGCACTGGGGCAGTGGGAAACAGTGGGGGAGGTGGGGATTTGTGGGGCCATGCTACATTTTAGCCACCTATGAGATAGCCAGGTGAGGCAGGTTTGGCCAATTTAACTTAGGTATATGAGTCTGGACCTTGGGGGAGCTAAGGGCCAGATTTAGAAATCTGGGAATCCTTAGCATTGGGATGGTATGTATAGCCTAAAACAGGGTACACTCTTTTCCTCTTTTCTGGTACCCTACCTAGAGACCCTCTCAGGCCCGTCATGCTATAGAAAGCAGAGGGCAAGAGCAAGATCTTAGGTCATGTTGCACCCCCAAGTCTTCTCCCAGGGACCCTCCAGTGTGCCTATCCTACCTGGTTTTCCTCCAAAAAGCAAAGCCCAAATCAAGGGCTTTTATGCAAGTAGTTTATTTTGGGAGTGAATCCAAAGAGCCAAAGTTCAGGAACTTGCGTGACCAAATGAGGAAGGAGGGAAAGCCTTTCCAACAGTCCTTGATGATGCTGGTTACCACTGTGGGCAGCTTGATCCCACTGAGGACCTTCTGAGGAATCATATTGAATGCACCTAAGAATTTTCCACCTGAGACTCAGGAGAAGGGATTATTCATCCACTTCGTCCAATAGCCCATTGGCCTGCATTGCTCCTCAAAGTCCCAAGTGTGTGCACACCCTAGCAAGGGTAGGCAGCTCTCACTGGCTTCCTCTGGCAGTGGCAGGAAATCCCAGGGTGGAAGCAACACATGCAAGAGCAGCTGAAGTGAGGCACTGCCCCAGTACACTTGCACGTGGCTGGTTGCCAGAGCAGCCAGAGCAAGAATGGGCCAAGGATTCTTAGGCGGGATATGAAATGTCTGCCAGAGTCACCTTGAACCCTGTTGTAAACCCAAGTCAGCATTTGAGGGCATGTGTCCTCGAGGCCCTAAGGATACATGGGACATGGAAATGCAGTGTAAAATGAGATAATTATTCAAGGTCAGCTGGATTTTAATATTTGGTCTTAAAATTTCTGGAGGCAAGAGGCCTTTCAGAGTGGATTCTCTTGGATTAAAAAGCTTCATTCCAGCTCTGTCTCCTTCCCACTCCATATACAGAAAACTTTTTTCCTCAGGGTAGAAGTTCTCCTAGGGTTTGGCAAAATCTCAGGTCCTGTTCATCTGTATTTGTGACTTGGGTAGGGATGTGTGACTATTGTTCCTGCTTTAGAGGTCTTTGGCCTCTCACCTAAAAGTGGGTAGGTAACATCTTCCTTGACCCAGAAGTGATTTTATCTGACTCAGATCGAGGTCATATTGCCCAGGAATTGATACCATCAGTGCAGCTTGGCTCTGTGCCAGGACCTACAGTAGTCAAGGTGGGACTCATTACTGGTAAGCATCTCCAGGGTGCCCTAGGTCCTCCAAACGAGCTCAACCCTGAAGTATAAGGTCATGTATCAATAATAGAGGATCTCTCAGTGTCCTCTGGTCTGGTCTCCATGAGCTCTTATGGTAGTCACATCACCCCTCTCACCACCACCACCATCACCACCATCACCATCACCATCACCACCATCACCATCACCACCACCACCACCATCACCATCACCACCATCACCTCCTCACCATCACCACCATCATCCCCCTCACCACCATCACCACAATCACCACCACCACCCCCCTCACCACCATCACCATCACCACCATCACCACCATCACCCCCTCACACCACCACCACCACCATCACCACCATCACCACCATCATCCCCCTCATCACCATCATCACCACCATCACCCCCCTTACCACCATCACCACCATAACCACCATCACCCCCTCACACCACCGCCACCACCATCACCATCATCACCATCACCACCATTACCTCCTCACCATCACCACCACCACCATCACCACCATCACCATCACCACCATCATCCCCCTCACCACCATCATCACCATCACCACCACCACTACCACCATCACTATCACCACTATCACCACCACCACCCCCCTTACCACCATCACCATCACCACTATCACCCCCCTTACCATCATCACCACCATCATCACCATTACCCCCCTTACCACCACCACCACCATCACCACCACCACCATCACCATCACCACCACCACCCCCCTCCCCACCATCACCACCATCACCACCACCACCCCCCTCACCAACATCACCACCATCATCACCATCACTGCCACCACCACCCTCACCACCATCACCATCACCACCATCACCACCACCATCACCACCATCACCACTTCGTTACACCAAAGCTTCCACAATGATTATACTAGTTATTATATATATATATATATATATATATATATATATATATATATATACTAGTAAATATATAGAGAATAACATATATATGTATATATGGCACCTCTTATGTGACAGACACTATACCTTTTTTTTTAAGATTTTATTTATTTGAGAGTGAGAGAGGGAGCATGAGCAGGGGATCGGCAGAGGGCCAAGCAGACTCCCTGCTGAGCATGGAGCCCAACACAGGGCCCAATCCTAGGACCCTGAGATCATGACCTGAGCCAAAATCAAGAGTCGGATGCTTAACTGACTGAGCCACCCAGGCGCCCCTGACAGACACTATTCTTAGCACTTTCACATAATAGCTCATTTAAGCTTCACATAAATTTATATATAACTT
Source organism: Potos flavus (assembly GCA_028534135.1). NCBI lineage: Eukaryota > Metazoa > Chordata > Mammalia > Carnivora > Procyonidae > Potos > Potos flavus. Next base: position 50,361,537 of record CM052885.1, on the reverse strand, counting down.
ATGTAAGTTTAATTTATAAATAAATGCAAAGCCTACATTTTCACATAATAGCCCCTTTAAGCTTTAACAATGCTGAAGAGAGAGTACTATTATTATCATCATCCCCAATTGACAGATAAGGAAACTGAGGCATGGAATGGATGAATAATTTGCCCAAGGTTAATTGGCCTGTGAGTGGTAGAGCCAAGATTCAAACCCGGGTAGTCTGGCCCTGGAGTCTGTCTGTGGCCATCTTCCTGCAACGCGTCCATACCTCCTATGCCAGGGTCGATAGCTGTGATGCAGGGATGTTGAAGGGAGGGGCACGCCCTCCTTCCCGCTTTCCCCCATGTTTCTAACTGGGATGTAGAGTCACGGTGAGCCATCTTGGAGAAAACAGATGAAAGCAATAACTGAAATTTAGCAAAGCAACAAAACAGAAGGAACCTAGGTCCCCGATAGGATGGAGCCCCTCTGTCTATCCTGCACCTGCTTAAGGGGAAAGAAATCAACTTCTGCTCCCTTGAGCCTCCGTTATTTCAGGTCCTAATGGCAACAGCTGGATCAATATCTGTAATGATGCAGCGGGCAAGTCAACCTGGAAAGCAGAGGTTTGCCAGCAGAAGAGCCACCTGCCCCCATCTCAGAAGCTACTGTCCGTAGCTATGACATGCCAAGGGGCCAGTTCTGTCTCTGTGTAAGGTCGGAGCTTTCTGGAGACTGTGCACCCAGCTGCACAAACCAGACTCACGGGCTGGAGGGGGTGGAGAGGCCCATCTCCATGACAATGAGGTGGTGATGTGTTTATTTACGTAGAGCCATAAATGCTCCAGTAGTTTTTATGAGCGTAAAGCAGAAAATTATCAAACCAGAGCAAGGCTTCCTAAGCAAAGAGTTGACACTCTAAAAAGAGTCCTCCCATCGCAAAACAGGGTGTGTGCATATTTGGAGAATGTAAGATCACAGGAGAAACTAGATAGGCCATCTAATCTGATTTGACGTCTGGGAAAGAGAAAAGGAGAGCGAGGCAAAGGAGGCCAAACTGAGTTGAAAGGTTTGAGCACGGCGGTTTGGGAGGTGCAAAGAAGGATTCAAAGTGTTTTTTCAAAACACTTTTTCATTGAAAAATCAATATAATAGTAAAAGAATTTTTTTAAGTTTCTATAATCACTAATCTTTAACAGAACTTAAAACAATATTTTATATATCCATCCCTTCTAGTCTTTGTACCCATAATCATCAAGCTTATCTACAAATTTATTCAACTTTTTTCACTTCTAATTACACTTTCCCTATTTCTACATACTCACTGCAGTTATTGGGAAAGTCACTTAATTCACACAGCCTTGGTCTCCTCATCTTTAAAATGGGGCTAACAAAATTTACTATAAATGAAGTTATAAGTAAGTAAATAAAGCTGTAATAATTACTACTCCAAAAAAAATAATAAAATGGGACTAACAGTTCCCAGAGGAGTTGTTATAAGAATTAATTGAAGCAAAGAGGTTTCAAATGCTTAAGCAGGGTGCCCGCCACACAGTGTAACCCAAAGGCAATCCTTCCCTCCAAAGCGTTAGAGTTTCCCCAAAACTTCAAGGCCCTTGAGTGTTCAAAACATCCCATGCACTTCTGGGAATTCCTAACAGTGAATTTCCTCAAGCTTCCCTCTGCCTCCACGCTCATACTTCTCATCCGTTCGGATCAGACCAGTAAAGGGATAACTTGAGTGAAGGCTTGGGTACATAAACCAATTACGGTAAAGGTGTCTGAAGTACTGGACAGCAAGAAGAAAAGCCATCGCCACACACAGCAACAGAGATGCACGATGCTGAGTGGAAGGTGTTCGATCCCCTTGTATAAAGCTCCTAGACAGGCAAAACTCCTCTATGGGATGTCAGAATAGTGGTTTCCTTCAGGGGAGATGATTGGCAGGGGGGATAGGAGTAGCTTCTGGGGTTCAGCTAATGGCCCAAATCTCAATCTGTGAGGTGGTTACACAGGTATGTTTACTCTGTAAAACCACATCACATATTTCACCCCTGATTTGTGCAGTTTATTTTATGTTCAGAATAAGATCTCCTAATAGTAGCTAACATTTTTGAGCATTTATTAAGTGCCTGGCATAGTTCTAAAGTGTTTCATAAACACAAACCTATTGAATCCTCACAACAGTCCTGTAAAGTAGGCACTATTATTATCTCTATTGTACAGATGAGGCAGCTGAAACACAGAATGTTTGAGTCACTTACTCAAAGTCACACAGCTAGTGCATATTGGAGCCAGGATTCAGTCTGGATAATCTAAGAAAAGAGTTTATACTCTTTTCTAATCGTCCCTCCCAGAGAAAGGAACAAAACCTGTTTTCCACTAATGCCATGGCTCCAGCCAAGCATGACCCTAAGTTAATCCCAAAGTTGAGATGTGGACCAATCCTCTCAGGATGAGATGGGTTAAAAATAGACAGGCATGTTGGGTCCAGAGGCTGCTTCGTGGAACCAGTTGGAAATGTACAAGATGGCTAAAGTCTTAGAGGACATTCCTGGGGGAATATGGGATCTGGCCACTGCTCAATAATCCCTTTCCTTCTCATTTTCCACAGTGGCCATACCAAAGTGCCCTTGTCGGCAGGGCCCACCTCCCTCACTCTCAGCTAATGGCCTTATTACCTGTTCCGCCCAGGAAAGAAAGTATGAGCCCCTCAAACTCCTACTCCCATAAACTTACCAGTATCTCCAAACAGTCCTGGATTCCTGCATTCAGACTAAGAGGATGTGTCCCCTATCTCACCCAGAGCTTCCCCTTCACTCCTGACCCCATTCCTTGCTCCCTCTGGAGATTGTTCCAGGCCTGGCCCAAGTCTCTCCCAACAACAACAACAACAACAAAAATCCAACCTCCAACTCCTTTTCATTGCCACACTTTATGAAAGAGGTTTACAACAGAGTTTTCTACTTCCTCAAACCCAGTCCCTCCTCAGCCCACCATACTCTGATTTGTGCCTGCTGCACCCCTCCTTTTACACATTGTTCCTGTGACTTGACATGACTTGACATCCCTACAATGTTTGAATCGTCCTTCTCCCTTTGTGAGTATGAGTAGTAGAGTGTAGCCGTAAAGAGTGCTGGCTCAAGAGACAACTACCTGAGTTAAAATCCTAGCTTTTACCTGTGTGACCTTGGGCAAGTGACTTAATCTCTCTGAGCTTCACTTTCCTCAGCTATACCATGGCGTTGACAATCCTCTGCCTCATGGGGCTGCTTAGGGATGAAGTGAGAGAATGAGTGTAAAGCCAGGTATCTGTATGTGCCGTGCATCCCCACTCTATCCATCACTGACCACCTCCCTGCCCTTGGTGCTGACTTCAGAACCAGCAGACAACATCTACAGAATTGTGTAGCCCCCTTAGGGGCAGCCTTCAGGGACCCACACCCTCACCAGAGAACATGTCTCCCAGTGCCCTTGGCAAGCACGTGTCACACTGAGTATCAATTAAGTTCTCTTCTCATTTATACTGTTTTCTCAAGTAAGTCAGATTCTGAGGTTTCATTATTTGGGAGTACAGTCAGGGTCAGATTCCTGGGCCCTCAAAGGGTGTGTGAGTGAGGTATCAGTAATCAAGGGGCCCTGCCAGAAGCCTCCCGATCCACAGCCAGGTGTGAGGGAGAAGGAAGCATCTAGAACAACTCTCAGTTTCACCATGGGTGACTGAGGAGCCGCAGGAGATGGGGCTGATCCAGGGAAGGGGACTTCCTTTGCTGTGAAATGTTAGAGGCACAGAGACGTCCCACAGCCAGTCTTGAGATACAGACTTGGTGTCCCCAGCGTGAGGATGGCCCCAAGGAGAAGGTTCCGCTTTCTGCTCTTCTCCCTAAATTGCTGCTGGTTACCCAATGTCCTTGATTCAAATCAAAACCCATTTTCTCATCCCAACAATCACGGTTGTGTTTGTTCCCACTATCTCAGCTGAGATCCATTTCCATTTTCCGCTTCATGTTTCTTAGACCACATTGGGGGTGTGACTTCAGACCTCAGGCTTGTGTGAGCGCTGTTCGGGGCACAAATTCCCAGGGGACATTGTTGTTGGGTCCTTCCACCTGGTGCCGAGGTGGAGACCTTCAGGCTAGCCCCTTCCACAATGTAGGTTCATTTCTCATTTACCCCTCCACTGAGAGGGGAGCCCTTTCGTGTCCTTTCCCATCAGAGGTGTGTTTTTTTTCTTAGAGGCACAAAGAATAATGGTGGGTCTTCCAATCAGATACCTAGGATTAGATAAAATGGGGTACCTTCCTAAATACAGAGGAATGTATATCTCCCTTTAAAAGCCTTAGTGACTCTCCTTTGCTTGGGGTATGAAGTCCAACTCCTTAGCCACAAATACACAACCCATTCTCATCCCTGGACACTCTCCCCCAACACCACAGAAACCTCAAGTTTACGAACACCAGATCATAACGATTGCTTAACAAACTATACTCGTCACGTCAGGGCACCAGCGCAGAGGGGAATATGAGGGGATGCTGCCGGAACCTCTTTTATAGAAAAGAGCAGCGAGACCTGCCTTCTGAGCTTTCCCCCTGAGTTATAGCTTATATTTTACTTTTCAATAAGAAATAAAATTGGTAAATTTTCAGGTTTTATCTTATAGAGAACAATTTGGGGAAAAAGAAGCATTTAAAGCTAGGATTAAATTTGGCAAATAAAGAAAGAGAACATATTTGGAGAAAAATAAATATTATTTCATAGATGTATAGCTCAATATACAGGTATTTTTAAATCCAATATTTAAATGGTCTCTATATTTGTAATAGAAAGAGTTGATTTGAGCAAGAAATGTAATACTTAACTCAAGTACAATTCTACAATAAACATTTGTTATAGTGTTCTTGAACTTCGTTCTTGAACTTGTTACTATTTATTTCGAAATACTTTTGGACACAGGAATTTGTAAAAACAGAAAAGGAGCTTCTGTGTACCCCTGAGACTTGTTCTTAACAGATGCTAGAAACTGGTATAATAAAATATGTCCATAACATTTGAAAGTTCAAAGAAAATTTAATAAAGTGGGGTTTTATGCACTTTTTGTCTGTTATATAATAAACTTGATATTGAACCTTTTCCTGATTCAGTACCCACTATCTCCCACTTCCCCCAGGGCTGGTGTGAGCCTAATAACTCACTAGGTTTTAAAAATTAAATATCAGGCGCCTGGGTGACTCAGTCGATTAGGCATCTGTCTTTGGCTGGGGTCGTGATCCCAGGATTCTGGGATGGAGCCCTGAGTCGGGCTCTCTGCTCAGTGGGGAGCCTGCTTCTCCCTCTCCTCCCTGCCCGTGTTCTCTCTTGTTATCTCTGTCTCTCTTTGTCTCTCTCTCAAATAAATAAATAAATAAAATCTTTTTAAATAATTAAATATCAGAGGCGCCTGGATGGCTCAGTCATTAAGCGTCTGCCTTCGGCTGAGGTCATGATCCCAGAGTCCTGGGATCAAGCCCTGCCTTGGGCTCCCTGCTTGGGGGGAAGCCTGCTTCTCTCTCTCCCACTCCCCCTGCTTGTGTTCCCCTCTCGCTGTGTCTCTCTGTCAAATAAATAAATAAAATCTTTTAAAAAAAATTAAATATCAAATATCTTATTGATTAAAAGCAAATAATTAAATCTAATGATAATCTAGTGGAATCATGGAAAGAGTGTGTTTGGAAACCTATTATTTTACAAAAAGAGCCCTACACACCTCAGAGTCTGTGGGAATTCCCTGCTCCTGCTTCCTTAGTCTAACCGGACTGTTCTGAGCTAATCAGGTGAGGTGGTCCTCCCTGTGGGAAGGCTGGGCTAGAATTTTTCTACAGAACTCCCTTGTCTGGAACCCCAGACAACCAGAGTAATTCTTCTCAGCCACATTATAGAGACTTGCGTGTCTTGCTCTCTTGGTGGATTATAGGAAAGCCGTTCAGTATGGTGGGAAGTACAAGTTTTAGAAGAGAAACATTGTATTTCAAGTTCTAGCTACCCCATTAATCAAACTTCTCACTGGTAAAATGAAGAAAACCTTAGCTCAGAGTTGCTAAAACAGGTAAAATATGTGCCTGTCATTTGGCACAAAGGACTGTTGATATTACTGACAGTGAGAAGGAAAAAAAACTATTATTATTTTTAAAATTAACAGTTGTAAAAAAAAAAATACTTAACAGTTGTTTGAATAAATGCTCTTAACAGATAAGAGAAGTTCTCTTAGAACTGTCCTTTTATCTAAGAAAATTCCATAGTTTCCCCCTTCCCCCCCCCCCGACTTGGTTGTGAAAATTAAAGCTCCCCGGGACATGGTTTAGAAGGAAAAAAACAGAGATTTAATTATAAAACATTAATAATAACAAGCAAGAGTGAAATTCATCTGTTCCTTTTCCTCTTCTACCTGTTGATTCCCTTTTCTTCCTGAATCATTTGGTCTTAAAGCCATGAGAGGGGCTAGACAAGGTAGGTGTCCACAGTGGACACCTTGGTGGCCCAGAGCAGTGCATTCAAGCTCTAGGGGGGAAGGAGGACGTCCACATGGAGGCACAGCTCTACGTGCAGTGTTAGAGCCTGTATGTGGTGAAGACAGCATCCGGGTACAGAAGAGCTGGGAGACAGATTACATGCAGGGAGACTGATCAGCTTGTGAATATATTAAGAATAGCAGATATCACTGTCAGAGAAGGGGGTTACAGATATGGAAAGAGAGAAAAGTGAAACCTTGCAATGGCCTGGATTGGAATTGTAGGCATCAGTGCAAACTCATAGTTTTCCAGGAAAACTATGATTCCTACAGATTTAGGAATCAAAATAAATGTAAATGTGTGTATATATGTGTGAAGAGAAATTGCTAAGTAGTGTTTCATTGTATGACTTTTCCACAATTGTATATCCATCCTGTTGATGGGCATTAGGATTTTTTCCAGTTTGGGAGCTATTATGAATAAAGTTTCTGTGACATCTTTACAAAATTCTCTATTGGGGGTATCTGTTTTCTTTTGGGTAAATACCCACAAGTGGAATTGTTGGGTCATAAGGTAGGAGTCTTAATCCATCCAGGCTGCTGTAACAGAATACCATAGATGGAGGGTCCTACAAACAACAGAAATTTCTTACAGTTCCAGAGGCTAGGGAATCCAATATCAAGGCACCAGCAGATTCAGTGTCTGGTAAGGGTCTGGTTCCTGGTTAAAAAATAGCTGTCTTCTCACTGTGTGCTCATCTGGTGAAAGGGATGAGGGAGCTCTTTGGGGTCTCTTTCGTAAGGGCACAATTTCCATTCATAAGGACTCCAACCTCATGATCTGATCACCTCCCAAAGGCCCCATCTCCCAATACCAACATACAAATCTGGGGAGAGTGGAAGATATAAACCATCTATAGCAGTGGGCCCATCTTTAATTTAGTAAGAAATCATCAAATGGTGTTCCCATGTAGCATTTTTAGGACCAGCAATGTAGGAGAGATCCAGTTGCTCCCCATCTTCACCAACATTTGGGGTTTTTAATTAAGTCATTTGAGTAAGTTTGAAATGGTATCACCTTTTGATTTTAATTGTCTTTCCCTGATGATTAATGATGTTGATATGCTTTTAATATGCTTATTGTCACTCATATATCTTCTTTCATGAGTTGCCTGTTCAAATCTTTTTCTCATCATTTAAAATTGGGTTATCTTTTTTGGTTTTGACTTCTAAGAGTTCTTTCTATATTCTGGACTTAAGTCTTTTGTCAGATACATGCATTGTAAATATTTTTCCTACTCTATAGCTTGCCTATTTATTTTTTTTAATGATTTCTTTCAATGAGCAGGAGAATTTAATGTTGTGGAAGTCTAATTTATCTTTACTTTTTCTTTTTTGACTGCTGTTTTCCATGTCTTATCTAAGAAATTTTGCCTAATCTGAGAAGGATATTCTTCTATGTTCTCTTTCGAATCTCTAGAATGTTAGCTTTTGCAAATAGGTCTACAGTCTATCTTGTATTAAGCTTTATGCAGTGTGAAGTAGTAAATATTGAGGTTTGTTTTATCTAGTTTAGTTTATCCCAGTTATTCCAGAACAATTTGTTGAAAAGATTATACAGTCCCCATTGAAAGCTTATGATACCTTTGTCAAAAATCAATAAACTGCATATTTATGGGTGTATTTCTATACTCTCCACTCTGTTCAATTGATTTGTGTATTTGTGTTTCCTTACCTAAATAACACATTCTTGTGATTACAGTAGCTTCATAAGAAGTACTGATATCAGGGAGTGTGAGTGCTCCCATTTGGGGCTTTTTCCTTCCCAAAATTGTTTTGGCTATTCTAGGCCCTTTGTATTTCCATATAAATTATAGGATCAACCTGTAAATTTCTACAAAAGCCTCTTAGGGTTGTAATTGAAATTGTATTGAATCTTTAGATCATTTTGAGGAAATTTGACATTGTAACTATATTGCGTCTTCCAATCCATGACATGTATCTTTCAATTTTGTAGGTTTCTAATTTCTCTCAAGAATCTCTTGTAGTTTTTAACATAGACTTATTATACATCTTTTATTAACTTAATTCCTATTTTATATTTTTAAATTTTATTTGCCACTTGTTTGTTGCTATTATATAGAAATGTAATTTATTTTGTATATTGGCCTTTTATCCTTGGATTCTCTACATAAACAATCCTGTCATCTGCAACTACCATTTATTCTTTATTTCCAAACTTTAATTCTTTTATTAACTTTCTTGTCTTATTGCACTGGCTAAGACCTCTAATTACAAGTTGAAAAGAAGAGCTAAAAATGGACAACCTTTCATTTTTCCTGATCGTAGGAGGGAAATATTCAGTATTTCACCATCATATAAGATATTAACTTGGGTTTTTTTCATAGATTCACTTTACCAGATTGAGAAAGTTCCCTTCTATTCCTAAATTTCTGTGGTTTTTTTTTTATTATCATGAATGGGTGTCCTATTTTGTCATATGTTTTTTCTGCCTCTACTGAAATGATTATATAGTCTTTCTCCTTTATTCTGTTACTATTATGAATTAAATTGATTTGTTTTCAAATGTTAAACCAATTTTATATTCCAAAGATAAACCCTACTTGGTCACAATATATAATTTTTATGTATTTTTGAATTCTATTTGCTAATATTGTGGTAAGGATTTTTGTGTCTATCTTCACAAATATATATATATATATATTTTGACCTGTTATTTTTGTTTCTGTAAATGTCTTTATCAAGTCTTGACATCGGAGTTATGCTAACCTCATAAAATAAATTGGGAAATTTTGCCTTCTTCTCCCTTTTTTAAAGTATTTATGCAAGATTTGTATCATTTTTTTCCCCTTAAATGAATCAAATTCACAAGTGAAATCATCTAGGTATAGAGTTTTCTTTGTGGGAAGCTTTTAATAGTGAATTCAGTTTGTTTTGTTTTTTTTAAGATTTTATTTATTTATTTGACAGAGAGAGACCAGGAGAGCATAGGCAGGGGGAGCAGCAGAGGGAGAGGGAGAAGCAGACCCCCTACTGCACGGGGAGCCAGAGCTCCATCCCAGGACCCTGACCTGGAATCATGACCCAAGCCGAAGGCAGTCGCTTAACCGACTGAGCCACCCAGGTGCCCCTCAGTTTCTTTATAAAGTATAAGCTATTTACGGGTGCCTGGGTGGCTCAGTCGGTTAAGCAGCTGCCTTCAGGTTAGGTCATGATCCCAGGGTCCTGGGATGGAGCCCCTTAGCAGGGAGCATGCTTCTCCCTCTCACCCACTTGTACTCTCTCTCTCTCAAATAAATAAATAAAATCTTTTAAAAAATAAGTAAAATGTAAGCTATTTAGATTTTTCCATTTCTTCCTGAGTCAATTTTTGTAAGTTTTATTTTTCAAAGAATTTGTTTATTTCATCTAAGTTACCAACTTCATCAGCATAAAGTTGTTCATAGCATTCCCCTATTATAACACTTGCAGGATTAGTAATGATATCCCTTCTTCCATCACATAGATTGGTCATTTGTATTTTCTTTTTTTTTTTTAATTGAGCAACCCTGCCAGGGGTTTATAAATTTTATGAAACTTTAAAGTACCAATTTCCAACTTTGTTAAAAATCCCTACAGTTTGTTTTCCAATATATTGATTTCTGCTTTTAGTTATTATTATAACTATTATTGTAGTTATTACTTCCTTTTACTTTCTTTGGGTTTAATTTCCCTACCTTCTTTTTTTCTCCTTTTTAAAATGGAAATTTGGATAATTAATTTTAAAACTTCCTTCTTGGGGTGCCTGGCTGGCTCAGTCAGTAGAGCATGTGACTCTTGGTCTCAGGGTTGTTTAAGTTTAAGTTAAGCCCCACCTGGGCATGGGCGTGGAGTCTACTTAAGAAATAAATAAATAAAATAAATAAAACTTCTTTCTTTTCCAACATGATCAGGATAATGCTATTAACTTCACTCTAAGCACTTCTTTACCTGCACCCTACAAATTTGGAAATGTAGTATTGAATTATCAATTTGAATATTCAATTTGAATATTTCCTAATTTCTCTTAAAATTTCTTCTTTGATCCATGGTTAGAAGTGTATTATTTAATTTTCAAGTATTTAGGATTATCTAGGTAGTTTATTAATTTTTAATTTAATTCCACTGTAGTCAAAGAACATATTCTGTAAGAATTCAATCTTTTGAAACTTATTGATATAAAACAAGTGTGTAATTTACCTTACAGAAAGTGGAAAGTGCACATCAGAGAGGTGTAGATAAAGATCCATGGGAGTTAGAGAAGGGAATGGTAAATTCCAACTGGGGTCTATCATGGAAGACCTATGAAAGGAGGTGGCATTTGAGCTGCGTCTTGAATGATGGATAGAATCAGGAAATAAGGAGATAGAGGACGGTGCCAGGCAAAAAAACCAACTAGACTAAAATTTCCTTAAAAGGAGGAATTGCAATTATCTTTTATGAAACCCAAGGCCCAAAAGCACTGCTGGAAAAGGGACTACAGATTCGTGGCCCCAATATTCTCCTCTAAGCTGCCTTAAAACATCTGCTGCCAAACAACTACTTTGACATTTTGAACTCTGGGTCTGGCTATCTCCTGTTTTAGACACTGACAGCACCACATACTTTAAAGTAGCCAGATTCCATAACTTGAAAAGCAATTTTCTTTTTCTTTTTAGTATATTCAACATTCATAGGTTTCTTTTTCTGCCCATGGGTCTGGGAATATAACAAGAGGGATACACTGGGAAGTCTATTCCCAGTCACAGTCTCTCCCTTCTGGGATGTTTAGAATTATTAATGGCATCATTAGAGAAAAGCTTCATTTGTCACTATAGTCATGTGGCAAGAGTCACTCTTAGAAGTGTCACAGGCAGGAGACAAGTGCCTCCTGGGGATCTATGTCATCTGAAAATAGCTCCTAGTCAGAGTCCCCTGATGGGTGAGTGATGCAAATGAGTCCAGGCTTGACACCATTATCTTTCAGCCAAGCACTTGTAGGCCACCATTCAGCTCCAGAGACATTTTGAGGCCTTATAGCTACCACCCCAGAACTCAGGACAGGGATGGTGTTTTATTTTCCCCTTCACATGCTCTAGTTCTAGTCTCCAGAGTAGCATTTGTGGAAGTCCATCAAGTGAATGAATGGAACCGAGCTGCGTCTCCCTCTTACCTGAGTGCTGGCACATAGCAGACATGGCCTTTACCTTGTACTTCCCTTTGTGACGTGGGACAGTTTTCCTTATTGTGATTGTTGCTTAGGGGTTGAGTTCCCAGTGTGGAAGAGTTGGTTTGGAATGTTTTCTCAGATCTACTTTGATATGATAACACCCACATTCCCACTTCAACTTAATACTCCTGCCAACCCTGCCAGATGTCATGGGCTTATCTATGTCACAGGTGCTCCAGAAGGAAGGTGGTGAAGGGCTGACCTGGAATAAAAATGAGCTTTTGAAAACTGACTCTCAAAAGACTGAGAAGCCACACCAAGGTCTGTCAAGAACTTCAGTTCCAGACAGAACCATTTAATATAATTCCTGGCAAGAAAAGTTAGCTAATCCAAAGTCAGGCTTAGGGTTAGTCCTCTGTGGGTCTAATGAAGCCTATGTGAAAAACTCAACTTGCTGTTTCCTTTGGCTTTGCTGAAGACAGTGTCCTCTGGCCAGAAGCTATATACAGGACACACTGGTATGCCTGCCCTCATGGGACACATTTCAGCCATGTGTTTGCAGTGAAACTGCCCCAAGGACCCCACCTCCAGTGATTAGTCCCTCCTTGACTTTTGCAGCTCCAAGTCTCCAAGGGTTTCCTAGCCAGGATGGTGGCAAAGATGAAACCCTCTCTGGAATATCTGTCCTCAGATGTGCCTGACAATTTTGTGTCGGAGACAAAGACAAAGTGTGAGAGCAGGAAGTGCTTCATCTAGGAGTGTGTCATCTCCAGCAACGGCATCTGGTTATGTTTCAAGGTTGGGTGATCTTGACAAAGCCTGCCAAGTCATTTCGTAACGCGGGACAGAGACTGGGCATCTGGTCCCTCACCCTCCAAGTGAGGAGGGCAGTATATACAAGGTGCCTATGAGCTAGAGGCTCCCCTGGGTCTGTTTAGCCTAGGTGAATCTTAGAAAGTTTAGGGACAAACTCTTCGAACTCGAGTCTGGTACTTTCTTCCTTGATGCATTGCTTTTTGTTGCTAGTCCTCGTGAAACTTATCAGTGACTTTTCCACAGCTTCCTTCCTGCTTTCCTCTCTCTTTGTGGAGGGGGGCCAATATTTGAGAAGTGCAAGATTTGGAGGCATCGGGGCTGAGACTAGAAACTAGAAAGAGACCCAAGTGAAAAATCTAAATGCCTAATCAGGCATATCTTTGTCAAAGGAGAGAAGGAGGGAATGCTGATAACCAGAAAGGCCAAGAGAGGCCTTGCAAATGCTTCCTACAGATTCTGAAAATATATTTATAAGCCAAGCCAAATGCTACAGGGAGACATATTCCAAATGTAATGGGTTCAACAAACTGGGGTAACATCAATGTCATACTTGTTTGAGATGTTTCCAGCGTCTTCCCAGAATGTGCCCGGAGCAGTAACTATTACAACAACCTCATCGAAACAGGAGTGCCCAAGAATGCTCCACCTTCCACTTTAAGGGTGAGGCTTTGTGCATTAGCATACATTCCTGCCTCGTACTAGAACTCCCTCCTTGTGTATAAGATGCTTGGGCTCCAAAATAATTGGTTTGCATTTAAATGCCCAAATGTGATTATATAACCTTGATTCAATTAACAGGTCTGACTTGATTCAAGCCTTGCTCAGGAATGAGCCAAATAGTCATGTAAATAATAATTAAAAGAAGACAAACCAGCCTTGCCGGTCTCCGATGTTGGGGATTGAAAGAACTTCCGAGTCATCACATGGAGTTGATGGATCTGGAGGTCCAACCCCCAACACTGTGCTCATTCCCCTTTGAGATCCAGGGCTGTGTAGGTCCGGGGTTCCCTGGCAGTGGCCATCGAGGGCTCAGACAATTGCTCCCTCTTCTCAACTTAGCAATAAATGATAAAATGGAGCCCAGGTGAGGTGGTGTTCTTGGCCCAGGGTTGTTCTATCAGCTGAGAGCAGAGCAAGGACTTAAGTTCAGCACAAAGGGCTGCAGAGTTCATCTGATCCAACCTCCCACCCAGTTTGGGAACCCCTGACTCTCATCACACCTCTGCTTGGCCTCTATCAGCAACAGGAAGCCCACTGCCTCCACAAATCTTGGCTGACTCCAACTATGACAAACTCTTCCTTGCTTTGATCCCAAACCCACTTTCCAATAACTTTCATCCAAAGATCCTTTTATCCTTAGGCTTCCCAATGTCATTTCTTAACTTATTCATCTTTACTCCTTCAAAACAAATTCTGGATCCCAGAAAAGCTTGCTCTGCTAAGATATGTTGATAGCAACTTAGACTCATGGTTTCTTACAAAACCCAGTCATGGGCTCTGCCTTGACTTTCGAGTGTTTCACCTGCCTCAACACTGAACACCACCACAGCCCCAAACCTGGCAGAGGTCAGAGGAATTAAGGAATCCTGAGCATTGTTGTACAAAGTCATCTCAAAGACTGGAACAAAATTGGAGAGGAAAATGAAATGATTAATTCATACTTTTGCCAGTATAGTGACATATGTTGATGAGAGAATCTGAATTTTTTCTGAATAGATTTTTGTATTAAATAGACAGTGTCATTTATGATTAGTTCATAATGGTGTTGTGCAATTTTCATGATGTTAGACATGGATCCCACTGACTGCCGGTTTGCAGAAGGGAAAGCCAGATAACTCAGTATTTTGATTAGCTGTTCAACATGAAGAGATTAGAATTAACCAGTTTACATAATGCATGGCACCTGGAATCCCCTACCATAGTGCACCATATGCCTGCCTGTGTTTGCCATTAGACCATGAGGGCCTTGGAGGCAGGAAATGTCCCCTCATCACTGTACCCTCAGGGTTGGCACAGCTGGCTTCTTGGCAAATAGTTATTGGATAAACTGATCCATAAAAGGTTGTCATTCCTGGCTGGTTTGCCAGTTTGGGGGAGTTAAGGGGTATATTCTGATGTCAGCCTTGTACTGTGCATCTCAGCACACCCGTGTACTGGAAATCTATATCAGGAAGCAATTTACCGTACAAGAGAATTACTTCCTTAAAAAATGGATTTGCCACATAGCCCTTCTAAACAATGAAACCCCCCTACAACTTTTTAAATCATCCAATTTACAAAACTTTGGTCAGCATTTCTTAGGAACATGTATCACAAGTGGATGATACCCCATATAGCTTCTAGAGATAGAGCAGTCCATTTTGAATGATATGTTTGAGTTCAGCTCTGTCAAACTCAGGGATCAATCTTAATGCCATTTTGATCTTTTCCATACCTCTGCTGGCATACGCCATCAAATCAAAGCGCCTGGAGGAAAAGCAGGAAAGGACAACTTTCAATAGTCACAGATGAGCTCCTCTCCACATCCCCGAGCTCCAGGCAGGCAAAGCTCTGGAAATGAGTGGGGTTGGAATGAAATGGATTATCAGTCCTGTTTTTCATTGTTTACCCCAGCCAGAGGAAGCCTTGGATAAGATAGCTGTGGTTGTATTGGCCCCCACTTAATAATCTCCTTGCCTCATCCGTGGAATCACAGCCCTTTACCCCTGGCCCCACCCAGCCTCCTCAAGGATCTCTCTGCCCTGTCTCTGCCCATGCTTTGCCCTCACCCTACCTGCTCTTTATCCTTAAACATGCTATGCTCTTTGACACCATCGAGACTTTGTTGTCCCTTCTATCTGAAAGAGCCAAGCCCCAATCTTCTCTTAGCCACAACATACCAGGCAAAATTCATTACTCCTATCCGGTTTCCCACAGTACTCTATACGTCACATTGCTTGTCACATGATGTGAGACTATTCACCTATCTGTCTCCCTGGTTGGATGATGCACTCTTTGGAGGAGAGGGGTCATTTCTTATTCTTACTTACACCTCCAAGAACATAGGAAGGGCTCTGTGAATGTTGTTGGAAAGTGGCCACAGCAGCAGCAGGGGAAGATGTATTTTTGTGTGCTGTGCGTGTCCTGGGAAGCTCCTGGGGGCCAGGAGCCCAGGACAGGCTCCTGAGTGATGAGACCTCTTGTCCCTCCCTCACCACATTCTGCAGCGGGGCTCAGCCCAGGTCCTGGAGGAGACTGTCCACCAGCTCTAGTGCAAGGTCAGTGTGCAGGGGAGCAGAGTTTTGTTTTGGGAGATCAGAGTGTCCTTTGTAAGACATCAATGTTGCTTTTCAGACCCATGATGATGGCTACCCGGAAAGGAGGGTAGACAGAGAAATGGGGTCATCATTTCTGATCTGAGTAACTTTGAATAAGTTACTTAATCTCTCTGGGGCTCATGATCCTCACCTATACAGATGGGGACATAATGCATACCTCGTGTTGTTGTGAAGACTAATAATCACTATTTACTGAGTTTATCGTAGTGCTAAGGGTTTTACAAACTTCATCCAGTGAGAAAGCGATGGAAGCAGAATCAGAACTCGAACCACTACACTGTATCCAAAGGACCAGAAAAACTGCAAAAGACGACACAAAGGGTAGTGATCACTAGCTACCGAAAGAGCATTTAGACCTCAAAACCTTTGTCCTGTTGGGAACTGAAACTGGGAGAAAAAAAAAAAAAGACATTTTTCTCCCTGAGCCATGGTAAATAGCTGTTACGGGAAGTACAAAGGTGAAGGAGTGGCGGGGACACCAACACATTGTGCCTCCCCTTCCATAGGCTGCCTTCTTTCTGGGAAGTGGCTGCCCAGCCAGGGATTACATGTCCTGATCACCCTCACATGTAGGTGGGACTCTGCAATAGGTTCCCTATGGAATGCGGTTAGAAATGACAGGGGTCACTTGTAGGTCGAGATAGTTAAGAAGAGAGTGTGAAGAACAAAAGGTAAAAACGACCAAAGTGTCCCTTAATGGAAGAATAGATAGATAAAGTGTGGTATATAGTTATGATGGAATAACATTCGTCCTTTAAAAGAAAGGAAGTTCTTTTTTTTTTTTTAAGATTTTATTTTTTTATTTGAGAGAGAGGGAAAGTACAGGGAGAGGGAGAGAGAGAGAAGCAGACTCCCTACTGAGCAGAGAGCCTGACGTGGGGCTCAATCCCAGGACACCGAGATCATGACCTGAGCTGAAGGCAGACACTTAACCAACTGAGCCACCCAGGCGCCCCAAAAGCAAGGAAATTCTAACATGTGATGTCACAGTTTCCCAAAATGAGATGGCGGAAAGTTTCAGAGCTTGACTTGGTTTGGGGCTGGGAAGACATTTGTGCTGAGGGCTCACTTTCAAGTTCACAGTTCTCACAAACGGAGTCACAACCCCTTGGCAGCGAGATGGATTCCAAGGACTTTGCTATTGAGAAACCCAGAGAAGTTTGCCTCCTTGAAAGGCACTTCACTCATTCACTGAGAGGAGCTGGGTATGGGCTCGGGGTATAGGAAAGAAGGGGGAGAAGGGAGCGGTGGCTCTGGGTTAGCTGAGGCAGACATGGGAACCTGGCCCTGCGTGCTCTCCTAGGCCGGCCTGCTCAGGAGGACATGGCTGCTCATGGTTCCAGATGGGCAGCAGCCTTCACTGAGTATAGCATTGAAGGGGCCAGGGATTGTCCTGTCTTGTACTCAAAGCGGGACGTGGGCCAGGGCTTCTGGCTGTGCCACAGACTCCAAGATCAGCAACAAGAGCAGCCCCAGCCTCAGGAGTGCAAAGGAGGTTGGGAGCAGCAAGGACTCTGGACTTGGAACGAGGCCATGGCATTATAAACTGGCAGCAACTACAGCAACCGTACTAGCTGGTTGTCCAGGCTCTGGCCCCTCTGGTTTTGGTGGCCATCTAGGAACCCTGGCAACGACAGAGGGGACCCCCAGCCTGAAGTCATGCATCCAAGGTGACTCTAGTGGCCCAAAAGACCAGAAGTGACCCTGGGGTTTCAGATCATCATTCCAGGACCCTTGACATCTTGGGCTTATCACAGGACAGTGATACTGGGAAAGAGAGAAGGTCAGGGTGACAATGCGGCAGCGGGGGCGGGGGGGAGGCGGGCAGAGGGATGGGATGAAGCTGGAGCCAAACTGGGGAGGGGAGCCGATAAAAGAGATACAACCTCAGCTCATTATCAGTTTTGCGAAGAATTGACTGCTTTAATGAATTCAAGCAATTCAAGGTTACCCTCTAATAACAATACTCTTACATGCATTCTCCCTGTGCTCCTAGGCTGGAGAGGCAGAGATGGAATTAGGGCCAGGGAGCCAGGAATTGCACACAAATCTGACAGTTGTGCCAAAATCCTGCACTGTCCATGGGGCTGAGTCACGCGGGGAAAGGTCATGTGAATTGCATTAAAATAAAGGTTGAGAATGATTGGGGTTTTTTTGTTGTTGTTGTTTTTTTCAGTTCTAATATTTAACTTTTTTTTAATTTTTTTTAAATTTTTTAATTAAAGCATAATGTATTATTTGCCCCAGGGTACATGTCTGTGGATCCTCAGGCTTACACATTTCACAGCATTTACCATAGCACATACCCTCCTCAATGTCCATAACCCAGCCATCCTATCCCTACCCGCCCCTACCCCCCAGCCACCCTCGGTTTGTTTCATGAGTTTAGGAGTCTCTTATGGTTTGTCGGGCCTGGTTAGTACTTGGATGGGAGAATGATTGGTTTTTAGAGAAGTTTTTTTTCAGGGATTCAATTTCTGTTAAATGCGTGAATGCCCTCCTCTCCCTTATTCCAGGTTAAGATCTCCAGAATTCCCCCGTACGGGCCATCAGCATCGCTATGGGCTCTTACATCCCTTGCCCCAGGCGTTCACCACATGATGGGCCACCGGACCCTGAGGCATTCCGAGATGACACACAGCACATCGCACAAGGCACAGTAAAGTGCAGACGCGGCCTGTTCTTTGCATCTCCTGTCTCTTGGAGTCTCTTGGAGTCATTCCCCCATCTTCCTACAAGGTAATGTCTGTGTTTCCTCCAACTCTGGGCTAATGTTGGCCTTTGCTTTCACTGAGGCCAAAGACGTGTGTAAGTACCCTGCCTACGGCCTGAGCCCTATCTAAAGAAAGCTGTGTTAGCTTCCTGGGCGTTTTCAGAATTCTTATACAACCTCAGCCTAGGCCTTGTGCAAAATCCTGCAGATAAGCGTCAGAACCCAGCCTTTGAAGTGGTGTCAAGGCCACCTGGGTCTTTTGCTGCTTCCTGGGAGCTGGCCTCGGGGTGATGCTGAGCACGGGCCCCTCCCGCCTGCCAGACCTGGGCCCGGCCCTGCGGAAAGAGAGGCCTGGCCCTCGCCAATCAGAGGGTGACTCAGAGCTGCCAATCCGGAATCCCAGTTCCCACAACATGACTAACACTGTCCTTCCCACCCGCCTCCAGAATGGTGCACCCCTCTCCGGCTATCACTGCTCCCCGCTGCAGGACGCAATCCCTGGGTCATGGGAATAGTTTGCCAGTCCCCTCAGTGCTGTGGTGGGTTGGTGGCTGTGGCAACTTGAGTTCATTCAGAGACCTGCCTGTGGTCTCTCCTGTCCCTCCTGCTCTCTTGCTGCTGCTGAGAACGGGCTAAGCCATCCCTGACACCTGGGGTTGAGCAGCACT
Source organism: Potos flavus (assembly GCA_028534135.1). Taxonomy (NCBI): domain Eukaryota; kingdom Metazoa; phylum Chordata; class Mammalia; order Carnivora; family Procyonidae; genus Potos; species Potos flavus. Next base: position 50,342,387 of record CM052885.1, on the reverse strand, counting down.
GCAGAGAGGCCGGCCTGGAATGAGGGTCACCAGGCTGGATTCATCACACCTGAACCCCAGCCTCAGGCCCACTTCCATGGAAAGCCTCGTGCCTCCAGATATCTGCCTATTCTTGGGTGGGAGGGCGAGAGTGGACTCACGGTCTCGGGCTCACCCCGGCTCCTAGGTTCTGCTTCCACTGAATTCTTTCAGCTTGAGTCACTCTGCCATCTGTGTGCTCTGCACCTGTGACTCAGGCCCTTGCCTTGATTTCCACCAAAACCAAGCAGCCATGCAAGACCTTTGTGTCGGTCAAGGGCCGCTTAGGCGGAGGGGTGTTGCAGGGATGCAAACCACTTCAAACGGCATCTTTGATCTTTAATGATCCTCTCTGAAGCTGCCCTCACCCTCTGGAGAGGTCCCCCTGGCCAGACCACCCCACATCACTAACCGAGCTCATGTTTCTCCAAAGAGTGGTTCATGAACCGCCTGCACTCGAACCACTAGAGTAGGGGTGGGGGGTCTCTTGGGTGTGTGTGTGTGTGTGTGTGTGTGTGTGTGAAAGAGAGATGGCAAGAAGTGTATATTTTTGGCTTGTTTATTTGGATTTTGGTTTTTGTTAGAACACTTGTTTCCAAGTGAACTTGTACATTTGGAGATGTTTCCCCATGCTATTTACAGTGCCCACTCACTAGAGTGACCCCTTGGATCATATCTGCAAAACCCAAATTGTTAAAAGGAACAATGAATGCCATCTAGTTCAGGGGTCTGCAAGTGTTTTGTTTGTACATCCTTCAAAGGAATTTTGAAACCTTATGTACTCCCCTTAAACATTTGTGTGTTGTTCTGAAAATTTTCATCTTAAGTTTAAATAGCTGCAAAAGATTAAATTCCACTGTCAATGTGAAATATTTTAACATTTTAACAGTTTAAACATTTTGAAATAACTATTGTCCTTCATTTAAATGTAAGTAGAATTTAAATGTGATAGCAGTTGATACAGTCGATTATCCTTTTTAAAATACCATGAATGAGCTCTTCGTTAGGTCAGAAATTTTACATTATTTCTTTTCCTCCTTGAATTTCTATTTCCATTTCTCTTCCCCTATAGAACTTTATCTGATATTATATACATTTATGATTAGAAGCTTTTATTAATCACCTTATCATATTTCTCTTAAAAATGTATACAAATGCAAATTGAATTTCTTTCTTTTTCTGTCATAAAACTCTAAAGCTATGCTAATACTGTAGCCACTAGCCACATGTGGCTATTTACATTTTTTAAGTAAATAAAATTCAAAATTCAGTTCTTTTTTTTTTTTAAAGATTTTATCTATTTATTTGAGAGAAGGAGAGAGAGAGAGCACAAGCAGGGGGAGCGGCAGAGGGAGAAGCAGGCTCCCCGCTGAGCAGGGAGCCAGACATGGGACTCAATCCTAAAACCCTCGGATCATGACCTGAGCCAAAGGCAGATGCTTAACCGACTGAGCCACCCAGGCGACCCCAGTTCTTTTTTTTAAGATTGTATTTATTTATTTGTCAGAGAGAGAGAGAGCACAAGCAGAGGGAGTGTGAAAGGGAGCAGCAGATCCCCACTGAGCAAGGATCCCGATGCAGGACTCCATCCCAGGAGTCTGGGATCATGATCCAAGCTGAAGGCAGACTCTCAACCGACTGAGCCACCCAGGCATCCCTAAAATTCAGTTCTTCCTTCCCACCAGCCACACTTCAGGTGCTCAGTAGCCATGTGTGGGTCATGGAACCGCACTAGACAGAGCAGATAGAGGACATTTTCATCATTGCAGAAAGTTCTATTGAACAGTGCTGATCTACAGCATGAAAAGATTGTCTCCTAGAATTAGTTATCGTCACAATTAGTAGTAACACACAATTTGTAAAACCAACAAAAATGTATCACCCATTTATTGAACATTTAGGTAAGGTACTATTATTCAAAAAGGTAAAAAAAAATTTTTTTTTAAGATTTTTTTTTTTATTATTTATTTGTCAGAGAGAGAACACAAGTAGGCAGAGAGGCAGGCAGAGAGAGAGGGGGAAGCAGGCTCCCTGCTGAGCAAGGAGCCCGATGTGGGACTTGATCCCGGGACCCTGGGATCATGACCTGAGCCGAAGGCAGCTGCTTAACCAAGTGAGCCACCAAGGCGTCCCCAAAAAGGTAAAATTTTATTAGAAACGCCTTTCTTAATGAGATGGTTAGTACTTTTTTTTTTTCATCTATCCGTGGATGAATATAACTTTCTCTAAAATGAGAATAGTTTCCACATCAATTCTCATCTGTAATTTTCACTTTTAAAAATATAGATGCCAGGAAAATGCTCAGAATGGAGGTGTTTTATTATAGTGACATTATTTGATTGTGTGAACTCTTTCTGTAGAGTGTGCCCCAAATCACACATAATGACAAGACTACGGTTAGTGATTTATCATCTGATAGTATTAAATGTACATTAGTTTCTCTTTCACCTTTGTTAGAGTGACAGGATGATGTCTGATCTGCCAAAGGATTTGTAGTCCAGTCATTATGGTAGTTCACTTACTCAGCCTTAACCAATACTTGGAATTGTGTCTGATTGGAGTCGAAGATTTTTACAAATGCTCAGATGACAACATGGGCCACATTCTTCTGCCAAACATGGGAAGAAAACACCTTCTGCAAGAGGAAAGGGGGAGAGCAACCCAAACACGGGAGCATTCACAGGGAGACCAGCTTTAGTAAAAGGGGACACCTGAATGTGAGCATCTAGTGCACATCTTTAATATCATCTGTACCGAGAGCCATTAGAATGACTTCAGGCTCCCTGAGCATAGCCGACCCTGGTGTAAAGACCACTGCTCCAGGCATAGCAAAAGCTGCTCTGCTCAGCTCTCGCCTTCCCCTCTCTCAGCCCCCACGTTTTTTTAATCCAAATACATGAATTTGTTCAGCACAATTATGGGCCTATTCTTTCTTTCTCTCTTTTCTTTCTTCCAATATTTTATACTTAAAAATGATACGCATATATAAGAAATACATATATAGTATATAATAAGCATAAATTTATCTATAAATATATATAGTATGAAATAATTAACCCACCACCCAACTTTAGAAGTGGAATAATACCAAAGGACTCTAACGTCTCACTTTCCCTCATGGGTCGTGATCAGATTGTACTTGAAGTTACGCCTGGCCGTGTGACTTGCTCTGGCCAGTAGAATGTAAGTAGAAGCAACAAGTGCCACTTTGGGATGGCCTTGAAGAGAGGGATTTGTCATGTTCCCTCCCCCTGCCACCCTTCCTGGAGACATGGGGAGGCCCATAATGAACCTTTTCTGTCCTTAAGCCATTAAGATTTCAGCGCTTGTTCCTGCAGCGTAACTAGCCCATCATAACTGAAACAAACATTTCTGAAACTTCAGGTCTATCCCTTGGCAATGGTATTCCAGAGACAACCACTATCCTTGCCTTTCCTCAAGGTTTTACCGTAGATTTATACCCCTAAATGATATATTTTTATGTGGTTTTGAACTCTATTAATATGAAATCATTTTTTTGTTTTTTTAAAGTATGATTTGTGAGATTCATCAATACTATGAATATACCACAATTTAGCCATTCTACTATTTATAAACAGTTAAGCTGGGCTTCTTCGCTGTTATAAATAATGCCACTCTGAATATGCTTGTACACATCTGCTGGGACAGATATAGGAAATTTTCTCTGGAGTAGCAGTTTTCAGAGTGTGGTCTGGAGACCTCTGGGAGCCCCTGATACCCTCTCAGGGGCATCTCCGAAGTCAAAACTAATTTTTTGAAATTAGTTTTTTATTAGTTATTTGAAAACTAATAATTTATGAAAAAAATTTCATAATAATAAGATGTTATTTGCCTTTTTACCCTCATTCTCAAGTAATAGTGGCATTTTCTAGCAGCTACAAGGCAAGAGATATCTCAACACACAGACGCAGAAGCAGCTGACAATCCCTGTCTTCTATCAAATCAGATTTGTGAGACTATTGAGCAATGCCACTCTTCCCACTAAGTTGTCCTATCTTGGAAAACGTAGTTATTTTTCACACATACATCATTTATGTTGGTACGTTACAGCTTTGTTATTGTTACTCTTAAATGAATTGAATTTTTTTTAATTCTTAGTTTTAATTTCTAGCATGGTAAATATCTGTCGATTTAACTCACCTAAACAAAATTATTTGGTGTCCTCAATAACATTTCAGAGAGTAAAGGGGTCCCAAGACCAAAAGGCTTGAGAACTGCTGCTCTAGGATATGTAACTAGAAATGGAATTGCTGGGTTATAGCTTTTGTACATCTTGGACTTTCCTATATCATGTAACGAGAGTCTTCCCAATGGTTGTGACAACAGGCCCTCCCATGAGCAAGGCATGGGAGTCCCTATAGCATCCCAGATGATCTACCATCTTAGAAAGCCTTCTGAAGGGGTGGGTTTAAAAAGCACCCATTTGAGGGACACCTGGGTGACTCAGTTGGTTAACCATCGACTCTTGATCTCAGCTCAGGTCTTGATCTCAGGGTCTTGAGTTCAAGCCCCTTGTTGGGCTCCACACTGGGTATGGAGTCTAGTTAAAAAATAATTATTAATTAATTTTTAAAAACTATCCATTTCTTCCCTCTGTCTCCCCCTACCCAGCCAGTTTTCCAGGTGAACCAGATTTGAAATCAAAGCGATTGTGCGATGCCCCAAATTCACTGAGGACAGCTGTGGGTTGAGGTTCTGGAAAGGAGAATGGGTTATTGCAGGCTGGTGGTTTGTTTATCCACTTTGGGTCTCTTAGCAACCATGCTGATTTTAGATCTTTTTGCAATTGAAAATGGTCACTATTCCCCGCCCTCCCCCTTAAGGCCCCTTGGTTCCCCACCCCCACCCTGAGCCTTCCTTCCCCCTTCCCAGAGTTCACCTTGCTGAAATAGTCAGTGAGGGCAGATTTTCTGCACATCAAGATTCTTTATCCTCTTTGGCCTAAAAAAAAAAAAAAGCCCTGAGGTGGCCATTATTGGCCGTCTGGCTGAACTGGGCCAGAAAGGAGCTTCCCCAAGAGAAAAAGTGAGTTTCCCAGCCCTGTCCTGAAAGGAAGAACCGAGAAAGCCTGTTCCTGCCTCAGAAACACTAAGAGGTAAAGCTGATTTTTGCATTCTATTATCCCAGCGCATTCCCAGGCAGGGGCCATGAATAGCTTATAATATTCTTTCTTTAAAAACAAACAAACACACACACACACACACCTGGGAATAACTGCACTCACAGGAAGCAGACCAGCCATGTGCACGATAGCCCGAAAGAATAAAACTCTCCTGATTTTCAGAAACATGTTTACTTCAGAGCAGGGTTTTTACCAGGAAAAACGCTGCTAGGCTGTGTCGGCTCCCTTCAGTGCCTTCATCCCTCCTCTCTTCCCACAAATCTCCTACTTCCGTCACAAGTTGGCGGGAACTTACTGTTCCTCGGCCCTGGGACTCCTGCCAGAGCCCTCCCATTTTCCGGAGAGGTTCTCTTCAATTTCTAAGCAGAGTTGTTTAAAACCGGATGCCACACGGAGCCCGGGCTCCTTGCCCTTCCACCCCCAGGCCCCATGGAGCAGGCCCCCTCCGTTCACCATTCTTGACTTTGGAGGCCACAATGTAACCGAAGCCAACCTCCTTCTGTAGGGCAGGCAGGCACAGGCTCCCAGCCAGTGGGGAGAAGCTGCCAGAGGAAATTTCGCTGGGCAATGAGGCTCCCAAAAGCCTTCCAGCCACCGCTCCCCTCAGCCCCTCCCGTTACCTTCTCCCTGCCTCTATGACCAGGAATCCTGAAGCCAGAAGAATTAGACGAGCTCATCTAGCCAGTCCTTCAATCAGGACTAGATTTAAGCCATCATAGATTACAGGGAGATATCCAGCTGAAAAAACAACCAAAGGAGTGTCTATAGCTTTCATTCATTTAGTTTGAATACCCTATTCTTGGAGCAGAAGGTGTTCATTCATACTTGTATTCGTTCATTCATTTGCTATTCAGCAACATATCTAGTGCCTACGAGCCACTGTTCACAGCTCTGTGCCCCCTGTGGATCTTACCTACTGATGGATGTTAAGAAATTAATATAAAGGAAGGAATAGGAAGTCACTGGAAATATGACAATAAAAAGAGCCATTAGGAGGCTGCTGAGTGCCAGGGAACGACGCTATCCCTGGACCCTGTTGTGAACGTATAGATGCATGCAAGGCTCACCAGGCCTGAAGCCCAGATCTGGCCACCGGGAAAGCCAGAAACCCAGCCAGCAGTGTAACAGCTAATGGAAGTAGGAAATTGGAAATGTGGCTTTGGATTTTCCCCAACACACGTGTGGAAGGAGGTGGGCCATCTGAAGCTTCAGGGAGGGGCTGGACCCAGCAGCCGAAGATGTCGCCGCCTGTGTGTGGGGAGCAGCTGGCCCTCAGAGGGTCTCCTCCACACCCATCTGGGCTGGGGGTGGGGCCTTGGCCTCCTGGCCTGGTGCTGCTATTCCGGTTGTCGCAGGAGCTGGGACATCGTTATACCCACAGGTCACCCATGATGACAGAGGGGGAGGACCCAAAAAGGTGCCACCACTGCCTTCCTCGAGAGCTGTGGTCATGTCCATGTCTCTCCAAATCAAATTCTGTTTTCCACAATGAACTAGTCATCTGTGTGGGGAGGCGCTGTCACTGTTTCTGATTACTGTTTCTTGAGCAATGCCTCCACCATTTTGCTTTCGGTTTCTCTGCTACCAGCTTAACTGTCACATGAATTGTGACCTATAAATATTCTTTCATTCATTCAGCAAACACACACCAGGTGGCAACCACGTGCCAGGCCCTGTGCAGGGCACAGAAAACACACTTTTGGGGGAAAGTCAGGGTCCTGCCCTGAGGGTTGTATTGGGAGAGGCAGGCACAGCACATGCCTGAGAAATGTTCTCTTGGAGGGGTCACTGAGCCCAGAGCTCTGGGGACCAAATGAGGGCACGACCTTGAGAGCTCACTCGGTGTTGAGTGCACTGTGCTCGGTACTAGGATCTCAAAGGCCTCAGCTCAGAAGGGACAGCGAGCTCATTGGAGATGAATGAATACAAGTTTCCAAGGCAGGCACCTGATGGGGAAGGAGTGAGGGAGTTTATGGTCAGAGTGCAAAGGCTGAGAGGCCGGAAAGAGCAAGGTTCACCACAAGGCCGATGCATGTTCCCAGGGCCAGAGCCTGAGTGTGGGGGCGGGGAGGTGGCCTATTGGAAGCCAGCTGGGGAAGGACGGTGAAGAGGCCAGAGGTTATGGAGGCCGTGCCAAGGAGTGTTTGGACCTTATGCTATAGTAAGCAAGAGGGAACTGTGGAAGGTTTTTAAAGCTGGACATGACCTGATCAGATCTGAGAGGTACACTCACATACATACCTCCATACATATATTTGTATATTACTACACACATACATATTTGTTAACACAGATACCTATAAAGTAAAATCAATGAAAATATCTAAATATTCTAAATATAGACCCACTTTAAATACATACATGTTTTATTTCTCCCATATAAACCTGGATACATCAGCTGCTATGCTTTTCTTCTTCTATTCTCTCTCCCCTAGCCAGTCAGAAACTTGAACATTACCCAGGAGAATTCCGGTTTTCTTATCAGAAATATAAAGAGAAAGGGGCGCCTGGGTGGCTCTGTCTGGTAAGCGTCTGCCTTCAGCTCAGGTCGTGATCCCAAAGTCCAGGGATCGAGCCCCATGTCGGGCTCCCTGCTCAATAGGGAGTCTGCTTCTGCCACCCCTCTCTGCTCCTTCTCTCTCTCAAATAAACAGGTAAAATCTTTAGAAAGAAAGAAAAAAAGAAGGAAAGAAAGGAAGAAAGAAAGAGAAGGAAAGAGAAAAATATAAAGAAACACAGTTAATATTCAATTAATTTTTTTTCCCCTTTCTTCCAAATGATGCTTTTGAAAATCAATAGGCAAGGCTATAGAGAGGTGGATTCAGAAGTGAACAGGAAAGAGGAGGAGGCAGGGGACGCCCCTCCCACGGAGGCCTCCTCCTTCTCTACCGCCGGGGTGACGGATGGCACAGAGGGAGGCTGGAGATGCAGGCCCTGACACGGGGAAACGACATCCAGTAAGAGGCTCCCAGTACCTCGGATTTGATGACTAGAGGGCAGTGCAGAAATGATGCCCACCCCTGCAGCCCCTTCCTCCTCTTTCCCAGGAGCAGATCTCCATGCCTGGTCAGAAGCTGTTGGCATCTCTCTTGGCCAAGTTATCCACCAACAGTTGGCTCCGTGGTGCTGGTGGCAGTCCTGAGACTGCTGAGCTCAAGCCAAACTGGCTGAATTGAGAGTCTAAGACAGCCCTTGCTCCCCTCCCCACAAAGTGCCCCAGAAGTGCAGTGCCCAACACCCACACAAGAAGGGGAGAGGAGTGGTGGGGAACAGGCAGCCATATACATACCACGTATCATTAAAGAGAATTTTGAGGTGACTTACAAAATCCTCTCAGTAAGTCAGAGATCTAGGGATTACCCTTAATTCATCCCTCCTTCTCACGCTTCATGTTTAACTCATCTGTCAGTTCTTCCTCCGATGCGTATGGCAAGCTCACCTACATCTCTTCATCGTCACTGTCCCTGCCAAGTCCAAGCCCCATCATCTCTCACTGCGTGGGTGAGTTTGCTAGGGCTGCCATAACAAAGTGCCACGGACAGAGGGTTTTATAGAAATTTATTTTGGGGGCACCTAAGTGGCTCAGTCGGCTAAACATCTGTCTTCAGCTCAGGTTATGATCCCAGCATCCTGGGATTGAGTCCTCCATTGGGCTCCCTGCTCAGCGGGGAGTCTGCTGCTCCCGCTCCCTCTGTCTGAAGCTCCCCCTACTTGCACTCACCCTCTCTATCAAATAAATAAAATCTTTAAAAAAAAAAAAAAAGAAATTTATTTTCCTGCAGTTCTGGAGGCTGCAAGTCTGAGATAATGCACTGGGAGGGTTGGTTTCTTCAGAGGCCTCTCTACTGGACGTGTAGATTCCGTCTTCTCCCTGTGTCTTCACATCATCTTTTTCTGTGTGCATATCTGTGTCCTAATCTCTTCTTATAAGGAGACCAGTCCTATTGGGTTAGGGCTCACACTCATGACTTCATTTAAGGTGAATTTATCCTGTCTCCAAATACGGTCCCATCCTGAGGTCCTGGGCCCTAGGACTTCAACATAGGAATTTTAGGGGAACAGAATTCAGCCCTTGACCCTTGGACCACTGCAAGAATAAAGGGAGATGCAAACGTCTTATGACTCCTCTCCCTACTTCCGTCTTTGCCCCTCTCCAATTCGCTCTCCACACAGAATCCCGAGGGAATTTTTAAAAACATAAATCTTATCATTTTCCTCCTCCTTATCATTCCTCCTCCTCTAGTGCCTTCCTGTTGCACTAGAACAAAACCCAAACTCCTTGCCCTGCCTGATCTGGCTCCAGTCTACCACGTCAGTCTCTTCTCATGTCCCTCCCTGCCTCAGCCACCATACTGCTGTCCCACCCAACTTCTCTCCATTCCCGGAGCAAGCCAAGGCTTTACACAGCTCAGAGACTTGTACAGCAGATACGTTTCCCTGAAAGTTCCTTCATGCTCTTGTAGCATGGCTGTCCCCTCTGTGGTCTTCCTGTCTTGGATGAAATGTCCCTCCACCCTGTTCTTCTCTACAACAACACCCTATACACATCCCCCATGGCGCTCACACATGACCGCCACCCCTTTGTGGATTATCTATTTACTGCCTATGTGTTATTTCCTCTACTAGAAGGTGAGCTTCATGAGGGCAGGGACTTTGTCTCCTTTCCATGGCTTTCTCTCTAGCACCTGGAAGAGTGCCTGGCATATTATAGGTGCTCTGTAAACTATAATGTTAATTATAGGTGTTTACAGAGCACCTATAATATGCTATGATATTGAATGAATATGAATGAATGATGACGCCAGAGTAAATTATGTGGAAGATGGGCCTGTAAGAACTGAATAACTTGATCTATTGTATAAAATAGTGTTGGATACACATTTATTACATTTCAAAGACTTTGCCAAAATGACTATTATAAAATGGTTGTTCTCGAACCTTCCTTTCTGGCAATAGTGGAAGAGCAGAGGCAATTTCCTGTTGAATCCACTTCCAGTTCTCCACCATTAAATCATCTCATCAGTGGAGGAGAGCACGCCTCTTTAATTGCCTAGGGCAGGACCAGCTGGCCATTAGAGCGCCCTATTAGAGTGGCACAGACTTTGGCATTGACATTTCCAAATGGTTCGAATCTTGTCTCTGCTATTACAAGCTGCATGCCTGGCAAGGTCTAATAAACTCCCCAAGCCTCCCTCTCCTTTAGAGGTGGATTGGAGAGAAAAGTACCTACCTCTCAGGAGTGTTCTGAAATTAAACGACATAATAAATAAAATTCAATGAAACACATGACATAATAAAATGCCTAACATAGCTCTCCACACGCAGGGAATGTTACTGAATGGTAGCCATGATTACAGATCCGGGAAGCAAAGAGGCCGGACTTTGGAGCAGAGTCATGGAGGCAAAGAAAAGAGATAAATTAAACACGTGATTATGAGACGGTGCTGATAAAATCCGTAATTATTTGGAGTGAGTGTGAGAGATGAAGCAACATTAATGGAACGGAACTTGAAATTTCTAGCCAGATGATTGTGCAGTCACGTGCCGCCATGCCATCAGCAGACACTTTCACGCAAAAGCTGCTGTGTAGAATAACTCCACAAACCATTTTGAATTCAGATCACTCACTGCTTGATCTTTAGCTCTGGGTATCCTGAAAATGGGGCTTACTTGTATTTAAGAAGTCTTTGGGAGACCTATTCACTTCCTGGCCAGTGGGAAGAAGAAATGTTAAGCCATAAGGAAAAGCTGGAGTGTTTTTCTTTCTGTGCATTTCTAAGTTGTATTCATCACCTGGCCTTTCCCTTCATATGTGACTGAATCTTTCCATTTCTTTTGCACTGTAAGGGGAAAGGCTCCTTCCGCAGTCCTCCCAAGGTTACGGATTTAGGCTCCAGCCCCCTGGAGAGCTCCACCTGCTGCTGTGGAGGTCTTCTGCTGTCCAGGACTCTCCCAACAGGGGGATGGTGAAACCATGCACCGAGAAAAGCATAGAAAATAGCGTTCCTGAGAACTAGAAACCTGTATCCCACTGAAACCAGATTAGCAACCACAAGGCTGTCTCTCAAGTTTAGGGTGGGTGGTTGCTGTTTTATGTTTTATTGGTTGCTGAAAGAAAAGGTGGGGGGGAGAGGAATCATCAGGAAAGCATTCATAAAATAGGGATCCAATCACCACCACCCTCGGCAAGGGGGGAGGAGGTGAACATAATCGTCACAATGAGAGTCAAACTCTTTTATCCTCCAGCTCAGTCCCAAGTCATGACTTTTTAAAATTGCAGCAAGAAGGGCTTAATGTAAATAAGTGTTGAATGAAGTAAGTTACGGGAAAAAAAAACCCCAAGGATGCTTAATGATATACTACAGAGAAATAAATGCATATGTTCATCTGGAAACATGTACAAGAATATTTAAAACAGAATTATTCATAATAACCAAAAAGTAGAAACATCTCAAATATCCATCATTAGTAGAATGGGTAAATAAATTGTGGTCTATTTATGTAAAGGAATGCTGCACAAAATGAAAAAGAACGAACAGTGGATACTCTCATCAACACAGAAAAATCTCATAAATATCAGGTTGAACTGAAGAAGTCAGACACAAAATAAAATGTGGCAGATACACTCTACAGTGACCCACAGCAAGTCACGTCCTTATATAAGCCCCTTCTTTTGGTTGAAGTTGGAGACTGTGACTTATTTCCAACAAATAGAGTATAACAAAGGGGAAGGGATGGTGCTTCCTTGATTAGGTTATGGTATATGTCATAGTAATGAGACATCACTCTCATGATTTGTTACTTTTTTCCCAATAGATTTGTTACTTTATATAAGACTCTGTCTTTGTAAACTAGAGAGAGAGATTCTTCCTTACTCTCATGAAGTAATTTGTCCATTGTGAGAGAGCCCATGAGAGGGCCATGTGGCAAGGAACTACAGTTGTTCTCTAAAAGCTGAGAGTAGGGACACCTGGGTGGCTCAGTCAGTTGAGCATCTGAATCTTGGTTTAGGCTCAGTCACAGTTGTGAGATAGAGCCCTGCATCAGGCTCTGAGCTCAGTCTGGAGTCTGCTTCAGATTCTCTCTCCCTCTCATTCCGTGCCCCTTCCCCCATTTGTGCACTCTCTCTCTCTCTCACTCTCTCCCTCTCTCATAAAGAAGTAAATAAATAAAATCTTAAAAAAAAAAAATAAAAGCTGAGAGAGGGCTTTAGTCATAGAACCACAAGGAAGTGAATTCTGTCAACAACCTGAACAAGCTTGCAAATAGATCCTTCCCCAGTCAAGTGACCAGATGAGAACACAGCCCAGCCAACACCTTGACTGCAACCTTATAAGATCCTGAGCAGATGATCCAGCTGAGCTGTGCCCTGACTCTTGACCCATAGATAATGTGAGATGATAAATGTGTGTTATTTTAAACCACTAAGTTTATTGTAATTTTTTTTTTTTGAAGACTTTATTTATTTGTCAGAGAGAGAGAACACAAGCAGGGGGAGCGGCAGGCAGAGGGAGAAGCAGGCTCCCCGCTGACCAAGGAGCTCAATGCTGGACTTGACCCCAGGACCCTGGGATCATGACCTGAGCTGAAGGCAGATGCTTAAGCAACTGAGCCACCCAGGCATCCCAGTTTATTGTAATTTGTTATACTACAATAGACAACTAGTAGAAAATATACTGAATGATTCCAAGTTCATGAACAGAAAAAACTAATCAATGGTGAATAGAATTCAGAATAGTGGTTACCTCTAAAGCGAAGGAGGGATTATTAACTAGGAAGGAGCAAGGGTTACTTTCTGGGATGCTGAAAATGTCCTACATATTGATCTACTTACATGTTTGTATACATATGCAAAAATTCATTGAGCTGTCCACATAAGATTAATGCACTTTAAACACTCTACATATACGTTGTATTTTTTTATTTGAAAATTTTAGAAAATAATAAGAAAAACGAGGGATAAAGGGAATTCTGAAGGAGGATCCTTTGTCCTTCTCTTCATCAGTCTTACATCCAGTTGAATCTCCAGCAAAGAGTATGTGGAGGCTCCCAGAATTTGGGTTCTCGTGCATTTCTTCAGCCTTCCCTTGGCCGATGTGTACTTCCCTGCCTCACATGCTCCCTCTCCAGTTACAAAATGAGGACACTTTCAAAATTCTGGGCAGAACTAAGAATTTTTAAGTAGGGTCATGGTATTAATTTTATGATGAGGTGTTGATAAGCCTTCATGACCCAGAATGCCTATGATGCAGGTGTCCTCTGGATAAGGCTCGCTTGTGATTACCTCCCTCTGGAAGCTTGGTGCTCCAGAATGTCCCTTAGCTAGTGTGAGCAGACTTGGCCAACTGTGAAATAACTACATCACAAGAATTTATTGTTCTCTACTGTCTTCATGTCCACATTCCATTGGATATAGTCTTTATCTCACATATTTGGGGATTCTGGAAGTTTCCGGTTACTTCCTGCCTCTTGAAGTTAATCACCTAGACAGGCACCTTAACGGCCCAATCCCACCACACACCCCCAATCTCAAGCAGAGTTTCCTTTCACTTCTTTGCTGGACTCCCCTGCCTGCTCTGCTCCTAACACGACATAGTCAGCTTTATTGCTGGATCTTCTACTGATAGTCTAGCTCTGCTCGTGTTCTCCAAGTGGGTGCCAAGGAAGTGCTGCTGTTTCTCAGCTCTTCTTTGAGGTACTTATTTGTCTTAGAATTTTCCTCCCTACTTCTCTTGGAAATTAACCCTTACCTTTATATAGTGCAGGGTCAGTGAGGATAACTAACTGGAGGATAGCAGCCAAGTTACTTGGACAGGTGTGACTCTAACCTCCCTGACTCCCAGATGAGGGCTGAGAGGCAAGGGACAGAAAACAGATGAACCCCCCACCCTCACCACTGTCGTGGTCCTAGTGCTTCACCCTAGAGGTATGTGCCTGAGCCTTTCAAAATACTCAGAATCCTCAGGGGAGGAATCTCAGCCCTGTGATTCCCACAGTCAACCCTGGTCTCTGTCCTAGCATCAGAGCAGAGGTGGATGGATTTTAAAGCCAATGGAACTTTTAGACCCAGGAACTCTCCTTGCTCAGTCTTCTCCATGGCTCTTGAGGGGCTCTAGCAATGGGTTCATATGGCCATATATTTTTATAAAATTGGCAGTGTGTGTGTGTGTATACACATATATATAGTATATGGGTATATTATATCATACAATGTATAATATACAATGTAGACACATATGCAATATATTATAATATATAATGTGTATATATATGACATATGTACACCATATATGTATCATGGATATATATTGTATAACATGTGTGTATATGTGTACGTATATATATAAAATGTACAAGTCACAGGGTCCATCTGTAATATATATTATATGATATGCACACATAAATATAACATATTTCTAACAGAATAGTGTAAGACTACTCTCCCTCCTCCTTTATTATGCGTCCCCTCAAGATCGGGCAGCCCTGGAGTGGTCATGGGCATTCTGGGGATCTGGCTTCGAAGAATTAAGTTGGGGATTTATTTGGTGTGGGTTTAAGGGAATGTTTGCATGTCATTTCCACGTGCAGTTCAGTGATGGCTAGCCATCCACTCTGACAGGTCAGCCACGGTCCTGATGGTGAAGGTCAGGGGTATGCTGTGCCATGAATGTGACCTGTGTCACCCAGCATCAGAACTCATCAGGTAATGGAAGGAAAAAAACAAGGATTAAAATGTACAAGCTACTATATGGAAAAATTCTTCCAATTATTTTTTAATGATTTTTTAAAAGATTTTACTTATTTATTTGAGAGAGAGAGAGAGCCCACACACAAGCAGGGGGAGGCGTGGAGGGGGAGGGAGGGAGCAGGGGAAAGAATCTCCACACTGAGCACAGAACCGGACATGGGGCTCAACCCTGAGATCATGACCTGAGCTGAAACCAAGAGTCAGATGCTTAACCAATTGAGCCACCCAGGTGCCCCCAAATCCTTCCAATTCTTAAAGTTCTGAAATGAAAGAAACTCAATTAAGGTTTTCCCAGACTTCAGTGCAATCCCAAAAATGCACACAATATTACCAATGAGTTGTGAAGCTGAAAAAAACTTTACAAAACTATCAATAGCTTAGAAAAACAAATTTCAGATATATTAGCAGTAAGATTGAATTGTCTTTCTATTCTCTCCAGAGAAAGTGATAATACAAAATTATTGTCACATGAATAGAAAGTCAGAGTGTATGCAGACCAAAGCTGTAGGAAAAAAGCATTATAAAAGTGTGTCAGGCAACAAGTTAATGAAAGTGTTATGTTATTTCTCTGGATTCTATATTTATGGCATTTTTCATAAAATACGTAGTTTGCGGTGATTTCTTTTATTACCCTGAATAAACATGCACTTTTATACATAATTTTTTAAAAGATTTTATTTTTAAGTAATCTCCATACCTAATACGGGGCTCAAACCTACAACCCCGAGATCAAGAGTCACATGTTCCACTGACTGATCCAGCCAGATGCCCTCTACACTTAATTTTTTATGGTAATTTTGTATTCTTTTTCTTAAAGACGACCCTTCAAATTATATGTCACAAAACCAGGATCTACCCTGATGAAAAGGCCGCCTGCCTGAGACTCTCCCCACTTGCCTCTTACACCTCTGCCTCTCTCTCCTTCTGCCTTTTCTCCCTGCACCTGCATAGAGATCTTCACAGAATCCCTGAGTGGCTCCAGACATTTGTGTCATGGACAGTCTTTGAGTTCTAATGTGGATGGAATGTTAGCACTTATTTGGCCCACCACCCATTTTACAGATGAAGAAGCAGACCCAGAGAGTCAAAGCAACTTTTACAAGGTCACACAGCAAGCTGGTGGTGAAACTTAAACACAGGACCCTGATTCCAGTCCAGTGCTCTTTACAGTGCTACTCACACTCTATTATTTATTATCCCAGTGATTTGCAAGCCCACCAGTACATCAAAATTACCTGGTTTTCTGAAATGCAGGTTAATGGGCCCCACCCTCAGAGATTGTGATTCATTAGAGCTGGATCTAGAAATCTGAGTTTTTAAAAATCTCTCCGGGGTGCCTGGGTGGCTAAGTGGGTTAAAGCCTCTGCCTTCAGCTCAGATCATGATCTCAGAGTCCTGGGATCGAGCCCCGCATCGGGCTCTCTGCTCAGCAGGGAGCCTGCTTCCCCTTCTCTCTGCCTGCCTCTCTGCCTACTTGTGATCTCTCTCTCTGTCAAATAAATAAATAAAATCTTAAAAAAAAAAAATCTCTCCAAGTGAAGTTAAGGCAGAGCTGGATGGGCCTAGCTTACTTATCCCAACCTTCTTACTTCTCACACCCTACACTGTTTCCTTCCTCTTAGCCACTTCCCCTCCCAATACAGTGGGGGAAGGGAGCAGCATATATCAGCTCTCTTCTTAGCTTCTTACTCTCCCACCTCCTTCCAGACACACACACACACACACACACACACACACACACAAACACACACACACACACACACCGTCTCTACTACAGACTTTTTCCCTAACATATTTATCTTGCAAGTCATTTGTAAAGATAAATACCCAGTAAGCTCCAAAGATTGTCTAGAGTCTAAACAGCAAAAAGACCCCAGATCTCAAACCAGAATTTTTGGGAAATTATTCCTGGTAGATTTCACAATGCTTATTCGTCCTCCACATGAAATGTAAAATCTGGACCTGTCATATCCAGTTTCATTATTGACCATGGGGATAACCACAGGGTGACCCAGAGAATAGCTAGTGTGATTAATTTCTGACTCAGGCCTTTAACACCACCTTGATGCTAACTAGTAGTGATCTGATCTGTCGGCTCCAAATGTCTGGGGCCTCGTGAGATTAGCAGCCAGAACAAGACACACACTGTTAATTTCCAAACAGAGTAGATGCCGTTTGAGGCCTTAACAATCATGGCGCCTGAACTTCATCTGCTCCTAGGAGCCCAAATTAGGAGAGGAAAGCTTTTGTCTATCCCCAGGCATAGTGAGATAATGTATATGAAACGCTGCAAATTCTCAGGAGCGATATAAATGTAGTGTTTCTACGCACTATTTTTATAAGCCCAGATCTGGAAGTCCTAGAAAGATGATTTGGGCCCAGAGTTATCAGTTGGCACTCCCCTAAAGCACATATGCACGGACCTGACTAATAACTTGGCCCCAGAAGAATTCCTCCCGGCACTACAATTCTATTTTTATAAGAGGTACAAGGAAGATTATTAATGACAATGCTTTTTGTTATGAATAATCAAGCTCGCCAAAAACAGCTTCCTATGGTGTGTGTGTCCTCGAGCACAGCTTGCATGGGGTTCCCTGGGAGCTGCTGGCTTCTTTTCCCATCCTAAAAGCATTTTATGACTATTTTATGTTCTTTGGCCTTTCTGCTTCCTCTGTGTTTGGTGTCCCAAGACTAAGTTCAAAACAGTAGTTAAAGGCTACTTGTTTCTCTAAATAGACTTATATTCCGTGCTCCAAGAAGACATTTCATCCCCACCTTCATGCACATGGTGGGCCTGATTCTAGAGGTAATAGCTAACTAGCAGCTTGTCCCAGTGGTTTAGGAAATCCTTTTCTCCCTTTATATGATCGAAATAAAGATTACCCAGATTGATCTGTGATTCTGTCTTGGCAGAGAGTTTCAGAGTCTGGGAACCAAAATCTATTTGATGAACATTCATAGGCTTCATTTCAGAAGCTTGGATGACAGAAATATTCCCACTGATTACAAATGAGGACCAGAATGCTTAGCTAGTTTTGATATTCTTTTTTTTTTAAAGATTTTATTTATTTATTTGACAGAGAGAAATAAAGTGAGCACAAGCAGGGGGAGCAGCAGACAGAGGGAGAGGGAGAAGCAGACTCCCCGCTGAACAGAGAACCCAATGCTGGGCTCGATTCCAGGACTCCAGGATCATGACTTGAGCCAAAGGCAGACACTTAACTGACTGAGCCACCCAGGAGCTCCTAATTTTGATATTTTTAAACTAACACCCATGAAATAATAACAAAGACCATCCCTTGATTTTCCTTACATCAAAATATATTCCCAAACAGCCTCAACGAATAAAAGTTGACGTATCATTGAGAAAAGTGCCTAATAAATTGTCAATAAACATTAGTTGATATGCAAAGAATTATGCTAAGTACCTTGGTGCCACAAAAATAAAAAGGACACCATTTCCATAGAGAGGACCTTATGATCCAGTCAGGGAGACAAAACATATACACTGGCAAATACAAGTGGAATATGAGAAGTACCACAAAAGAGGTACAAACAAAGGTATAGAATTTCTGATGCAAGAGATTACTTCTGGCTGAAGGGAATCCATGAAGATCTTAAAGGAGGTGACATTTGAGCTAGGTCTCAAACATGTGCACCGTCTCGCTACTAGATCTACCGTGTGTTTCTCTAGTTACCCACTCGGTGGAGTTTTCTTGCTAGTGGAGCTCATGGTTATGACACGTGCTCATTTTCTTTTTTTTAAATATTTTATTTATTTATTTGACAAAGAGAGAGAGATCACAAGTAAGCAGAGAGGCAGGCAGAGAGAGAGGGGGAAGCAGGCTCCCCGCTGAGCAGAGAGCCCGACAAGGGGCTCTATCCCAGGACCCTAAGATCATGACCCGAGCCGAAGGCAGAGGCTTTAACCCACTGAGCCACCCAGGTGCCCCACGTGTTCATTTTCTATTGCTGTATAACCATTACCACAAACTGGCTGGCTTTGTGCACATATATCATCTCGTAGTTGCTGTTGGTCAGGAACCTGGGTGTGGAGTAGCTAAGTTCTCTGCTCAGGGTCTCACAAAGCTGAAATCAAAATGTCAGAACGGCCACATTCTCATCTGGAGTTCTTCCAGGTTCCTTCAGGTTGTTGGAAGAATTTTCTTACAGTTACAGGACTGAAGTCCCCATTCTCTTGCTGACTGTTGTTTAGGGTTGCTTTCAGCTCCTAAAGGCCACTCTCATATTGTGGCTACAGGCCTTCTCACAATATGGTGGCTTGCTTCTTCAGAGCCAGCAGGGGAATCTCTCTCTTTAGGGCAGGCCTAAACCTTCCTTTAAAGGACTCACCTGATTATGTCAGGTCTGTCCAGAGTAATCTCCTTTAAGATTATTCCAAAGTAACTAATGCAAGACCTTAATAACCTCTGCAAAATCTCTTCACCTTTGTCATCTCACGTAACCTATTCATCCCAGTAAAACCCCAGCATGTTCACAGCCCCCCACACACACACACTCAAGGGGAGAGGATTATTCAGGGCATGTGCACCAGGGAGCAGAAACCTTGGGGTTTATTTTGAGGCCATTCTGCCTACCACATAATTCAAGCAAATGTGTAAGCTTTAGCACCCACGTGATAATACAATCCTTACTGCAAATCGCATCTCTGTCCACAAATTTAAACCAACAGGACTGTAAGAGGCAAAGAAAGGGATAGCGCAGGTGGAAAGAGATGTGGCCGACTGTATTTCCAAGCATGGCTGCCATGATAGAGGGCATGCTCGTTACACTTAATACATGCACACGACATCACTACATATAGTGCCTCGTACACTACACACACACGTGAACACACACGTGAACACACACACACGGTGTACATGCTGTGCCTACAACAGACATTACAACCCTCCTTCCGTTGAGTAGTGAGGTCTATGTCACCCCCTCTTGGACTTGGACAGAACTTTGTAACTGCCTCGGTCAACAGAGTATGGCAGAAGTGATACTGAATGACTTCCGAGACTGTCATAAGAACAGTATGCACTTCCACCCTGTCTCCTTGGACACTCACTCCTGGAACCCAGCCACCATGCTGTGAGAATGCCAGTCACATAGAAAAGCCATGTGTAGGTGTTCCAGTCCACAGTCCCAGCTAAGGTCCCAGCTAAGGTCCCAGCAACAGACACCGGACATGTGAGCAAGTGAGTTTTCGATGACTCCAAGCCCCAACTGCAGAGTCACCTGTCACCTTCCAGCTGCTCCAGCAGGTGCCACGTGGGAGCGGTGCCTGACCCAAATCAGACTCGTGAGCGAAAAGCATGATTGTTGTTTAAAGCCACTGAATTTGGGGTGAGTTGTTAAGCAGCAATACGTGACTGGGACAGATGGAGAAAGGAGAGCTGGACCCTGGCAGTTCTGTACGTCCCCAGAATCAAGAGGAAACCCTCTCATAACCGGGAAGCTGAAAGCATCAAAGACTCTGAAGCCTCGCAGCCTGACAGTCGTGGAAGGTCTAATCGTCCCTGCTTTCCTTGGGGGCCCCCTCCAGGCAGTGGATTAGGAACCCTGAGCCCCTGTCCACAAGGAGCTTGATGTCCCGCTGTGGGGCAAAAGAAAATAGGGTCTGGAGAGGTGAAGGAGGAACTACAGAACCAGAGGAAGAATTGCAGAGGAAAGAGGCTGCTTTCAAATTTGAGGTCTGAATTGCAAACGTGCATATAAATGGCGGAATGCTAGAAAAGATATAAGTTTTTATACAAGATACCTCCTACACACACACACACACACACACACACACACACACACACACACACGCCTACGCTGCTGGCAAGAGACAGTCCAGCCTCCACCCTCTCTCACCCTTTCAGGTTTGGGACAAGGAATCTGGCTTCCAAATACACACTGAATTTCCCATTGCCATGCCACGTCCCTGGTTCTCTACAAAGCATGTAATTCCAGCTGTTTGGCTGCATCTCAAGAGGCACTGAAATGGGAAGGGCTTCTCACATGTGTTCCTGCTTACTTGGCTGGGGTGGAAGAGAGCATTTCTGAAGGATCTGGAAATCTAGCATAAACGGGGCCATGTGGGGGGTTTTTCTGGGCAGCAGGAGTGAATAGTGCATGACACACCAAACCCATACAGACTGTACGCACAACCCACACACCATACACACCACACACAATACATGTTGTGCCCATATACCACACATACAACACATATACCCACTGCCCATATATGCTATACCTATACTACACTCCATACACACCACACATATACACTACATGCACACACATGTACGTACACACACACACACACACACAGCCATCTAACCTTCAGGAAGAGGAACCTAGTGACAGGGAGAGTTTGATGTAAATACTTAGAAGAATTTAAGTAAAATGGCAAATCTTAGAATTATAATATTCTGCAATCATTTAATCCAACTCCTCACTTTATAGGCAAAGAAGTTGGGGTTTAAAAAAAAAAAG